>CP136062.1:124032365-124632365 GCA_032622095.1 Siphonodentalium dalli
CTTCTGGTCCCGCAATCAACCATCTCAGCAGAATTCCCGGATCGTCGTTCAAGCCCACTGATCCACTACCGGCCTTAATCAACGCGTTGTTCTGTTCATGGGCCTGGTCCAGACCCATTGCAGAGAACTTTCTCAGAGATTTCCGTACAACGAAGTTCCCCATGACAAATTCGGAATACACGGATGGGTGTTTGCTTTCCAAATCGAGCATGTCCTTGATGTGAACTAATAGCATTCACGCATAATTAGGCATGTCCATGGCATGAACGAAATGAACAATGGAGCACATACTCTGGACGTATAGATCGAAATCTCCAACGCGGACAGACCGATGGAATGCAAGTACGTGGATAATCAAGTTCAGAATCATGTGCCAGAATTTAAACATGGGATTTTCATTTGATTTCTGTTTGATCCAATCATTGGTGTCACAAATACTCTTGCTAGTATTATCGGTGTACTCGTTGTAAGCAGCAACCATTTCGTGATACATGACAACAACAGTTATTTCGTGATAGTGACGAGTTTTCTTAATGGATGCAACTTTTAGTAAAGAATCAGCGGTATCAGACCCGACAAGTCCTGCTTCCGACAATAGCTCACACCAGCCGCTTGAATTTAAGTGTTTACCCGTTACTGCCAATAACTCTTTCTCGATGTGCAGGGGACCTAGCATTACAACGTATTTACTCTCCCCGAACTCATTGGGCAATAACCACTGCACTGTCTTTGCTAGTGCATATAGTGGACAATCTGCAGCAATAATGGGCGTCTGTGTCGGATTTAGATGGTGAGTTGCAACTTTAACAATATCCATGGAATGCTTTGTCATTGGAAATGTGGCAGATTTGTGTGAGAACAGAGGTAATAGAGCGGTAAGAGTTAAATTCAATGTATCGGGATCCCCATATTGTTTCTCTTGCGAAAGAGCCCACGGAACGAGGGTCTCACCCGTGTAATCACCTTTACCGGTCACGTTCTCTTGAAGCCAAGTTAATTCTGGTTGAACTAGTTTTTCTGATTCAATATTTTGTTTTATGAATTGAAACAGATTTTCACCGTCATTCTCCTCATTTCTATCGCAGAACGATGAGTCCACCGAAACACCAGGAGATGGCACGGGATCACGTTTTGTGGATTTACACGGTTTAATGAGAGCATAGTGGTCAGGAAGAGAGCTAACCTTTCTCGAACTTTTCTTACGTGGTTCTCTGGAGGGGATACTCAACGAACGCTCGATCCCCGGATTTGATTGTGTTGGATATTTAAATAAAGATATGCCGGTTCCATAAAAGGACTCATTGGCCGTTGCTGATGATGGATCTAAATCTATGTTATCGAATGCACCAACTGTGAATAGGTTTCTCCTCATATTAGTTGGACATACGACACCCGCATCGCGGAATTGCTCTACTGCTGAATCTACCATAGTTGTCGTGATCTCCATAACACGGTCATACGATATACTGAGGCCCATGTCATGAAATATATCAATGAGTTCTCGACTTCGCGTCTTTGCGTGAAGTAAGAGTCCTATGTATATTGGTAACGGTCGCTTTCGGTTTCTCGAATGTCGCGCTGCTGCACTTTTTGCATCTTTCTTGCGTTTTTTGTAAGAATTGAAAAGAATCAATTGTGCAACAGATAAAACAGATTTTAATATTCTCGTGTCGCAGTTGATATCAACTCCGTCCTGCAACATGTTGACTAATGTAAGTAGAGAATCGGGAAGTGATTCCTCTTGCGGTTTACTATCCAGTGACTCGATATTATCTGATATTCTTGGTTTAAAGTTGAAAATTTCCTGGCGAATTTTACGTACCGTGCTCGCAAGGCGATAGCACTCGGTGTCTGACTCACCCATATCTAACGCTGTAGCAATTTCGTCATCGAACGCAAACACAATTTTTCTTCCGGACTTGCAGGGCCGCATTCCTGGAACCTGTGTGAGAATGCGTGCTTTTAGTCTGCTCGGATTTATATTCGTCCGCTTACCATAAAATTCAGAACGTTCTTCGTACATCTTACGGAGATCAGAAAGTTTGAATGTTGTACCGCCAGTGCCGGAATGAGACTCCTCCATCCACATCATGATTTCAGTCAATATGATTGGTTCATAATTGCTGATGGGGAGATGTTCCGAAAGACGACGATTCGTTTCACTTCTTGCTCTGTTATAGAGAGAAAGCATGCACCCTGTGTGGTATTTCGCCTCTTGACTAATTAAATCGCCTGCACTCAAAACTGCTAAAAGTTTCTCATCTTGCAACAGAGTCGCACAATCTTCAACCATTCGGCACTTCGAAAATGATTCCACTGTACAAACATCTGAGTCAGTCAATCGTGCAAATTTATCACAAATGAAGCATTGATCACCAGGAGAGTTTTTTTGAACGCACGCGGTTCTGAAACTTCCGGCTAACAAAATGTATGGAAGGCAAGATGCACAACAACAAACTTAGGGAACGTGAGGCGGAGTAATTATAAATGTTTAAATTTAGACATAAGTTATCTTGTGATTGAATAATTGTTCAAATTTATTCGCTACCATTTGTTATCTACCGGGATGAGACGATTTCCAGTGTAACCATTGTATTGACACAGTTGGGGAACGCTTGTTTCCATGGCAACTAGGACCTAAATGTGGGTATAGCGAAACCAGCTTTGAGGATATATATAACATTTAAGAGCTGCGAAAGTAATCTTATAGCGGGAATTCCAATTCTTAACATGTTCACCAAAGCTACTACCGGAACATCATTTTTTCAACAACCAATCTCGAAACAGCTAATTCGCGCCAACTGGTGTTCATATAAATCTTCGTTTATTGTGGTCAATCACTAACTAAATCCGGAAAATCTGTTATATTGTCTTTATGGAATACCAATGATGATATTATCTTAAACTAAAACATATCACATAAAATTTGTGCGTACTGGTATAAACTAAATACAATTTTTTTTTTTAACTCAATTCTATAACAGAGCAAGAAGTGAAACGAATCGTCGTCTTTCGGAACATCTCCCCATCAGCAATTATGAACCAATCATATTGACTGAAATCATGATGTGGATGGAGGAGTCTCTTTCCGGCACTGGCGGTACAACATTCAAACTTTCTGATCTCCGTAAGATGTACGAAGAACGTTCTGAATTTTATGGTAAGCGGACGAATATAAATCCGAGCAGACTAAAAGCACGCATTCTCACACAGGTTCCAGGAATGCGGCCATGCAAGTCCGGAAGAAAAATTGTGTTTGCGTTCGATGACGAAATTGCTACAGCGTTAGATATGGGTGAGTCAGACACCGAGTGCTATCGCCTTGCGAGGACGGTACGTAAAATTCGCCAGGAAATTTTCAACGTTAAACCAAGAATATCAGATAATATCGAGTCACTGGATAGTAAACCGCAAGAGGAATCACTTCCCGATTCTCTACTTACATTAGTCAACATGTTGCAGGACGGAGTTGATATCAACTGCGAAACGAGAATATTAAAATCTGTTTTATCTGTTGCACAATTGATTCTTTTCAATTCTTACAAAAAACGCAAGAAAGATGCAAAAAGTGCAGCAGCGCGACATTCGAGAAACCGAGAGCCACCGTTACCAATATACATAGGACTCTTACTTCACCCAAAGACGCGAAGTCGAGAACTCATTGATATATTTCATGACATGGGCCTCAGTATATCGTAGCCTGCTCGTGTTGCAGAAGTTTTGCTTCTGTTTACATAAGACAGCTCAATTCTATTGGTTAATCACACACAAATGCTATAAACGCTCTTTAATATTTCCATATAAGGAAAACAGTAACAAATAACGCTCTTTTGTTTAGATCCGGATATGGTAAACAAAAAGTCAGGTTCTGTAACATTTTTTGCTTTTGTTTACATAACAAAGGAAAAACATTTGACAATAACATACTGTTTATGCCATATTTCTGATTGGTATAAGAACAAGATCTGTCTATATGTTACTATTCTTTCTGTTTGTGGCGGTTTTTGACGGAGGTAAATATTTTAACATCATACCCACCTCCAACGCCGCCCGTATCTTTACTTACCCTATATAGTTTGATAAGAACATCCAACCAATAATAGTGTACTCCTGGCAAATTGTCATGATACTGGTAACTTGACGATAACATGGCGAATAATGACAATGTCTCATATCCACACGTTTCAATGAACAATGATGAACACGGGGTGAATTGGTCGGGGTCATTGTAAAGTTGGAATTGTAGATATGTGATTATCCATCACTACACGGCATCAGTTTCATTGTTTTTTTGTTGACATTGGTGTGCACAGTACAGTACGGTACTAGTACATGTAGTATATCCTCTCTTGTAGTTGTACATGCATGTCAATGTGCTGTGAAAGAATTAGATTCTGAACGTTCAACAAGTGCTGTCAACTGCATTTTCAACATTCTAATATTAATAGCTGCTCATTGAGTCGTTGTTATTATTGTCACTATTGCTTGACATCGAAGCTTGTGTTCATTTGAATGAAGTCAGACCATTGATTCGATTAGATGGATCATATCATGATTCATCGATTAATTGGCATGCATCTCTGCTCTCGATGAATTTAGTGGAAATTGTCAATGATTAATATAAAGCCTTTTTTTTCGCAGAATTTAAACTTGTCCGGTTATCAGAGGAACCGAAATCAGACCGTCTTTAATAACTGTCCGCAATCTAACAGTCTCGATCACCAATCCAAGCCCGAATGAACATCAAGTTCAACTTGGGGTACTCGTCCACAATTGACAATGTCAATGCCATTGCGAAAAACGTTCACCACACTGTATGCACTGTACTGTGTACATGTAACCTTGAAGGAGTCATCAGGCACAAATCTAATTTTGGCAGCAAATACTTCAGGCGCCGTTCTTTCACATGTAGAATAAAGATTCAAACCATTATTGACAAATTGTCCACTTGTTGAAAGCAGCTAAATAATTAGTTCAACAATACACACTGACACTGATACACGATGAACGGTTTCGCAGATTATTTTCATAACTTCTCTTTTATCCTGGTTTTATCCGCTCTCCAAATACGCCATGGTTGTTATTTATGTAATATGTCGTCTCTTTTAGTTCGTTAGACGCCAATATCACGTCTAAATCACTCTGATTTTTGTGATTTTATGGAAATAAAAATGTCTGCCACAAAATGGTGAGACAATAATTTGAGTTAAAATTACGTACTCGTCCATATACGTACCAACCCGATTAACACAGAATGAATGCGATATTATATACATATTAAATGTCAGCAGATTAAGATACAGTTATACTGTATCGAGTCATTGTCGTATATAATATGTCGCCGATAAGTATACAATTGAGTTTTGACGGCATGACTGAATCATGAAAATATTAACCTTAGTAACTAAGATGTGACTAAGGTCAAACTTAGTTACTTTTGGCTAAGTTAGTCAAAAATAACTAAGTTACGGGTTGACTAAGGCTATGACTAAGTTTTTTTTTTCAGTGTAGTATTACCATTGTAAATTGAAATTTACCATGGTATGGTAGTCCATGGTGTGTGGAACCTTACTGTGGTAATTGTCTATTTACCATCGTATTATGATCGTTTGCCATGGTATGTAATATTTATATAAAATGAGAGCATTAGTAAAGTACCTCAGTTTACATTGCAATATATAACTTACCGTGGTAACCAACATAAAACGATGGTACATTTTTTGTTCATGGTAAATGTTATTACTTTGCCAGTATGATAGATTACCATGGTATGTAATAGTGCTAGCATAGTAAAGTACCTTGGTTTACGTAATATATATAATAGTCTTAGTCTATATCTATATTTGCGAATGTCTGTCTGTCTGTGTTCTATAGAAATTCACAGGGGACCACCTAGATGGCACAAAGGGGATCTAATATGGATAACTTTTTACGAGATAGATAATGGCGAGGGTTAGAATTTTGGAAAGTGACGCCGTTGTTGTCAGGGGCAGAAAAAGAATTTGTCGCCGATTGCCACCAAACTTATATATAATCATCCCCATAATATGAGGAATCTAATGGTGTAGATTAAATATGTCAAAAGTCGCGCAGTTCGCGTCAGGGATTCCAGGAAGGGGACAGGGGCACAAAAATTGATCAAAATAATTTGAGCGCCGAATTCCACCAAATTGATGCACATTCTTCTGAGATCTTCTCCATGATACAAGGAATCTTATTGTGTGATTTAAAGACGCCAAATTGGTGTCGTTGGGATGATAGTTTGGGGGGGGGGTGGTGGGTGGGTACTAATTCTGATAAGAATTGGTTTAGTCGCCGATTGCCACGAAACTTATACAAATTCATCCCCATGGTATGAGGTGTCTAATGGCGTGGCTTAAAGCTGTCAAAAGTGGCGTCATTCGAGTCAGGATTGCACTGAATATCTGTCTGTGTTCTATATATAACGTTAAGGGTACAATCGAGATGGCACGAAGGCGGTCTAAGATGGGTAACTTTTTACGAGTAAGAGAATGGTGCGGGTTAAAATGTTCTAAAGTGACGTTGTTGGTGTCAGGGGAGGGGCTATTTTTAGCACAGGTTGCGACCAAATTGATATATTCTTCTTCTCCGAGATACGAGGAATATAAACGTGTGATTTAAAGACGCGAAATTGGTGCCGTTTGGGTGAGAGATGGTGGTGGGTACAATTGTACTCTGATATTTTCTTGCTGCAAAGAATACGCCCGTGAGAAAGCGGCGGGTTATGTGGCGTTGATTGAGCTCAATGTGACTAGAGTTCGTCGTGTTTGTTGAAGTGAATTACTGCGGACAAACAACCTATTGTCCGTATCGAATATTCATAGAGTTATAAAGTGTTATGGAAAATTTAAAATGCCACCTATTTTAACGAGAACGGAACGCGCCCTCGTCGTTGGAGTAGGGATGTGTGTTCTTCGCGAACACACGAATAGACGTTGGTGTGTTCGGCTCTGGGCCACATCCCACATGCGAGAAGAGCGAGGAGCCGCCAACAATTTCTTATTCGAAACGTACATACAGTCTAAATTAAAGTAAAACAACTAAGTCAAGGCATGTGAGGTACCAAATTATACAGCATCCTCATACACACAGGGACGTGGCTAGAGGGTTTCCGTTGGGGCTGTCCACCTTGGGAAATTCCAACTGCACCCCCACCCTTGAATCAGAATCAGACCAAACACAAGTTTTCCATAATTCCATTTGCACCCCGTTGCACCTCAGTGCTCTTAGGCCTAATATTAGACCATGCTTCGGCGCAGTGTGCGAAAATTTTGTAATCTTAACAAGAAAATCGCAAAATCCTACCATCTAGACTATACTCAAGCATTCCTAGAGTTGGAAATTTCAAACCTGACACCCCACTTAGGTTGGAAAATTTACAACTGATGACAATTCCAATGACAATGTTGACCAAATGTATGACAATATTGTTTTCTTAAATTAACTACCAGTTTTTACTTTTGTCTGACCATGGGGGAGGGACCAGGACACAACCTTTCCAAGTGTTGGAAATTTCCAAACTGTCACCCCCCTGCATGAGGTTGAAAAGTTTCCAACTGATAACCATTTCAGACCATAATTGTTTACCAAAAATAGGAAAATATGCAAATATTGGTCCAAGAAAATTAATTCCCACCCAGACTTTTTTTGAAAATCAAACTATACAAGAACATTTTCAACCTATTGTTGGAGTGAAATTTCCAACTAATGTTTTGGCAGGTATGAAATTTCCAACTGTTGAAAATTTTGACCAAAGTTGGGGGTAAGACACCCCCACCCCCCCCCCCTGTCGTCACGTCTCTGCACACACGTATATACATGTATATATATAATACATCAGCGGTTCTGACAACCAATAAAAAATGGAAATACGTAGTATGTTGAAACAGACGATACTATTGATGGATCATAACTCGAGCGCTTGAATTGTTTCGATCATATCCCCGCGAGATTGGTTAACAGATACCGATGGCCACCTATCAAGGTGAACACATATCACCAATTGGCGATAAAATATCAGCGCGCTGCCTTCGTCGGATATTTTCCGGTATTATTTATTTCATTGGTCAAGTAAGTCACATACCTGATATTTTCTTGCTGGCCATGTGTACGCGCCCTAATAGACGTGGTTTAAATATGACAAAAGTGGCCCGGTTCAAGTCATGCATGAGGGGGGTTGCACCAAAGTTGATACAAATATATTTAGCACTGATTCTACCAAATTCATGCACGTTCTTCTCTAATGATATGATGAATTAATTCACATTTGGGGTCGTTTCGGTCATGGATGGCGAGAGGAGATTCACTGGTATTTATAAGATTGTTTAATTCGCCGATATCCAACAAAGTTATATAAAGTCATCTTCCAGGCCATCTCCACGTCGTTCTAATGAGTTTTTGGCATTTCAATTTCACAATATCGACAAATGGTGACCGAATTAAGTAAATTGAACAATTATATCTTCTCAACTGTCATATTTATATGGGGATGGAAATCAGGGCATTCCCATAATGATCTAGCAACACAGATACATAGAAGACGGCATTAAAAGTATATTTATATCAATCTATTTAAGAGATACATATATTCATTCAAACTGAGAGACCTTGATTCGTCAGATAACTGCATATTAGAATGGCTCATGTATATATTATAACACGATTGAGTCTGTCCCATTCAATATAGTTTCCACACAAAAAGTTACAATTGCCAAGAGATATGGAAATGTAGAGCAGGCCTGTTCAAAAATAGTGGTCACAGTGTGCAGTCAAATATGGTTACTTCTGAGATAAAGTAAAACGCAGTCCGTAGCACATGACTTTTGAGGATCCTCCAATATTGACATCTGACAAGGTTATATCTGCCCAATACAGAAGATTTCTTAACAGACTCATCGCCTAACATAAACAACTCAAAATCTCACTGTGTCGGGCACAAGTAGCTGCTATACTTGCATATCATCAATTATTTTAAACTGAAAATGATTAGCCAGTATATAGCACCAGCACAGAGGAGCACCTGGACATATCTTTAAAACATCTGTATCTTCATGAAGATATGATAAACTAGATTGATTGATTGATTGATTGATTGATTGATTGATACATCTCTATGTAAAACACAATTGTCGTCTTTTATTTTTTCGAACTAATGTGTATATGATGTTCATGTTTCATGCTATAACGTCTGAAGTATATACAGTTGTGACTAAATAAATACTTCTTTATTGGTGGGACGGATTAAACGCGATAAACAACATGATAATCGATTCGACCTGACAAGGTGAGCCACTACTTATATTCCATGTGTAAGAATCATGTTTGTGATGCCATTTTGATATACAATTTATGAGAATACGTGTAACACCTTGAGAGCAAGAGTATTCTTTATTCCCCACTAAATATCCACAGAGGGTTTAACATCACTTTAACCTGAGCTACGCCGGGTAACCCTGCTAGTATTATTACGCCACATGGTGGTGTATCTAGTTTCGGTGATTTTGATATTGTGTGGTGGACTGGACGAATGTATTCTTGTATATAACTTGCCGTGGTAACCAGAATTTTACTGTGATCGTACGATGATAAACCGTGGTACTTTTTATATGGGACGTCAGTATATATATAAAGTAATTTCTAAACCGTCGCTCCAGTCGTTCTGATACCTGCTCTCTGGAACTAGATCATGCGGTGGATATAAGCTAGGTATTTATTGCGGGGGTTATTGTACTTACGAGTGAAATGGGTTATATGCATTTTAAGAACGTCTATTAAAGGCACGTGAGGCCTTAATTGTCGAAAATATTCATATTTGTTCCAAACACCGTAAACAGAAAAACAATAAACGCATACAGTTTCGTTCCTATATACCATGACCATCGCGTAAACAGCATGTTATCATAAATACCTACTATATTTTGCCTTAGCAAGAGCCTGATTGTGTTACAGAGGATAGCACAATGCTACTGGCTAATCACACACAAATGGCATAAACGCTCTTTATTAGTTCCATATCAGGAATTCACCAACAAAGAACGCTCTTTATGCTTACCATCATAATATAAACAAACACCGGAAAAGTAACTTTTTATGCTTTTGTTTACATAACAATGGTTAACCATATGAGAATAACATACTGCTTATGCGATATTTCTTATTTATTAACGGTCAAAGTCAGTCTACGTTTTGATGTTCTTTCTGTTTGTGGCGGTTTTTGACGGGTGGAAATATTTTCACAGGATACCCACCGCCAAGGCCAACCGTACCTTTAAATGCACCACTTGAAACTAATTAAACCAACCTAGTTGTGGGAAATTTAATCATATGCGCGCCAGCTTCGAGTTTTACTGACGCCCGCAGCGTCGGTTACCTGCCCGCAGCGGAGTTTGTAGGATGACCAACGTGGTTACGCGTTAGCGTGGCGAAGGCATAGAGCTAGCGTGTAGTCTAGACCGGACGCTAGCTATATATGCCTCTACCCCGTAACGTCGTCGGCATCACCTAGGTATATAAGCGTGAGAGGAACGGAACAGTGAGAGGAGCTGGGTGGACCAGGGACGATACTAGCGTCTAGTTACGTCATATTTATATATACTGCCATGTAGTGTGATCTGACTATTTTTTTCTTGTAGCTATATAGTATGAGGTTACTGGTATGGGTCCGGGACTCTACATCAATACTAAATTTGATTGGTTAAATATTCTGTAAACCATGTTGTGGGTACCGGTACTACAGGTGAGTTTAAAGGAAAACAATTTATTATTTGTTTTTCTTCAGGCACAACTCCGGACCCAGGAGGTAGTTGATGAAGTTACACATGAACTCATACAGATTCAACCATATGTCAACAGTTGGATGAAAACAGCAAAATAAAGTAACGATATGATCGATGTATTGTGAGAAAAAGCCTCAGGGATTTGTCAGCCTCCTCTTTGTGTCATATATATTAGCATTTGGGCGAAGATACGAACAACGCAAATATTTGAGTGCCTTTTAAAATGTACTAACGCGAATATATCCCGGAATAGCATTTGTTGGTATAGATGTGGACATTCCATATTATCTGGACGAACGATCGAACGATGCCTATCAGATTACGGGGCGAAGAATTCCGTGAAGTTTAGACCGAAAATCCATCTGCCGGAAATTGACTCACCAACCGCTGCCGCTGTGCGTTTATCGTGCCTATAAAAGTAGTTGATGTATTTTGTCTCCCGGAAATTTTTGCGGAGAACTATTGCAATCACCCCGATCCGACCGTGTCCGTGCGTCCATGTCCAGATCATAAATTCAAAATTATTATTCCGAATTCCATGGGATTTTGTACCACGCAGATCAAGTTCGAATTTGGTTATGGTCCGATGATTTTTGACGGAATGATGTCCCTTTTCGACATAGAAAAGCACCGTTTTTAAATTTTAACTTAAATGTTGCAACATTTACCAGAATGTCTTGTTATTATATATATATTTCTTTTCTCCATACATGAAGAGTTTCAGAATCGAACACAGGAAACTAACACAATTACATGAAAATATACAAAATAATCTCTATACTGTAGCAACCGCGCGGTCTAGAGGGTGCAGTTTTCGGTTTTTCTAACATAACTTGAAGTGAGCCACCCTATCGCAGCGTTACTTTGGTAAAGTTTGCATGCTTCTGAATGAGAAATAAGTAACTGAGAATAAGTATCCAATGTCACGGTATAGTCCAATTTGTGATATTTGGGTCATTGTTCGCGATTCTAAAGATGTTTCTGACTTCACGGTGTACTGTATTTTCTCTCCTCGTGGTGTTTAAAATCGATGTGTTCATGATTTGAGTTCAGTAATATGGAAGAATAATATTTCAACAACATCAGAGTGGATCCTCACAATTCCCGTCATCTGGGATGATTTCAGCCATGTAACGCGACAAAACTTGGGTGTTTGGGCATAACAATAACTAGGTTAATACTCGTCAAAGAACGCCATTCTTAAGTCGTCCGCGGAGTTGCAGAATGTATGTATATCGGGGGGGGGGGTCGGAAATGTTTTTCAGGCACGTATGCACTGATTTTTACATTTCGACCCTTTTTGGGATACACACCCCCCCCAGTCATTTTGGGGTCATTCTACCAAAAAAACATGGCTGCCAGCGGCCATCTTGGATTTCAAAATTTGCAACAAAATACAGCACGATAACTGTCTGTAGTCAGTTTAGCAGTTATATAGAATTACATTATTTCTCGTATTCTAAGGTGTTTTAAGCCAAACTCATTGCAAAAACAGTCAAAATACTTGCAGGATAAAAAAATTTGAGTTGCGGAAAAAAATGTTGGTTGGTCCCATCGACCACCCACCCACCCCGGCATACGTGCCAGGAAACAAGTCTCCCTGTGTATATCGGAGGTTTTAGTGCATTCATGTGTGATCATCAGAATGTGTACATCGTGTTGTAATTGTTTAGTTTCGATGTAAACACGAGGCGGAACGCGCACGCGGTCACCATGCATCGCTTTGTACTAACCGCATCATAGCAAAGCAGCAGGACCCACCAACATCATAGCACTTCTGCAGGACCACTTGACCAGGGGCGAGAATGTCGACACATTGAGCAGCTTCTTTGATCAGCTGTTCCACCCTTTGACAATAACGAATCGCAATTGAGTATAATCAATTTGTTTTCATCTTTCAAGTGTTGATTATGTTTTCATCTTTCAAGTGTATCTTCCAAATTCGAACCCCCCGGATGAATCGTACGTAAAATGTCTCTCTGACTTGTCTCACCTCATCGATATTTTTCAACACACGGTTCCTTTATTCTTATGAGAGACTTCAATCCTTCAAGATTAGATTCACAGTCTGAATTTGAACCACGCCGATACAACACAAGAGTTATGCCACTTAGACGGTTCCTGGATAGAGGCCTACGTGCAAAGGTCCAACCGTATCTAACGTACCATACTATCTGGAGTACTCTCCCTCACTTTTGGATCGCTGAAATCGTGGATGACAATACCATTAATACACCAAAGCATCGGCCTGTGAAATGCACTGCACTCATCCCCTCACTAATGAGCGATAACTCTACCAGTCATAGCGATACCAAACGTAATCCAATAAACTGTGAGAAATTTGACTGTGAGCGGTACTGTGCACTGCTGCACGATGACTATTCAATGCCTACCATTTACTGCCAAATTGAATGGGACGATCAAACAGACGACGTGAACGAGGATATTGGTCGTTGGAAGATTCCGATAGTCCAAATACATCCATTCCAAAGCCAAAACAGAAAACTGAAAGAACAATGAAGGACTTCGAAGAAAAAAAAACAAAAACAAAATGCCGAGAAAACTGAACAAGCTGTAACTTCCAATGAACAACTAAACCAAATCACAGAAAATATACAAGAAAATTATGGAAAAATTGAATACTCCGTTTCAGCAAATATTCCACAACAGCTGAAGTAGAACAGAAAATATTGCATGCAAAGCTTGAAGAAATTGTGAATACAATTCGTAGACTAGAAGAGAAAGTAAACGCAGTTGAGAAGTGTTACAAAGACCTTGAAAGGGAAAATACGGAAATAAAAGAAACAATGACGAAGGAACTAAAGGAACACCAGCTGAAAACGAAATATGAAATCAATGACCTCGAGCAGCAAGGCAGAAAGGACTCGCTGCGGATATTTGGTTTGGACGAAGATGAAGGCGAGACGACGTTTATCTGTGTATAAAAGGAATTTATTTCAACATATATGAAAGCCGACATCACATTGAATGAGATATCAATTGCTCACCGAATATACCCTGTCCCTGGTCGGATGAAGAAAACCGGCCGTGTTGAAGCAGCAGATGATGCGGTATGACACAGCGACAACATCCCGTCATCGCTAAATTGACCAATATAATTCCCAAGTCAAAAGTACTTGCCGATCGGAAAGCCCTCAAGGGAAGCAAGAAATGTGTGACAGAAGACCTGGTGCGACTCCTGAAGAAAGCCTTTGGTGAAAATTCGTGGTCAGCAAAAGGTAAACTGTTCCTCAAATCGAAGACCGGAAAAATCTCTAAATTCAAAACTGAAGAGGAACTTGACAAGCTATTAAATCCGGGCGGTGACGATTCTGACTCGGAGAGAAACTCCAACGACACAACATACTTTTGATTCGTGCAGACCAGATGCCATTCATTTTGGCCGTAAACCCATGAACACATTTGATAACCTATATTATCCTGTATGGTTTTGTTTATTTCTTTGCTTTTGGTACATGAATTTATGAAATCTTTGATGACATAAATATGGGGAAGTCTTGTGAGAAAGACACCCATGACCTGAATAGCTGTACCAATATAGCTGACAATAATTCCAACTATTCCACAAAAACAGAATTATGAAAGTGGATGATCTAATCTGCATGTCTTGTTCATGCTGGATTAGAAACATGGGAACCTACCAAAGTCTTTCGGAAATTCAGTCATCAAACCTAAATCAGGATGTAAGATGACGACTGGACAAGCATGCTTATTCAAACTTCCAAAATATCTCGACCTATTCCCGCTTTTACATTCCCCTCATTATGGAACAACCAAAAAGAAGATTTACGAGAGACAAGACTGAAATCACGTCTAGAACGCAAGCTTGTGAAGAGTTATATAGGAAATTATTCTGAACATGTTTTATGCACGAACCCATACTGCCCGGAGTGATGCTGACATAGTCAGCATATAGATCAATCAATTGGCCATGAAGTGTAAATGTCCGTGTGTTGTGTTGTGTGTGGGTCAACTACTTCCGCTTCTGTGTCTCATCAATTCATCGCTTGGATACGATGGCTCAAGTATCAGGGAGGGGCCGACGGCCTCTGTGGTGGCGGCATGCGTATCGGGGTGGGGCCTGGCCCGGGGAATCATTCTTCTGGTGACCAAATCTATAACATCCTACTTCAATTATTTAGATATTGGCTGCTGGGACAGACAGGAAGACGGCACGGTTATAGCGCCATGTCTGCCCTAGGCAAAGTGGCCTCAATTATTGTCATTTATGTGTTCTATATGTTCATGTCAGGTTGTATTCCATCTCTCTATCTATCTAATAGAAACAAGTGCACCGCTGGGCGGAGGTAACACCCCGACTGTACAATCAGAGGGGATTTTTCTTATTTTTGTGCAAATGCTTATTAAATGGCACTTTGTAAAGTTATGTTATTCATGAGTAAACAATCCAAAATCAAGTTATCATCTGGAAACCAAAAAAAGTAGCAGAAAACCTGAATTTTCTAAGTCCAAAAAGGGGCGTAACTCTGGAAAAAATGGGCGGACGAAACCACGGCTATGGGGAAATCTTGTCCCCCCGGCTGGTCTATTGGCATACCAAAGATCAACTGAATTGAGTTAGCGAAACCAAAGTTATGAGTTGAAACGTTCGTACGGACAATTTTCTAATTCCAAAAAGGGGCGTAACTCGTGAAAAAATGAGTTGAAACGTTCGTACGGACGGAGGACAGACGGACGGAGATCTCCACTATATACCCCCAAATCTCCATCGGAGATCGGGGGCATAATAAACCGAGCATTCCAAAGGAATCTATCGACTCAAATTCCATATCACGGCAATTTCGATATGCATGTATAAATTATATTAATAAATGTAAGTTTCGTGGCCAAGTTGCGCCACGAGGTAGTATATTACTGACAGGCGGTTGATATTGCAATGGCGGCAATACATCAGTCACTGTGGTCAAGGCTTCGAAATTCATAGTACAGAGAACAACGGTCCGCTCTTTGCAACTTCGTGTTCGCGGTGAATTGCGTCATAATTGCGACGTCCTTCGAAAGATGTTTTTCAATTAATATGGTTTGTCCGAATAACTTGAATTCTCCCGACAGTAATTGAATCAAGCCGATGTGCGATTCGATCATATTTGTATTTCGAATTTGTGAGTAGGCCTCTAGCTAGGGTAAATTTTACGTCAGCAACACATGTTATAACCCGGGCAACTGACCAATCAGCGTCACCGAAACTGGATTTACCTACTTGGAGGTTAATGAGTGAATAAGATAACTGGTTTTTCGTGGATGTCCATCAGTTCCCTTACTCTTTTATAGCGGACTTTACGCCAATATTCAGTCGCTGGATTTTTCGTCAATTTTAATCGACTTTATCATACAAATCAATACACAATGCTATACTTATCGAAAAGAGTGATATCATACGGTCACAATGATGTGTTATAATCTAACTGTTGTATTAAATTATACGCGCAGGTATATAATTAGGGATAATCTTACATTACATCTTGTTTGTGTATACGTTTAGAGAAGAACGGAACTGTTCAGTTTAATCGGCAAAGTTGGGCTCCTATATCGACAAAAATGTGACACGTACGATGTGATTTTATTCCAACATCCCATACCCGTTATGGTTGTTTTTATTAAATTGTAAATGGTAAATGCCTGGCATATTTTGAGAAAATCTAAATTTGAAATACCAGGAAATGTTGGCAAAACGTGTTTTGACCATTAAGGATGTGCTCATAGCCGATCTGGTTAGGTCGCGGATAAGATCATCGCAGTCTGTGCTAGAGGAGGTTGGCACAGATTCAAACACCGACGTGGGCGAAAATAGCTTGATCTGAATTGAAGGACGTCTCAATGTTCCATTCCCATTGATACATGGCTATTTCGATAAGAAATGATAATGTGTTCACGTTCACTGAAGCAAGTACGTTTGAAGCAATGGACACTCATACTGAATCAGTGTCTCCATAAACCTGATATCTACATAAATGCACACCCGTCTCGAGTGATGTCACATGGTAAAGGGCATTGGTAACACTTGTTTAGCGTGTTTTGTACAGAAATGTAAAATTGTTATTCATATCTGTCCGCCCGTCGATCAAACAATCGCAATAGTCACATTCGAGAGATACCATAAACATGTATGAACATTGAACTAATATAAACTAATTTAAAGCCACCTGGTGCTTTGCGCTCCAAAATATAGCCAATAAAATTCGCCTTTGAATTGTTTCCCGGTATCGAAAATGGTCGATAAATACTTGAAATATACATTTCTACGAGTATTATATGTCCCAGAAAAACGCATTGCAGTCATAACAAATACAACTTTGAACACGATGTTTGCAAACAAAATATAGCCATTTGCACGGCATGGAACAGAAAAGAGCGTTCCGTGTTAGTCTATTCCTGATATGGTAGAAATAAAGAGCGTTTGTTTCATTTCTGCCAGTGTGCAAAAAAATTGAAAATAGCTGGACAATGGCTGTGACCATGGAAAGTATTTATCATAGAATATTATATCTCACGTGACTTTCACGCATTCTGATTGGCTGCGCTCTGCTATACTATTTTACGATAGTACCCCAGTAGGATTCCTACATGCCTACTATTCTTTTTCTATTTATAGTAACAAACTCATTTCGCGAAATCGGATTCCCGACTGAAGATACGGCCAATCTTAAACTATACATTTTACGATAACTGTTGCAATATTGGTATATCATTAGATTTATAGGCGATTTGTAATAATCTTACAAATGTCCGATCATTGCTATTCAGTGTATTTAATAGTTTGTCCGTTTAGTTGGCAAGCGGAACGTCTGCAAGTCCTAATTTTGTAATGCCAGTGGATGTGATTTCCGTTTGAATCGAAGTTAAGCAAGTTAACTTATAAAATTTCGCCAAAATGTCTTTGCTAATGACGTATTTATAGAAAATAAATGCATGAATCACGAAGAGATGCTGTTAGATGTAACTAATAACATAGTTATGCTCCCCTTCCATTGCCGTAAATTTTAAAATCTGAGACCGATTTCCAAAATTCACGGTAAATAAAATTGTGACAAATCAGACAGAGAAATTGTGTGAGAATTGGCACCAATGTTCGATTTAATATAATAAATAATGAATGTCTTGTCGTTGACTATGCCAAAAATAGTGGTCCTCCTCTCGGACCACTATTTTGGCATAGTCAACTCCAAGCCATTCATTATCTATATAATATAAAGCCGGTATATACATGTATATATATCAATATTTCATGTATTCGTCAACCTATGTTACACCTCTTTCCAAACTAGCCTACGTATCTAAAGTTAACTTGGAAGCTCGATTGAGCCATGCCCGTTTAAAACAATTAAATACATATTATGGACTTGTTCTGGTGCATTAAACTGCTAATAAACTGTTAAGTTGGAGGAATGTAATATTCTACTACATCGCCGAAAATATCAAGCAGATCGACCGTACCACTCCATTGAAAACATCACCTGAACTACACTCGATTGTAAATATTTACTCCTCGATTCGGGACGCAAATATCGGCGATAAAGTAACGAAAACGACGTCACTGAATTTAATTTATATATAGTAATGGCGGTGTGTGTTGTCAGTGTGTGTTGTCAGTATGGATTTAAGATTTGTAAAAAATAACTACTTTGAGCAAGAGTGTTCTCCATTTCTATTGGATCACCCTACCGGAGTGTTTAACATCAATTTAAGGAATCAACTAGGACAGCATATATGATTGACTTATTTTTATTCGATGACCAGTATACATGTGTACATACAAAACAATAATTTAACAGCAGTTATACAATGAGTTTTAATATGATATGAGGTGATATACATACGACACGAACGGTATATAGATGAATACCATTACATAAACATAACACAGCACTTTTCATAATTTCCACAAACAAGTTGAATGCAAACGATGAACCACCAAACAATATAGACAGCCTTTGAAATTGTTTGTCCGAGATTGGCCTAATATGCCAGTTCACTGAGTCGCGACCATATTGGATTCATCCAGCCCCCGTTCCACTGTTTAAGTGATGCAGGTCAAAGTTCTGGAGGCGCATTCCATATGGAACTTTTGAATATTCATGATTACATAAAGCATTCGTGTATATTAAAAAATTCCATATATGGAATCATGAATATTCAAAAGTTCCATATATGGAAAGCACCTCCAGTACTTTGAGCTGCAGCACTCAAACCACAGAAAGGGGAATACAACAAATTAATATGAATCGCACGTGACACTTAGTGTAGCAACCACACAGCATGCTGTGCCTCAAATTTGCCTTTTATCGGCGACATAATGCTACGAATATTCTATGTAACATCATGCAGTGGTCACGACGGAGAGGACACGACAACTTGATAAGACGTGTCGTAGATTGTTCAATTGTGTCTGTATTCTGGCGTACAAATCCAAAATGACGTTATAAACCGTGTCATGGCGTCTTAATTTTTCGTTTTCATTAAGCTAACCAACGAAATTGGTCTCAATGAAATGAATAGGCCTAAATCACATGGGAATTCTTCATAAGTTGTAATTTCATTTTCATCGCGATGCTCCATTCCCGATTCCACGTTTTTTTTTTGCAATCTCCACACTGTTGCTAACCGGAAGTCACGTGACAATTTCTCCAAAATCTATACCCGCGATCTTGAAAAATCACTGATGGATATAGAACAAATTATATAACGTCATTCACCTGCCTTAGGTATAAGCACCCTTGGTGGTTGCTATAAATGTGATGTGGATTATTGTCCGGGTGATATAATGTTAAAGAATATACTAAAAACATTCTTTTTCGGACATATTAATCTAGCTGTGAGAACGGTCATGTGGACGAATTTTTCCGAAACAGAGAGCTTTTGTCGCTTCTCTCAAGACATAGTTGTTACGGCATAAGTACGTGGCTAACAGTGATTGTCAACATAAAGTCATATAAAATGCAAGGGTTTGTTTCTTGTTAGTCAAATGTTGTTCACATCTACATTCTGCATATAGTCTATCACCAGTAGATGGTGATGGTGAAGGTGAAGGTGATAGTAATCTCCCAGTCATACCAGATGCACGACATACGCGGTCTCGCAATAATATCTGAAAAAGAATAGTTGGTGTTAAATAGAGCAAACGGATTGACAGAAACGTGTTTCAACTAACAGATGGTCTCGCTCTCCACAACATGTGTCACACAAAACTAGCATAAAATAAATATCAAAATATTATATAAATTTCATATGGAGAACACTATCGCTTATATGTGGTTTAATCTTGGCTTTACATTTATTTGGCCACATGCATTGTTCGTTTAAACCCCTGTCACACTCAGACCGGCGCTCTCACTGCGCTGCAAAAGTACCAACATATGAGTAACACGCAGGAGGAGCGCCGAAAACTGTCGAAAATTGTCAAACTTTTAAAACAAAGTATGCTCCTATTGCGTTCCTACTTTGTCAAGTCTCACGCTCTTAGTGCGTTCAAGTCGCTGTCATTGTGATGCTAGTACGTTCTCAATAAGTTCGCAAAACGTTCTCTGCGCGGGCGCGGAGAGTACAGATAGCGCCTCCTGCGTTCTCCAGTCATAATCAGTTTTTAGGTTGTGGGGAAAATACCCAACACTCCGCAATAGATTAGCTGTCCGATTAAACTACTGTCACACTCCGCTGCGATCAGGCCGGCGCTTGCATTGCGCTGAAAAATAATCAAAGCGCCAAGCAAAGCGCAGTAAGGTATCCAAGAACGTATTGGCGACGCAGTGGACACTGTCTAGGACGGGAGAGGGTCTCCGTGATCGCACCAGAGCGCCAGAGCGCCGCGCTTGTTTTGTGCATGCACAAAACAAGCGCAGAGGTTCGGCGTTCTGACCAGACGTAGTACCGTCGCCATGACAGCGCAAAGCGTACTAACAACGCAATGACAACGACCTGAACGCATTAAGAGCGTTTACGGCGTGGAGGAAACGCAGTGAAAGCGTGAGACTTGACAAAGCAGGAACGCAATGGGTGGTACAAAGAGGGCGATAAAAACGTGATGAGCGGGATAGGAGCATGGCTTGTCACGCGCGCCGCATGTATAACTGGTGGGGAGTTTCTCGTTTCGCGTGCGGGCTGACATTATCAATGGGTGTTTTATTAGTTTTATTTATAGAATGGGAATTTTTGGGATGATTAAAAGTCAAACTGCGAGCTGGAGGCCGAGTCCCGTAAAAGGTGCATGTAGTTGGGGAAATTCAATTTCGTTTATTGTGTTAATCAACGTTGATTAATGTTGATTTTTGGTTTGTGATAAACTATATGTCAATTACAAATGAAAGAAATTTCTGCAGCCCACTGGGGGTTGTGGTCGGAGACGGTCGAGTCGGCCACCGGTTCATTAATTAGGGGCTGGTTGTTATTGTTATTTAACAGAATTCTGAGTTGGTCATTCGCAGAACCAATATATTTTATATTCTACAATTACATTCTTGGGTTTATAATATATGATCTTGAGCGCGTTACCATTTCTGACATTGGTTCTCTTTGTTTTATCAGATTGAAAATTTATGACAATTTTCCGCGCTTCCACTGTGCGTTACTCGTATTTTTGATACTTTTTCAACTCAAAGCAAACGCCAGCCTGATCGCAGCGGAGTGTGACAGTGGTATGAGCAGACCGCATTTCAAAGTGGGATCGTACTGCTGTAAACGCCAGAAGAACGCCATGTATAACGCATGGGCGTAAAGCGAGCGCCAGAGTCGCAGTGGCAGCACAATGTGGACGTTCTATGAGCGGGAACCAGTCCATAACACCCCATGACAGCGCAGAAAGAGCGCAATAAGTTTTGGACAGAGCCTCATTGAGCGTATTAAGGACGGGAAAGGCACGTAGTGAGAATTTGATTAAGCTTACTGTAGTCGCAAAAGACAAGATTAATTTCTTGCTGGGACCACGAGAAGCTAATATGCGCTCTTGCTACGTCCACATAACGCTCACGTCGCTCGCTTGGCGCTTTGCTTTGCGCTGTCACGGCGACAGTACTACGTCCTGGTCAGAACGCCGAGCCTCTGCGCTTGTTTTGTGCATGCATAAAACAATCGCGGCGCTCTGGCACCTATGGGCGACCATGGAGATCCTCGCCCGTTGTAGCCAGTGTCCACTGCGTCACCAATCGGTTCTTGGAGACCTTAGTGCGTTTAGGTGGGCGCTTTGATACTTTTGCAGCGCAATGAGAGCGCCGGCCTGAGTGTGACAGGGGCTTAAGTGAATGAATACATGCTTATTAACCCTGTTAATATTCATTGTCGAGTAGTTCCCTTAGGAAATGTTCAGATAATAAGTTCAACAAAAATAGGTCGTTTTGTTGAAGTTATTATCTGAACATTTCCCATGAATATGAATCATTCTGCTCTTGTATTATCTGGGTTTGTTTCGGTCTGTCGTCTGCTGGAATCACCAGAAGACCACTCCAGACGAATAATAGACCTTTCCAATATAACTGGGGTGAGAATCAATTGAGTTGAGAAAGGGTTAAACTCAGCTGTAAATGAATACAGAGTAACATATGAGTAGCTAAAGTCCGTTCAATGGTTGGTGGTTGTGCATGGTGCATTGTCCATTCTTATAATCACAATCTCAAGTGAAATTAGATATATCTGGTAATATTATAACATATTTCAGCTTAATATATAATGAAAACAACGCTCTTTTAATGAGCTTTCGGTCGCTGGCATTCTTCGGCAAGTATACATTCGCGGAATTACATCTTGTATAGTTATATACACATTGACATAATGTATTAACGTGTATATGACTATACATTTAAAAATATTACATCGTGTATAGTCATATACACATTAGCATAATGGCTAATGTGCATATGACTATACAGGATGTAATTGTTCGACAATGAACACTTGCTGAAGAAGGCCAGCGGCCGAAAGCTTTTTAAAAAGAGCGTTGTTTTCATTATATATTTACCTGACGTCCCTGGATTCTAAATGGAACGGCCAATTAGTATCATAATTATTTCAGCTTAGTTTTGCAGCCCGACATAGGTTCACGTTTTATGTCTCGTTTAGCGTAGTATCAGCAGAGAAGCAGACTTTCAATGTTAATGCCATATACACCCTAGATTATATATTAAATCGCTAAAACATCAGAGATGGACGGTAAAATGGAGAGGAAAAGAAGTAACAAATATATGCGATGACCCCGCCCCCCCCCCCCCCATGAATCCTGAATACCAGTTAACAGAGATTGGTGAATCCTGCGAAGTGCGAACCGGTTACATAAGTACAGAACATATACAAGTCATGCTTATTGTCCCCCGAATTTTAAAATAGCCGGTGTCCGTCCGTCCGTCCGTCCGTGCGTGTGTGTGTGTGCGTCCGGAAATGGTTACAATATGATAACTTTAGTTTCGGTTATTAGATCAAAGGCAAATTTCATAGGTGAGTTTATCATACCAAAATACAGGTCAATTTTGAATATGGGTTTCCTCCGACCATTTTTTGCGAGAGTTATGGCCCTTTTTTTTTACTTAGAATCTTGTAATTTTCTGGTTTCCGGGTGATAACTTTGCGATAGTTGTGGCCCTCTTTCGACTTGGAATCCTGTCAATTTCTGGTTTCCAGATAATACCTTCAGTTGGTGTGATCAGATCTGAACAAAATTTGGAATGTGCGTTTATCAGCTCGAAATACAGGTCAAGTTCGAATATGGGTACAATCCGCCCATTTTTGCTAGAGTTATGGCCCTTTTTCGATTTAGAATCCTGTCAATTTCTGGTTTCCGGATGATAACTTTAGTTTGTGTGATCATATCTGAATCAAGTTTGGTATATGAGTTTATCAGCTCGAAATACAGATCAAGTTCGAATATGGGTACGATCCACCCATTTTTGTCTGGTTGCTCTCAAATATGGAATATTGATTTCTTATATAAAAATATAATATGAACCTTTTTTCCGATGATTTCTTGTTTATTCACTGAACAGATCATCCGGTAACAAATAACACAGCCAGCATTAATGAAGGTAAAATTGGCAAATAAATATCTAGAGTCTGCCGTCATGGGACACTGTTTGGATTGTTCTGACATTTAGTATAGGATTTAGGGTCCTTGTTATTTTTTTCAGAAAAGCTGATGCCCCCAATGAAGCCACTTTTTCGGGGGAAACTCTGGCCGGACGGCCTTTTATTTCACACTAATTTGAAAATGTTCACACATTTGCTGAAGTAATGTCCATAACTTATATATTTATACTTTTTATAAGTCACTAAATGAATAAATGGAAACCCATTAGTGTGCATATGTTACCAAACATACATTGAAATGAAGAATAGGCCATTTCAATACATAAATATCCTTTTTATGAATCGGGACCAATCGGTTCGTCCATAACTTAACACATCAAGATGTATGAGATGTATATTCATGAGTAGTTTCCATGTGTCATGCTTACCTCTGATGGATGAGGTCCCTTCTGAAACCGTCACGGATGTGGAACCTTTACAGAAATCGGCAATTCTTGGGCTCATTTCACTCAGCTCTCCATCACTGATCTCAGCCTTAGTCACATATGGCACGACACCCTTGGTCTGAACGCCTTTTTTCCCCTGTAAAAAATCAAGACTTATTACGATCAACTGTATGTGTAAGTCATTGTAAGTGAACATTTCAAATGTTCGGCATGGCTTACTTGTTGCATTAACCCTTTCTCCACTAAATGAATTCACCCACCCAGTTATAAAAGCACCCACTGGGATTGTTTATTAATCATATGGAGGGATGTTCAGATAATAAATGCAGACGACATACAGAAGAAAAGACAACACAAGACCAGAATGATTCATTTTCATTGTTGGGAAATGTTCAGATAATAAGTTCAACAAACGATGGTCGTTTGTTGAACTTATTATCTGAACATTTCCTAAGGGAACTACTCGTCGGTGAGTATTTATTTTAGAAAGGGTTAACGTCGAATATAACCACCCTGTTCATCATATAATGGTTCAGATAATGGCTTACTTGGTGTAAACATAGTTATTTTCCAATACTGATAGCAAACATGTAGGTAAATAACATCAATTGAAACATAAGTAAAATAGTCCATGTAAACACGAAGGGACTGATTAGAAATGGGGTTAAACAACGCCCTTGTGCTTATTTTAAGTTTGTTACCATTTTGTTGAGCACCCAATTAAGTGGAGTGGGGTCGGACGGGAACTTACTTACATGTTATTCACGAACATATCATTACAGTTTGTAACTTATACAGTAAGGAATGTTTCTCATCAGCTGTACTAGTATTGGTGGAAACATGAAAACATTTACTAAATTTCTTTCACTTTAATCAAGTTTTTTCTAAGGTTCGTTTATAAATAGTTCATGTATTTTGACAAAATCGAGAAATTACCACGTGTTTAATGGAAGGCATGAATCTAAATGTATTTCAATGCACGGCTATTAAAAAACACGCTTTAGTATGTACTACCGAATCATAACAACAAACGGCAAATAAAAACGCGAGATCAAAGACAATATTACATATGAAAAGAAAAGAAAAAGAAACAATTGCCGAAACGTCTTCGACGAAATGTCCAAGCACCTGGGCCGAAACAACCAAGTGCCGAAAACCCAGGTTCCTAAACATCCAGAAAGCCAGGTGCCGAAACGTCCAGGTGCCGAAACGTCCTGCACCCTGATTAATGTATAGGCTATTAAATTCGCACAACATAATATTGGTTGTTATTTGCATCTAATCGTTTTCATTTGACGTACTTTGGAAACGACTTCTATTACTGAAGACGGAATTTACTTACTGATTATCATTTAACACATATTGAGTTTAATTTGGTAGGTAATTCTCTCGCTCAAAATTTGGCTTTATAGTCCAGTAAAATGCAAATTTACTCGATTTCGATATTGTTTACACCCATTCTTCCATCGTTGTTTACCGGTAGTTGTGCGATTGAAGCTTTTCATGCTTAGTACGTTTTGGTTGGTCTAGACCATACCCATACCTATGTAGTTAAGGGCAAGTAGAAATCATGTCAATTGTACAAGCTTTTATATCATATACCTTTTCGCAATATGAACGACAACATATAATTATTACGAATAGGATACTACGTCACTAGAATTTGTGTTCTTTCTATTCGTTGTCATTTTGTCCCTATCCGCTCAGATCCGCTGTTACAATTACTGTTTAGGATTTTCAACAAAACTCACAAATACACCATAAAGTGATAAGTTCGCGATCGTTTCTCAGCTCCTCAGTGTGGGAGATGACTCTGAGATTGTGTCCTTAACCCTTTCAGTGCCAAGTCCGATTTTTGTATCAACCCCTATTTCCTTGATACTTTTTTCAAATTTATTGATTATAATAATGTGATACATTGATGGAAAGAGCTCTAAGAGCATCAATAAATTTGAAAAATTATCAAGAAAATATGGGTTGATACAAAAATCGGATTTGGCACTGAAAGGGTTAAATTATAATCGCCATGTGGCATTAACTTTTATTAGAGGGAATCAAATCATTTGTCGTTGTGAAACACGAGAATCTTGCGAAACACAAAGGTCTGATCTATGACCTGATAACAGCATAATTAAGTACACAATAATCACGACACGTAGACCCGTAATTCCCTTACTGCGAGTAACAATTAGCACGATTATCCCACAAACGGACTCGTCATTTCTCAGAAAAGGTTTTCGGACCGTCCGAAAAAATTTCGACAACAAATAGCGATTTGTAATAATTATCTGTAGTTCATTATGCGAAATGTGTCTATTACCCAATTTCCCCGGGATAATTCCCGGCTTCCGGTTCTGACGGTATTATTTCTCATTCCCGTTCTCGGTTCCCTGAAAACAGAACAGAAGGGAGATAATCTTATATAAGAACTTACATTTCTGCTGAAGACTTCCTCCCTCGTTTCTTCATAACTTTTCGATAATTCACTGATGAAGCAAACGCTACCTTTTTTAGTGTCCAGTGTTTTCAATGCGACATATTTCTGGAAATACACATGGAGACAAGATAAGTAAACGGCTTGTAGATGTGAGATTGCTGTAAACATCCGTACGGGACGTTTACACGGTGGTAAAATCGGCCCAGTTTAGAAGACTAGAAACGTTTTCTCAGACTATATATACCACAATGTTTAGTTTCTCGCATATTTATATTATTTGCAGGAACTATAATAACGTACGTATATATGTCTATATGGAGTGATGTCAAAAAGGAAGGGTAGTTCTGTCAAATAGATTAGTAGCTTATTGCATGTTTTTAAAGATGATCTATCTCTTCCTATAACAAGTGTTAGGGTGGATACACACATGCATGTAATCTCTGTAAATATCGTGAATTTGGCGTTTTACATGGATCATACACACCGTGTAATATGTGTCCGCTGACAACCCAATCATTGCGACTGTGTTTGACCACAGTGGGTTAAACTCTGAACCACTGAACAGCCGTTGACTGGGACGAAGTCGTCAGGCCGCTTAAAATAATTATTAGCGCGATAACTCAAATGATCGACGTTCTGTTTAAATCATTGTCAGTCTTCTATTGGTGTTATTAATACCAGTGATGGCCTCTTCCCCAACGCAGGGGGCTATGACCCTAACATGCACGGGGAGCTATATTATCACAGAAGCTACCGAATTCACCATTGCATATTTCCTCGAGGGGGTGTGCATATCGTAGTCATGTATGTCGTGTCTGTTTTCTACGAGTGATTAATCTAATATGCAGCAATTTATGCTATTCATATAATTATGAACATAGTATACAGCTTTAAATTTGAATGCATGGTGTTGCTGTTTTTCTTCATTGGGCGAAAGGGTTGCCAAGCTACGAGTTCCCAACTACGTCACATTTCCTCTCATGTGTTATACAGTTATACATGTATACGCAAAATTTACAACTATGGAATATTTAAGTAAAACATTATATTGTAATTCTTGCCCAGATAATCCCGGCTGATACATTCAATTAACTCCCTTAGTTATTGGAAGCTTTCGAGAACCAGCTCCTCCTCCAATCATGGATTATGGTCGAAAATGTTATAATTCAAGCTTGTGACAGTTAGGAGCTTGTTCAACCTTTGGCTTGAGAAACATATATATAAATGGCGGGGGGGGGGGGGGGTGTCACTCTTTTTTAATTTCAACGCTGTACCTGCATTATTTTTTGGTGCTATAATGAATATTTGCAATCGCAATTGAATTAATGTCATCACACGAGCTCGCTCTCAAATTATCAGAGAAATCTCAACAAGCCGGTATCATCCTATAAAATAATTCTGCATATTTTATTTTTGTTTTGGATGACCCTGTTTCTAAGAATTGACAGAAACAAATGAAGTATAAAATCGATCGGCTCTAATCCACTTTTCGAAATGAATTATAACTCGTGAAAAACAGCAACATATATATCAGACAAGAATTACTCATTTCGGCATCCATGAAAGAAGACATGTTTATGACTGGCCTGAAATGTCTTGATGGCAGTTTGTTTGATAATGGCTTATATAACTACTCACTGGTGAAATTGACCTCTCGCGCGCAGGTGATTAATTTTGTCAATTATTGAATACATGTATTTTACATACAGAAATTACATGCATGTGTGTATCCACCCTTAGACCATCTTTAAATTTGATAATCGCTACTGTATGTATAAAGCCACGTTATGGGAACAAACGTTTCCCATATGTTTTGAACGGCAAAGTGATATACCTGCATTAGGGACGACAAGTTGCCACATTACAGTAGGAAAATATAGTTTAAAGTTGACACGTTAATAGACAAAAAGTTTCTTATATTTTCATAAATATGTGATATCACGTGACATCTGTGATATTATGTGACAAAATTTTATCAAAAATGTCAATTTGTTGACACTTTCAAAATTCCCTCAGGTTTCATATTCCTACGCCAGGTAACAGTACTAATGTACCGAGTTGCCGCCGGGTCCACCGTCCACGGAGGGTTGAAGCGTTGACAAGTTTCGATATTTTAAGTTTTAACTTTCTAATATTATTCTTATCGACAGTATCATTGTATAAACAAAATACACACTTTCTGCATAGCAAATTTAAACCACTCGTGGTGTAAATTTGGTATTCAGAATGTTAAACTTATCAATAGCGGAGAGTCGATTGCGACTGTGGGGGGGGGGGGGTAGATCAAAGGGTCTTCAGATTTAGGATAGTATGTGGGGGTGGTGCGTCATCGCTATATGGGATATATACATAGGCAAGTTGATTGCCGAGAATCATGTGTTTGGAGTTTCATATATAGAGTGGACAATTTCCTTAACATGTGAGCTTGTGTGTGTGCGTGGAGCGAGAGGGGGGGGGGGGGGGGGTAATACGATAACGTTTTTGGTACAAACTGTACATTCTGCTATCGAATAACAACGCTACTCACATTTGTGTAGTCATGGTAGCTCTGGGTTCTTCTGTGTTCTCTGAGATCGTCCAAAGCTGGGTCATTTGATGTCATGACGATATAGTCGCTACCAACAATAGCAGTCTCCTCAACATCGACGCCGCGAAGCAAGTGCCGTGTCCACCTTGATGTTTGCTAAAACGGAAAGCCAACCATAATAGCAATCAATTTTATAATATACAATTAAATTTAAAATTATGTAGACATGGAATAGAGTGCGAAAGAGAGGGTGAGCCAGAATAGCAATCATTTCTATAATATATTTTTTCAATTTAAAATTATGTATATATACATGGAACAGAGTGCGAAAGTGAGGGCGATGGAGAGTGAGGCAAAGGATATTATGATGAAAGGGGACTAAGATTAGAAGACAACGGGTATAGGGAGAGAGAATAGCCACGCACCAACTTCAAGTCATCTATAGGTTACAAACAACTAATTATATAGAGTTACTCTTCTTGAATTTGTGTAGGGAAACTCGAGTCAGCATACAAAAAAAATTCTGGCTGCTGATTGGTTGATTATCATTGAGGGAAATATCCCTAATCGGGAACAGAAAATCATAGCCTACGTAAATATGGCGATCGTGTATGTTTAGATGTCCAGGAAGAGTATGGTGGCGTCCAGAAGTTACGGAAGGGGTATTTTTATGCTGCTGATTTTTTTGCAGTAAATGGGGTAGTGGTGGAAATGCAAGATTATCGTTTGAAAAAAATACCGAAAAGGGCGCGTTTGTTGTCACATACTGGTGCAGAGGATGACGTTCTAAGGGAAAATTGACCAAGTTCAAATAGGTCAAACCCATGGCCGGCGGGACTTTTAGTTAACACTGTCGCCTATGGAAAATAATTAGTTGTGTGTAACCTGTATCATCCCACACCTCCCGTTAAGTGGTCTCGCTGAATTACTATGATGTTGGCGGGTCCTGCTGAATTGCTATGGCAAACTGATGATGTTAAGACAAAGTACCCTTATTTTCTTCTAAAATTGTAATCCGAGCGATTTGAGAAAAAACCAGCGGCTGTGTGAAACATTCATGAAGGTCTATATTTTAAAATATCACGACTGCTCTGGTGTTTGCAAAAAGATAGGAATGTCCATCTTGGTAATGGTCGGTTTGCAACAACCTATCCTGCCATTATTTAAAACAATTACAATATATATTTTTTTTAACCTTTTCATGGCGGGAGCTGCGCTAGTGCAGCTTTAAAGTGCATTCTCTTATAAAATTCGAGTCTCGATCCCATATGGAACCTCGCAGATATAAGAGAAACCACTGGCTTACAAGGTCAATCTAACTACTGTTAGGCCAATGTATTCTCTTATATATATAAGAGGCTCCCTTTGGGAGACTCGCATATATAAGAGAATGCACAGGGTTTTCGCACAATTTCAGGAATCTCCAGTCATGCATGTGTTTATACACATAATGGGGTTTTCTCCATTCGTTCATATTAGCCAAAGGCCTCGAAAATGACAAATTTAGAACGATGGTACATATAACGGTGGTATATTTTAGAACTATATAACGGTGGTACATATGACGGTGGTACATATGGCGGTGGTGCATATAACGGTGGTACATATAACGGTGGTATATTTTAGAAACATAACTGTGGTACACATAACGGTGGTACATATAACGTTGGTACATATAACGTTGGTACATATAACGTTGGTACATATAACGGTGGTACATATAACGGTGGTACATATAACGTTGATACATATAAGGTTGGTACATATAACGGTGGTACATATAACAGTGGTACATATAACGTTGGTTCATATAACGGTGGTATATTTTTGAACCATATAACGGTGGTACATATAACGGTGGTACATATAACGATGGTACATATAACGTTGGTGCATATCACGGTGTACATATAACTGTACATATAACGTTGGTATATTTTTGAACCACATAATGGTGGTATATTTTAGAACCATATAATGGTGGTACATTTTTCTATCAGCAACATTTTACACCACCAGCATCATAGCAAGTCATGCGCAGGAATCACCAGCATCAGCACATTAGCAGGACTACTTAATCGGGTGTGTTTGTCGTAGCTATACACATTTCGGTCGCTGCGCTCGTTTATTTTTAGCATGCAGACTCATTGTCGCGTCGCGCTCTAACTTGAAATTTTACTAATTAATATTTCAAGTTATTCACACAATAATCTATTTACCCCACATCGGAGTTTGAGTATTAAGATAAGAACACAAACATGTCACTTCACTGAAGTCGAAATTCCGAGATGTAAAATGATTTGAGGATATATACAGCACTGCATGGTTGACTTTTGTTAAACATTGGGAAAACTATAATTAAAAAGCTCGGATGGATCTCATAACTGCATGCATGACTTATTTTTCCTATAAATAGATCTACAATACATATATTGGCTTCACCAGCAATTTAAGGTCAATTCTAGATGCGAGACTGTCCCAGTGGGACTAGTGGTACCACCACAGTGCAATTTGACTGGATTAACGATAGACATATTACAATATTTGTATTCGAAAAAGATCACTAACTCTGCTAACAAAAAACGACAAATTTACGTACGTTGCATTCTAAGTAAAAAAGATGGGATATCTATATTATACAAAGCTCGAATGGATCTGTAGATGTACAGTTTCCAATGATGGTCAATAACTTCGTTACTGGGATATAACAATGTGACAAAAAGTGGCAAATTAATAACCAATTTCAACCAGCAAAGCATATATATAAATATATATATATTATTTATGTTGTTTGCATTTCCCCGAGTTGGCATATGTCCCGAAAAAACAGTTAAGGGCCAGCACGATTTGCCAACATTTCCTGATATTCAAAATGGATTTTCTCAAAATATGTCTGAAATTTTGCTATTTGGTAACAGCAGTTACGGCGACACACTATTTAAAAACATACACACGTTAGAAATTATATCCACATTTACTATACTTTTATGGAATAATAATAATTTTTTTCACTGTTTTCAAGTAGCGAAAACTTCTGTATAATACAGTTTTTTATTTTTTTTTAAAGTGCAGTTCATATACCCATGATTTCATATCTGAATATCGTGAGAGGAGACTTAATTTTTCTTCATACGTGAACATTTATGATTATTTTCACGTAGAAAGGCAACTACCCTTAAACATTACATATTTGAGAATGTTCATGTCAAGCCTGTTGAAAACTTGAGCTGAGATGAGTTCTACTTGTAAATCATTGGTTCATAGCCAAATACAAGCTGACTACCATATCTTTTAACACTGCGTGCGTGCACCACACTGCATATAAAAAAAATGTTTCCAATGGGCTTGAATATTTGCCGCTGCTTCAATCTTATTTTTTATATATGGGGGAATGTTACTGCATCATGAAATAAAAAATTTAATTCAACTTTATGACATAAATGAAGCTTCCTCTCATAGAGCCAATACTTTTTTTCGCCAAATAGATCCAGAGAAACTCTGTTGAGAATGTCTTACAATTTTGCCTGGATTTATGCAAAACGCGCGCCTGGCCCTTGATACATCTGTTCTATAGCCACCTACAGTAAAAGGTATACATAATTTTCCTTGACTATTACATAAAATGCTTACCTCTCTGGCGACGCCAGCGTCTGTGAATACGACGAGAAAGGCGAGCGACGCAGCAAAGATAAACGACTTCATTGTATCTTGTTTAGTAGAGCTTCTTGACCGCATCGCTAGAGTGCTAATTTTATAGGCCAATAACCATGCATAGACGCAGTGAATTTCCATCAAGTGACAGTCGGCAAGATTGTTGGGGTGTGGGAAGCAATATTCCGAAATATATATAAACACCATATTACCCTAATATATACATGATTCATAACCAAGAAAAAATGAATTTATCATATCATATTGGTAATGAATGAATTGATTATAATTGATTAAATCCGACAGCAATAAACCGATTTTTTATTTTTTGTTCTACCGCGTTACAATAAATTAAAACGAAACGCTCTTTATTCACACACGACTAAGGGCATCTGGAAATTGGAATGTTTACGAGATGATAATTGCCTAATAACAGTGCAAGTCTTCGCATATATATGCAATCTTTATATGAATATATAATATATAATATAACTTGGACTATTCCGGTAACGAAAAAAAAGATATAAATACGAGCACGTGTTTATATAGATAAATGCGCGCCAAACTGAATAATATACAGGCATGGCTTTATAGTAACAGCACATCGCGATGCATATAATAATAATAACACGATAAAGACAGTTAATTACGAGAACGGCGATGTTTTCGGCGAAGTTTTGCATTCGCAGTGTGATAACACGACAATCTTCAAAGGCCGCGATCGACTACATGCAAACTTAAAATACCGCCGATGCGTATCTATGCGTTGTCAATGAGTTATCACGTGATCGATCACGTGCTATGCTTCTGTGTACATGTGACAATCACGTGATCGGGCCGATCACGTGACTACGTCTACAACAAAATCTTCGGCTAACGTCGGAATTTTTTATTTAGTCGTTATAAAAAGAACGATTGGCGGCCGAATATTAGATTATATGCGCCCAATGGACATGTTATATATATATTATCGGTACATTGAAAGAAAATATTATTGGTTTTTTTTTCAGGACCGTATTCCTGTAAACATATTTATTACCAATAAGTATATAACAATACATATTGGGATTGGATGACAAGTGCGATCCACTTATACATAACCCCCTCTCCCAATTTCCGTTTTAACACCGATACATAATAATGTGGGTTGTCAACACGATAGGTATAACATAATGTACAAGTGTATACATACAGTGGATCATTGTATATTATTTGAAGTATAGTGTATAGTCTCAGCACCCCACCAATTCTAAATAATTTCATTAATGATTTCAAGTAGCTGTTTTAAATGTGATACATGTACCTCATGGTGCATTGTTAACATTTGTACAATTTGCATTCAAATGATTCGAGCGCCTTAACAGAACTTTGTCGGATTTTCCTCTTGAGTTGTATCTCGGAAGTAATTTTGCACAGCTTGAAAGATATGTTCAGTTTATAATTGTTCGAAGGTCGGGTCCCCAAATATAAGTGCCATAACTGACTGTATATTAAAGCGCAGAAGATTATTACGGCGTGTAATTCTTTCTTCAAAGTGTGGTTGGCATTCAAAAAAATAGTGGAAAGCATTCGCTACAGAATGTCCACACCGACCTGTAGCAGAAATTTTAAGTTTATCAGCTTGGAGATTAACACATTCACACCACTGTTTACAATGAAGGATGTTTAATAGCAGTTTACCATATGAAAAACATGTTGGTAGTTGTAATGGCTTAGTTACTAGTGCTTTCTTGAACCTATCGAGTGGAATGTTTCATCCTTTTTTGGTTGTTTGTTTGATTTTTTTTTTCAGCCAATTTGTTCCACAAGGCATGACCTGAATTATCACAGATAAAAGGCAAATTACTATATTAATCATTTAAGTAATTAAAACCAATTCCATGTTGCCGAAAGGATGAGACTTTAATATCGATTACATTTTTATTTTCAGCGGCATATTTTCATTTTCATTTTCCGATAGTCAAAGTTGACCGAAGGAGCAATTATAAGAAATAATTAAAACCATTGATGTAAATATTGATAACAGCCAATATGCAACAATAAATATCAAGAATTAATTAATAATTAATCAATAACGATCATTTGATGTAACAATAAACTCTTCAAACGGTGTCAACCAATGCGTTTTGTTTTGTGTTACGTCATTCGTCGTATTTGACCCGGAACTCGGTTGAAGGTTAGGCTATTCAGCCAATTGCGTCGAATTACGAAATCGCGTTTGAATGTCTTTTCCCGCATGATAAAAAGAGGTCTTCGCACGAACCAAAAACGATCACACTTCCCAATTATAAGTAAAAATACCCAAATGAAGAAGTCTATGTAGGTCCCGAAGGAGTCTATAGACTCTTTGATGTAGAGTTCTGATGGAGAAAATGTAGGTCGATCTATTTTTGTCATAACTCTGACGTATTTTGACCTGGGAGAAAAAATCGAAACCGAGGCTCACTACGAGCATGCCAGTTTTAAATATAGAAACAGGGAATCCCGACAAATGGCGAAATCGGCGACAAACAAATAATCGAAAACACATAAAATAAACATAGCAAAAACGCGGCACAGTAAAAATGTCAGAACGCCACGAGGTTTTACGTCGTTTTTGGTGACGTCATGGAGTGAAACGGAGTAGAGTGACACCAAGGTACGAATCTGTCTGATCGCCATACTGTTGCGCGAGCGCACGTAACCAGGAACTTGCCGAATGTCGTCGGAAAAGGCTGAGACTTGTTGTCCGTTTCCCAATCCATGCACTTGAAAGAAGCGAATGAATCGGTTATAATTAAATGTTTGCGCCTAGTATCAGGTATTCAGTCGATAGGCCGATCACGCAGCGAGGGGCCCAGGAAGATGTAACCTATCTTTGGCGGCACGTGGGGGGTCGCGTGACTGAGTGACGTCATTGTTCCAAAATGTTGGCGCCGAGAAGCCGAAGTCATAGACGCGCAGACAAGACTTCGGTTGGAAATCTCCACGGCAGGCGAATCTTGACCACTTCCGCGGAAAGACAAGAAACGCCAGTATTTTAAATATATTCCTGGACCATAGTTTGTGGCAATTAATTGCTTTTGATTCAAAATGTCGCATGTCGACATCTCGTATAGCGCAATTACAGCCCCCAAACGCATAACTTTCCGAAAATGGGTTGCCCCGTCAACCGGACGCAAATTGGGGGCATTGACCAAATTATTTTGGAAGATTTATAGACCACGACTGATGACCCGTATATTATGAGTTGTCACCTGGATAATTCCGTCATGCCAAATAGTCGGGACACAGCATGAAATTAACGCGTACATGGCTATAAAGTTATATAAAAGTAAGCATTGTAACATTAGAAAGGGTGGTTCGGTGGCCATTTTGAATGGCGCCCACAGTCTGAAGGAAGATTTGAGAGCAAGGTTAGTTTCAGATGTTGGAAAATAGCCCTGGATCATTTAGCTTTAGAAAAAACATTTATATTTTATTCAAACATAACAGCATATAGCGAAATTACAGCCCCCAACATCATAAATTTCCGCAAAGAAGTTGCTATGGCAACCGGTCGCAATGTGGTGGGATCTACCCAAAATTCGTAGGATATTGATAGACTGCGGGTGATACCCATATAGTATGAATTGTCACGATGAGAATCCTGCCATGGCAAATGGTCTGCCCCAACCTTTAAGGAAGGCATAAGTTACTATAAATTCATTGAAAAGTAAGCATGTATGCAACCAATCTCGTCTGAGTAAAGTTATCGCAAAAGAATCACGACCCAAACGAGTTCAGTCCTCGTGAGGCTAATTAGGACTCATAGCACAAACCCCACTCACTGGACCACAATGATCAAATCTAAAATAATAATAATTTTGAACATGACCATAGTGTCGTAGAAATCCGCTCAATCTACATGATAACCTATGTGCCCGCATACATAACTATTATGTAACAGAGTTTGTAATAGTAACAACGGTAATATCCTATATGATGACCAGAATAAACCAACGGAATTGAATTAAGGGGATGGAAAAGTATGTTTCATGAAAAATGTCTAACAAACGGGCTGACAAAAATGCCCTTGTCCACCTAAAATCAGACATAAATAGACATAACAACATGAGAAAAATTAGAGCATACATCGGGGTAAGGGGGGGGGGGGCACTAATAGATGTGAACTAAAAAGCTTTATGTACCAGAAAAGTGACTTGGAAACAGAATATATCTGCAATATTATGACAATGTTTGGGCAGTCAAATGTAAAAAAAAACCTATACCTCAACAGTAACATTAGGCAGCCCATTATGAAAAGTGACATACAATGAAGAGCCAAGGAACAATTCTTATGATTAGTGTTTACGGTAACGTGTGAAAAACGTCCGCTAAAACCTGTCAGTCAGGTTTTCTTGGGGAGCTCTAGTCGCCATATTTCTAGTGTAGACACATGTTCCTGATGTTGTCATTTATGAATTCGTGGCAGGTACATGAAAATCTGCCACGAAAGCAAATCGATCCTTCTATCGGGCAAATGTATGATGTGAAATAGATGCTGACCGTTTGATCAAGTCGTTGGAATTAATTTCATTGCCTGATTAGCCACGATTTATATAAGTTTTGTACCGTTTACAGATGAAAATGTTGATACTCTAACAGTTTAGAATTACTACTCCAGTCGAAAGCGAGATTACAAGATGTCGTATTATGACCCAAAGTACATAACTAGAAAAATTACATGTTTTATATATTAAAAAACAAATTTATAAATGGGGAAAGTACCGTATTCCGACGAAATATGTCATATTTCACGACGGACTCACGGTGGGGGTTCGCATCCGGTCAATTCTAGTTTGGTGCACTGTAAGAAAACATCGCGAAGAAAAGTACGGTTTATAAAATGTAAATATAAAGTAATCGAGAAATTGTCGGTTATCAGATACAAACATAGAGCTTATACTGACGAGAACTTTGTTGATTATTGAATATTATGTGTGAAAAACATGAAGTTCATCCATTCTAGGCCGGTGAGTAATTAGTGATCATCGGGAAGTAGGGTGTAATCCGCCGTGGCCACATTGACCAAACTTGCCATCCACTTAAGAGCCAGCCCACTGCAATGCGCACCTGGCAACCCACCACAAAGTAGTCATAAAAAGCAAATCGCCACATATTCGCGTGCAACGGATAAAGGGTGGCTGCCCCGATGAATTTGGAGCTAAAACAGTGATGGAGCTCCCAACAAGGTGGGCTCTCGCCTCCGGGAAACCTAGCTGAATGCCAAGTCAAATGTCTCAATCCAAATATACCTGTGAAAAATAAGAATGGAATGACGAAAACCTTAATCTTCAAACATAGCCCTAGAAACTAGTCAGAGGGTTATAGTGGTCCATTTCAAGTTAACTGTCCTCGAGCCTTTCGACATTAAATCGATATAGTCAGCTTTGGCAGTCAATGAATTCTCATTCCTGGTGGGCAGGGTCAATGGAAAGTGCATATTACCTGGATAAGTCTTCATAGCATTTTTGCAAACGTCATGCATAAGCCTAACATAGCTCTGGTTAACAACGCATCTCACATGAACACAGACAATCATTTCAAGACAGCATCCCCAGACTGGAATAGACTGCACACATAGCAAACGCATAGATGGTGATGATACATCAGTAGACCCAAAAGTATCTCGAAACAGGAGCTAGAAATTATTGACCTTGTGGTCTGTGCGAAATTCGTTTGAATGGGCAGTCGGGTATCGACAACGTCACCACGAAGACAATCAATCAATCAAGGTACCCGACTTTCTCGTGGTTGGCGCTCAGATGTTCACTTGACCTCGAAATTCCTAAACCGCTGACCCCGGTCGCAGGTCGATACAATATTAAGGTCGACCGTCTATAAAAATCTTTTCCTTCGTAAAATTTATTATATTATTTATCAACTCCAAAGATTGATCCGTATCGCAAACTGTTATTGCGCCCCGACCCCCAATGTCACCATTTTATTTGCAAATACACACACACATATATACATTACACAATACATTAATATATTCTTAAATATTTGAAGATATCTCAAAATAATTGAAGATATCTTCTAATATTTAGAGATATCTGCAAATAGTTTGAGATATCTTCAAATCATTTGAATATATCTCCAAATTAGAGACTAGAGGTCAATATATGAGGAGTTTTATTTGTAATATTTTACTATTCTATAACAATTTGTCATTCCGCTTATACTATGAATCTACTATTACAAACCTAAATTCACAATTATTATGTGGTCTTTGTGATACATAAAATTTCTCAATCACAAAAACAAAATATTCGAAGTACTATGAAAGTGTATTGAAAGTTTCAATATGGTTCATTAAAGGCACGGGCGGCGTTCGTTGCAGAAATATTCATATTTGTTCAAATCGCCATCAACAGAAGGAATATTACAAAATATATATAGCTTTGTTCATATGCCAAACATAATCAGCGCGTAAATAGTATATTGTCAAGACGTACGCTGGTGTACGTAAGCAAGAGCCTGCTCGTGTTGCAGAAGTTTTGCTTCTGTTTACATAAGACAGCTCAATTCTATTGGTTAATCACACACAAATGCTATAAACGCTCTTTAATATTTCCATATAAGGAAAACAGTAACAAATAACGCTCTTTTGTTTAGATCCGGATATGGTAAACATAAAGTCAGGTTCTGTAACATTTTTTGCTTTTGTTTACATAACAAAGGAAAAACATTTGACAATAACATACTGTTTATGCCATATTTCTGATTGGTATAAGAACAAGATCTGTCTATATGTTACTATTCTTTCTGTTTGTGGCGGTTTTTGACGGAGGTGAATATTTTAACATCATACCCACCGCCAACACCGCCCGTATCTTTAACGTGGATAGAAGGTTTTCGTATGGAGTGTCCAACATAATTTTTCGATTTTAAGTTTTTTCAACACTATTAAATCGGATTCTATTACCCATCTCTGATATGCATAGAAAGTATTGAGGAAACTGTTTTATCAGCTGGAAATCTCATGCACAGGGACTTAGCGGTAGGGGGTATGGGGTGTCTCAGCCGACCCCCCCCCAATGTGTTCCCGCCCCAACTTTGGTCAACATTTAGTGATAATTCACTTACCCTAGTATTACCATTGTAAATTGAAATTTACCATGGTATGGTAGTCCATGGTGTGTGGAACCTTACTGTGGTAATTGTCTATTTACCATCGTATTATGATCGTTTGCCATGGTATGTACTATTTATATAAGATGAGAGCATAGTAAAGTACCTCAGTTTACATTGCAATATATAACTTACCGTGGTAACCAACATAAAACGATGGTACATTTTTTGTTCATGGTAAATGTTATTACTTTGCCAGTATGATAGATTACCATGGTATGTAATAGTGCTAGCATAGTAAAGTACATTGGTTTACGTAGTATATATAATAGTCTTAGTCTATATATATATTTGCGAATGTCTGTCGGTCTGTCTGTGTTCTATAGAAATTCACAGGGGACCACCTAGATGGCACAAAGGGGATCTAATAGGGATAACTTTTTACGAGAAAGATAATGGCGAGGGTTAGAATTTTTGAAAGTGACGCCGTTGTTGTCAGGGGCAGAAAAAGAATTTGTCGCCGATTGCCACCAAACTTATATATAATCATCCCCATAATATGAGGAATCTAATGGTGTAGATTAAATATGTCAAAAGTCGCGCAGTTCGCGTCAGGGATTCCAGGAAGGGGAGAGGGCACCAAAATTGATCAAAATAATTTGAGCGCCGAATTCCACCAAATTGATGCACATTCTTCTGAGATCTTCTCCATGATACAAGGAATCTTATTGTGTGATTTAAAGACGCCAAATTGGTGTCGTTGGGATGAGAGATTTGGGGGGGGGGGGACGGTGGGTGGGTACTAATTCTGATAAGAATTGGTTTAGTCGCCGATTGCCACGAAACTTATACAAATTCATCCCCATGGTATGAGGTGTCTAATGGCATGGCTTAAAGCTGTCAAAAGTGGCGTCATTCGAGTCAGGATTGCACTGAATATCTGTCTGTGTTCTATATATAACTTTAAGGGTACAATCGAGATGACACGAAGGCGGTCTAACATGGGTAACGTTTTACGAGTAAGAGAATGGTGCGGGTTAAAATGTTCTAAAGTGACGTTGTTGGTGACAGGGGAGGGGCTATTTTTAGCACAGGTTTCGACCAAATTGATATATTCTTCTTCTCCGTGATACGAGGAATATAAACGTGTGATTTAAAGACGCGAAATTGGTGCCGTTTGGGTGAGAGATGGTAGGGGGGGGTAATACTATGATAAGATTTTGTTTAGTTGCCGATTACCCCCAAACTTATAATATAATCATCTCCATTACATAATGCATGCATGAGTCTAATAGACGTGGTTTAAATATGACAAAAGTGGCGCGGTTCAAGTCATGCATGAGGGGAGTTGCACCAAAGTTGATACAAATATATTTAGCACTGATTCTACCAAATTCATGCACGTTCTTCTCTAATGATATGATGAATTAAATCACATTTGGGGTCGTTTGGGTCATGGATGGCGAGAGGAGATTCACGGGCATTTATAAGATTGTTTTATTCGCCGATATCCAACAAAGTTATATAAAGTCATCTTCCAGGCCATCTCCATGTCGTTCTAATGAGTTTTTGGCATTCCAATTTCACAATATCGACAAATGGTGACCGAATTAAGTCACTTGAACAATTATATCTTCTCAACTGTCATATTTATATGGGGATGGAAATCAGGGCATTCCCATAATGATCTAGCAACACAGATACATAGAAGAAGGCATTACAAGTATATTTATATCAATCTATTTAAGATATACATATATTCATTCAAACCGAGGGACCTTGAATCGTCAGATGACTGCATATTAGAATGGCTCATGTATATATTATAACACGATTGAGTCTGTCCCATTCACATGATATAGTTTCCACAAAAAAAGTTACAATTGCCAAGAGATATGGAAATGTAAAGCAGGCCTGTTCAAAAATAGTGGTCACAGTGTGCAGTCAAATATGGTTACTTCTGAGATAAAGGAAAACGCAGTCCGTAGCACGTGACTTTTGAGGATCCTCCAATATTTACATCTGACAAGGTTATATCTGCCCAATACAGAAGATTTCTTTAATTTTTTAGAACAGACTCATCGCCTAACATGAACAACTCAAAATCTCGCTGTGTCGGGCACATGTAGCTGCTATACTTGCATAACATCAATTATTTTAAACTGAAAATGATTAGCCAGTATATAGCACCAGAACAGAGGAGCACCTGGACATATCTTTAAAACATCTGTATCGTCATGAAGATATGATAAACTAGATTGATTGATTGATTGATTGATACATCTCTATGTAAAACACAATTGTCGTCTTTTATTTTTTCGAACTAATGTGTATATGATGTTCATGTTTCATGCTATAACGTCTGAAGTATACACAGTTGTAAATAAATAAATACTTCTTTATTGGTGGGACGGATTAAACGCGATAAACAAAATGATAATCGCTCCGACCTGACAAGGTGAGCCACTACTTATATTCCACGTGTAAGAATCATGTTTTGTGATGCCATTTTGATATACAATTTATGAGAATACGTGTAACACTTTGAGAGCAAGAGTATTCTTTATTCCCACCAAATATCCACAGAGGGGTTAACATCATTTTAACCTGGACAACGCCGGGTAACCCTGCTAGTAGTATATATAACTTGCCGTGGTAACCAGAATTTTACTGCGATCTTACGATGATAAACCGTGGTACTTTTTATATGGGACGTCAGTATATATATACAGTAATTTCTAAACCGTCGCTCCAGTCGTTCTGATAGCTGCTCTCTGGAACTAGATCATGTGGTGGATATAAGCTAGGTATTTATTGCGGGGGTTATTGTACTTACGAGTGAAATGGGTTATATGCATTTTACGAACGTCTATTAAAGGCACGTGAGGCCTTAATTGTCGAAAATATTCATAATTGTTCCAAACACCGTAGACAGAAAAACATTAAAACGCGTACAGTTTCGTTCATATATACCATGACCATCGCGTAAACAGCATGTTATCATACATACCTACTATATTTTACCTTAGCAAGAGCCTGATTGTGTTACAGAGGATAGCACAATGCTACTGGCTAATCACACACAAATGGCATAAACGCTCTTTATTAGTTCCATATCAGGAATTCACCAACAAAGAACGCTCTTTATGTTTACCATCATAATATAAACAAACACCAGAAAAGTAACTTTTTTATGCTTTTGTTTACATAACAATGGTTAACCATATGAGAATAACATACTGCTTAATTATGCGATATTTCTTATTTATATACGGACAACGTCAGTCTACATTTTAATGTTCTTTCTGTTTGTGACGGTTTTTGACGGGTGGAAATATTTTCACAGGATACCCACCGCCAAGGCCAACCGTACCTTTAAATGCACCACTTGAAACTAATTAAACCAACCTATAGTTGTGGGAAATTTAATCATATGCGCGCCAGCTTCGAGTTTTACTGACGCCCGCAGCGTCGGTTACCTGCCCGCAGCGGAGTTTGTAGGATGACCAACGTGGTTACGCGTTAGCGTGGTGAAGGCATAGAGCTAGCGTCTAGTCTAGACCGGACGCTAGCTATATATAGATGAGCGGTCTTGGCTCCAACGGGGCTTATTTTTCGAGTTTAATTTTTTTCTTTACACACACGGAAAAATTATACATCATATGAAAGTAGAAGATGAAGGCTTCATGTTCCGCCCTGCTGTAAAATGTGAAAGTGGTGCCGTTGCCATGGAAACAGAATGTAAACAATGTAGACACAGTTTGATATTAAACCATTTCCGCAAATGGTAAAAACTAATTTAAGCCCATTCTAGGACAGGAACAGACGTTGAAGATCATTTATTGATGATTTGTCCACTATAACTATGTTCCAACGATTCCAGTATTAAATAGGATGCACATATAGGTTATACGGGTCTTTATTGCCATTTTGGTGTGAAAAATGGTGATTTTTGCAAAAATGCGATAATTTTGGAATTGGAACATTTATTGAATACTACATTGGTTACAGTAATAATTTATGCATTAGTATGATGGCATCATACGTGTACTTAAAATTCATTTGGATAAAACTGCCGAAAAGGCCCAACACCAAGAGAAATACCTGTTACCATGGAAACGATATTTAAAAATACAAACAATGCCGTTATTCAAGTTGGAAAGAAATGAAGACCTATAACCCTTGCGACACAATATAACTTTTTGAAATTTGTTTTTTATGACATGCACTTTTAATCCGGACTTCTGTGTTGGGTAATTGATGCGGTTTATTCAGCTGTTGTCATGGAAACTGACCAAATTTCGCCAAATATTGATGTTTTTTCCCATAGAGCTGACATTTAAAGCATGTAATTTTATGAAGCAAAGCGTATTATGACAACCCGTTATAGATGTCTCAAAACATTTTTCAAAGATTACTATTTCCCAATTATCCCTGTAGTAGCTAGGATGCACATATAGGATATGAATGATTTATTGCCATTTTGGGGTAAAAACTGTTAATTTTTGCAAAAAATGCGATAATTTTGGAATTGAAACATTTATTTGATACTACATTGGTTACAGTAATAATTTATACATATTATGGTGGCTTCTTTCGTGTGCTTCAATCTAGTTTTGATAAAACTGCAGAAAAAGCCCAATACCCTGAGAAATACCTATCACCATGGAAACGATATTAAAAAATACACAAAATTTCATTATTGGAAAGAAATGAAGTTCTATAACCATTGCGACACAAATTAACTTTTTGAGTAATGAATAATGACGTTTTCCCCTATAAACTGGACATTTAAATTGTGAATTTTATAAAGCAAAACATATTGTAACAACCTGTTATAGGTATCTCAAAATCTTCAACTCATATATATATCACAATAGGGGATAAGAGCACCCCTAAGACGACTTTCCTGCAGGTTTGCCAGACAAATTTACCATTATGTGAACGCACCCTGACAAGGTACTCATCAGACTCAGAGTCCACGTGTTTTGATCATTTTATTCCCAATTTCCCAGCTGTTTCTGTGTATCTAGACGAAAATTGTCTAAATAGTGATGTGTTTTGCACAATTCTTTTTATTATTGGAAATTGTGTGAAAAATTACGGGTATGTTTAAAAACCAACACCACGTATCTGGAAAATGCCATGATAGGATTTTAAAAGATTCGCTGTCTGGGAATTATGAAACTGATTTGAAAGCAAATAGTTGATGATTATAAGCTACATCCCTAAATAGTAATTACCTGTACTTACTCAGAATAACGGCATAACAAGTTCCTGGAATATATCACATCCGAACCCCTTTGGGTCAAATGTTGACCTGCATGATTAAAATGGGTCATGTAGTGTGATAATAGTGAGGATTGCTATGCAAATGCGGTGATATGGTACGCCATAGCTGCCTTATGTCAAGCTCAGGCAATATATCCGGTTAATATATCAATATATGTGGTTAGTTAGTCAATAGACGCAGCCTCTTCAAACGAGGATCTGTGGCTTTATCAATCACACGTTTGCGAAACTTTACCGACATATGCAATTAAAAGTACACGAGATTTAGACAAATTTTATGACGATGTTACACTCAGCCTAAAAGAGTCTTCACAAATGTTTGTGGCCCCGAAGAAATTTAATCGCCATCTCAAGCCATTTTGGCACGAACATTTGAATGAGCTGCACAAAACAATGACTTCGTATCGGCGCATTTGGCTGGAAGCAGACAGTCCACGCGATGACACTCACATTGCATATCGAAATTACAAAGACGCAAAATGCCTCTTTCGACGTGAATACCGAAGGGCCAATGAACAGTTTCTCAGAAAAGCCGACGAAAGGCTTGACACCCTTGCTGAAACAGACATGGACAATTTTTTTCGAGCCTTTAATGCTCATAAAGCACGGAGAAAGGCACCCGCCCAACATTTATTCGAAGTAGACGCCAAGACACTCCGTGATCCCCCTGAAGTTATAGAAGCATGGGCAGCATATTACGAAATTCTTTACTCACCTCTTCAAAGTGAAACCTTTGACAAATCCCACTTTGAAAACGTTAATGCTATAGTATCCCGGGACCACAATGATTTATCAGGTAATCTTGATTCACTTTTATGCTACGATGTTAAGTCTGATGAACTTGAAAATGTACTCAGATCAGTAAGCAAAGGGAAAGCCCCAGGTCATGACTCCATATCATATGAGCACATTTTATATGGCGGTGAGTATATATTACATACTATCGCCCACATGTTCACCAAAATGTTGGAATTCAATCACATACCATCACAGGCGAAAATCGGAGTCATGGTGCCACTGTACAAAGGGGGCAGCAAACCAAAGACGAAATTTGATAACTACAGAGCTATAACCTTGCTTCCTATCCTCTATAAGATTCTCGAAAAAATCATATTTCATCGTCTGGAATCTCATGCCCCACATCTTATCCAAGTTAACTCCCTACAGCATGGATTTCAGAAAGGGGTAAGCAGCATGCACTCTTCCTACATAATCAGTGAATGCATATCATATACCAAAGAGCTACACAGCCCCCTTTATGCTTGCTTTCTCGACGCACGTAAAGCGTTTGATACAGTGTGGATAAACGGATTGTTGTTCAAATTACTCCAGAGAGGTTTCTGCGGTAAAATATGGCACATTATCAAAACTCTCCTTTGTGGTCTACAATGCGCTGTCCGCTTTAATAATTTAACTTCCAAACTAATCCCCATAAACCAAGGAACAAGACAAGGAAGCATATTAGCCCCTCTTTTATACATGCTGTTCATTGATGACCTTTTGGCTGACCTATTTTCAAATCCTCATGGCTTGCGATTGAATTCCATAAACTGTGTAGCACCAACACAAGCTGACGACATGACGCTTTTGTCTCTGACAGCAACCGGTGTACAACAGTTGTGCAACGTATGTGGAGAGTATAGCCGGAAATGGCGATTTTGTTATAACCAGGACAAATGTAAGGTGGTCGTGTTCAATGAAACAAATTCTAATGCTAGAAATCGCACGATAAATACGTGGATCCTCAACGACAAACCGATATTCGAATCTGACAAAATTACACACCTTGGCATACCTTTACATCGCGAGTCACATGCTAGCAAGCTCTCCAGTCACATATGTGAGAAAATTAGATCAGTCTATCTCATGTTAAGTAACGCCGGTATGTATGCTGGTGGGATTACCCCACTCAGCTGCCTTACAATATATTCTTCGGTTGTTTTACCCAAAAGTCTTTATGGGACAGAACTTATGTGTGGGCTCAGTGAGACAAATTTGACATCTCTGGAACGAGCACATAGGTTCTGCCTCAAACGCATCCAAGGATTGCCCACAAGATCCCGAACTGATGTAGTCCAATCTCTCCTTGGAACAGGTTCCTTGTCGTCGATTGTTGATAAACGAAAACTATGTTTTTTGGGGAACCTCTGTAGAATGACGCAAGGAAAATCGTCGCAAGAAATCTTCTCCTCGCGATTGGCCGACCACCTTTCGCAAACGTCAACTGATGAATCTTCTTTTATCAACGATGTTATATCCATACTAAAACGGTATAATTTATATTCATATCTTCACAACTACGCCACACATGGTAATTTCCCATCCAAAGGTGAATGGAAAACAATCACCACACAACATATTAACGATATACAAAATCGTGAATGTGAAGAGCGCATGAGAAGCTCTGAATCACTAACAACGTTCGCACAAAATCATAATATAATGTCAAAATCTATTCTTTGGAGATCTTGTAGATCACATTCACAGGAAAAACATAAATTCTTGCTTGCTGCGAAGCTTCTGGCACTGCATACACGTACCTCCCCAGAATGCGGACATTGCAAACTGTGTGGCAAAGTTTATGTTGATATTGTGGAGCATGCCTTACTGGATTGCTCTTCGACTTCAGAGTCTAGAATCCAAATGTGGTTTTCATTAATTGACATTTTCGGCATACCATGTTTTTTATTCATTGATGCTCTCACACAGAAGGACCAAGTGATGGTATTTCTTTCTATCCTGTCTGACGATATCAGGAGACAAATACTCAACCTGAACGAATTTTCGCTCTTTGTGGTGAGGAATTCATACGGAATGTGGTCCCAGTATACAAAGGAGATCAATCTCGTCGTAGATAGCAATCTGCTTGTCAATCCTTAACTGGACTCCCTTTACATGTGCCCCTTTATTATCCATATAGTTGTAACGCTAATTTGCTTGGCACATTCTGTAAATAACAACCTTCAAGCATATAATTTTATATTTGTTGACAATCAATTTGCGAGACACTCTACAACCTCAATTTTTGCATTACCTGTTCAACTTCTTAGTGATACATTAGCTGATGTGCAAATAAAGTGGCCCCACACCTTGCGGGACCTTCGTTTGTCACATCGGGTAAGTACCTCGCTCCAAAGTTGGATCATTGATATCGTCTCCAGATAGACTCAGGCATATTCGTGTCAATACCAACTGAAATTAAACACAAGCTAGGAAAACTTGTGATTAAATGAAAGTTCGCATCCGAGTGTGAATACTCGTATGTACGGCCTTATACATGCAGTGAATTATTATATGATCGTATGCGTGCATGTTTGCTTTTGTGTGCTTGCCCTGTCCACATTTATATATGTGTATATATGTGTATGTGTATGTGTGTATGTATATGTATGTGTGTGTATGTATGTATGTATATGTATATATATATATGTATATATGTATGTATGTGTATATATGTATATATATATATATGTGTATATGGCTATATATATATATATATATATATATATATGTATGTATATGTATGTGTATGTGTATGTATGTGTGTGTGTATATATATATGTATATATGTGTGTGTGTGGGTGCGCGTGTGTGTCTATGACTGCGTACATGTATGTACACCCGTCCGCTCGTCAGTGTATGTATGTATATCTGTCGCCTGCATGTGTCCGCATTCCTGCCAATCGGCATAGCTGTCTGCGTATATGTACATTGTATGTCTGTCGCTCTGACTTTGATTTCTGTCTGAATTTGTATTCATTTGTATATGTCTTCTTCACCTGTTCATCCCACTTGTGTAAATATTTGTATTATGATGTTTAATGTTTGATAAGCTCTTCGTGTAACGGAGGAAAATAAAGGATATATATATAAAGAAGTATTTATTTATTTACAACTGTGTATACTTCAGACGTTATAGCATGAAACATGAACATCATATACACATTAGTTCGAAAAAATAAAAGACGACAATTGTGTTTTACATAGAGATGTATCAATCAATCAATCAATCAATCTAGTTTATCATATCTTCATGACGATACAGATGTTTTAAAGATATGTCCAGGTGCTCCTCTGTTCTGGTGCTATATACTGGCTAATCATTTTCAGTTTAAAATAATTGATGTTATGCAAGTATAGCAGCTACATGTGTCCGACACAGCGAGATTTTGAGTTGTTCATGTTAGGCGATGAGTCTGTTCTAAAAAATTAAAGAAATCTTCTGTATTGGGCAGATATAACCTTGTCAGATGTAAATATTGGAGGATCCTCAAAAGTCATGTGCTACGGACTGCGTTTTCCTTTATCTCAGAAGTAACCATATTTGACTGCACACTGTGACCACTATTTTTGAACAGGCCTGCTCTACATTTCCATATCTCTTGGCAATTGTAACTTTTTTTGTGGAAACTATATCATGTGAATGGGACAGACTCAATCGTGTTATAATATATACATGAGCCATTCTAATATGCAGTCATCTGACGATTCAAGGTCCCTCGGTTTGAATGAATATATGTATATCTTAAATAGATTGATATAAATATACTTGTAATGCCTTCTTCTATGTATCTGTGTTGCTAGATCATTATGGGAATGCCCTGATTTCCATCCCCATATAAATATGACAGTTGAGAAGATATAATTGTTCAAGTGACTTAATTCGGTCACCATTTGTCGATATTGTGAAATTGGAATGCCAAAAACTCATTAGAACGACATGGAGATGGCCTGGAAGATGACTTTATATAACTTTGTTGGATATCGGCGAATTAAACAATCTTATAAATGCCCGTGAATCTCCTCTCGCCATCCATGACCCAAACGACCCCAAATGTGATTTAATTCATCATATCATTAGAGAAGAACGTGCATGAATTTGGTAGAATCAGTGCTAAATATATTTGTATCAACTTTGGTGCAACTCCCCTCATGCATGACTTGAACCGCGCCACTTTTGTCATATTTAAACCACGTCTATTAGACTCATGCATGCATTATGTAATGGAGATGATTATATTATAAGTTTGGGGGTAATCGGCAACTAAACAAAATCTTATCATAGTATTACCCCCCCCCCCCCCCCCTACCATCTCTCACCCTAACGGCACCAATTTCGCGTCTTTAAATCACAAGTTTATATTCCTCGTATCACGGAGAGAAGAATATATCAATTTGGTCGAAACCTGTGCTAAAAATAGCCCCTCCCCTGACACCAACAACGTCACTTTAGAACATTTTAACCCGCACCATTCTCTTACTCGTAAAAAGTTACCCATTGTTAGACCGCCTTCGTGTCATCTCGATTGTACCCTTAAAGTTATATATAGAACACAGACAGATATTCAGTGCAATCCTGACTCGAATGACGCCACTTTTGACAGCTTTAAGCCATGCCATTAGACACCTCATACCATGGGGATGAATTTGTATAAGTTTCGTGGCAATCGGCGACTAAACCAATTCTTATCAGAATTAGTACCCACCCCCCCTTCCCCCCCCCCCCAAATCTCTCATCCCAACGACACCAATTTGGCGTCTTTAAATCACACAATAAGATTCCTTGTATCATGGAGAAGATCTCAGAAGAATGTGCATTAATTTGGTGGAATTCGGCGCTCAAATTATTTTGATCAATTTTGGTGCCCTCTCCCCTTCCTGGAATCCCTGACGCGAACTGCGCGACTTTTGACATATTTAATCTACACCATTAGATTCCTCATATTATGGGGATGATTATATATAAGTTTGGTGGCAATCGGCGACAAATTCTTTTTCTGCCCCTGACAACAACGGCGTCACTTTCAAAAATTCTAACCCTCGCCATTATCTTTCTCGTAAAAGTTATCCCTATTAGATCCCCTTTGTGCCATCTAGGTGGTCCCCTGTGAATTTCTATAGAACACAGACAGACAGACAGACATTCGCAAATATAGATATAGACTAAGACTATTATATATACTACGTAAACCAATGTACTTTACTATGCTAGCACTATTACATACCATGGTAATCTATCATACTGGCAAAGTAATAACATTTACCATGAACAAAAACTGTACCATCGTTTTATGTTGGTTACCACGGTAAGTTATATATTGCAATGTAAACTGAGGTACTTTACTATGCTCTCATCTTATATAAATAGTACATACCATGGCAAACGATCATAATACGATGGTAAATAGACAATTACCACAGTAAGGTTCCACACACCATGGACTACCATACCATGGTAAATTTCAATTTACAATGGTAATACTAGGGTAAGTGAATTATCACTAAATGTTGACCAAAGTTGGGGCGGGAACACATTGGGGGGGGGGGGTCGGCTGAGACACCCCATACCCCCTACCGCCAAGTCCCTGAGCATGAGATTTCCAGCTGATAAAACAGTTTCCTCAATACTTTCTATGCATATCAGAGATGGGTAATAGAATCCGATTTAATAGTGTTGAAAAAACTTAAAATCGAAACATTATGTTGGACACTCCATACGAAAACCTTTTATCCACGTTAAAGATACGGGCGGTGTTGGCGGTGGGTATGATGTTAAAATATTCACCTCCGTCAAAAACCGCCACAAACAGAAAGAATAGTAACATATAGACAGATCTTGTTCTTATACCAATCAGAAATATGGCATAAACAGTATGTTATTGTCAAATGTTTTTCCTTTGTTATGTAAACAAAAAATGTTACAGAACCTGACTTTATGTTTACCATATCCGGATCTAAACAAAAGAGCGTTATTTGTTACTGTTTTCCTTATATGGAAATATTAAAGAGCGTTTATAGCATTTGTGTGTGATTAACCAATAGAATTGAGCTGTCTTATGTAAACAGAAGCAAAACTTCTGCAACACGAGCAGGCTCTTGCTTACGTACACCAGCGTACGTCTTGACAATATACTATTTACGCGCTGATTATGGTTGGCATATGAACAAAGCTATATATATTTTTTAATATTCCTTCTGTTGATGGCAATTTGAACAAATATGAATATTTCTGCAACGAACGCCGCCCGTGCCTTTAATGAACCATATTGAAACTTTAAATAAACTTTCATAGTACTTCGAATATTTTGTTTTTGTGATTGAAAAATTTTATGTATCACAAAGACCACATAATAATTGTGAATTTAGGTTTGTAATAGTAGATTCATAGTATAAGCGGAATGACAAATTGTTATAGAATAGTAAAATATTACAAATAAAACTCCTCATATATTGACCTCTAGTCTCTAATTTGGAGATATATTCAAATGATTTGAAGATATCTCAAACTATTTGCAGATATCTCTAAATATTAGAAGATATCTTCAATTATTTTGAGATATCTTCAAATATTTAAGAATATATTAATGTATTGTGTAATGTATATATGTGTGTGTGTATTTGCAAATAAAATGGTGACATTGGGGGTCGGGGCGCAGTTTGCGATACGGATCAATCTTTGGAGTTGATAAATAATATATGTTATATTCGTCAATTTCTTATGATTATTTGCCCACAGACTGAAGTCATACATCAACAATTTTGCTTACTCATTATTTGTGAAGCCATCAGGTACGTTCACTGTTGTTGGCATCTCTCGACCAGAACGGTGATAATCTAATTGAATGCCCAGAGCGGAGTGTCGTTGACACGATTCGAGATGTTTTGCTCGAATTATTTAATAGATAGTATATAGCCTTTGTAGTTGCTCGAGAAATATGAACAAATAGCGAACACACACCTTTAATCGGGCGTGAATGACGACGCAGTCTCAACAAGAATACATTCGCCCTGTCCACCACACAATATCAAAATCTCAGAAGCTAGATACACCACATGTGGCGTAATAAAATACCCGTATATCCTGCTCATTTCCTGTGCATCGAGATTTGTTTGGTCGCCGAATATGAAAGCGAAACCGTTTCATTGGCGAATATAAGATCTTGTGTCGTGACTTCGATGACAAAGACATACTTGGGCGCAGGCCAGGGGCTACTCAGAATAAATAATTAACCTGTTTGCGGATCTTGGTTCTCTATAAAATGGAGATGAACTTATGGTTTCGACATTCGGATATCCAGCGAACAGAACTCTCAGGCCCTGCTCAACTTATACCGATGTCAGAGTTAATATTTTGCCATACCAAATAACATTTTCATGCCTCGATATTTGGTACAATTATTTTACTGCAACAGAATATAATTCTCGTCACAATTATTGAATCTAACTAATGCATGTCACGACATCTGGTTTCTATAAGCTGACTACGGGAACCATTGATACATTGCGCAACTAATTCGCACCACATCACGCTGACAGATCTCAGAACCTTTTATGATAAAAGAAATGGCTTTCGCCTATGTAACAAGTCATTGTTGCACGCTAATCAAGCGTTGGCATTATTTCGCAGTTAAGCAGTTGGTGACACAACTTGTTAATTACCACACGTAACGGAGTAGTGCGTGTTATGACACCGGGTGCCATAGCGGGTGCAAAAGCCACACCCCTTTATTCTCGACCAATCACTGAAGAGCAGAAATGAGAATATGAACTATGGAATCTCTGGTACGAGTCATTCGATCTATCAGACATTCCATAGTGTGTTTTTATTTCTGCTCAGGTAAGTTTATATTTACATTTCTTTATTTTATTTACTTGAAACTTTCAAAGTACCAATGCTGGTTTTCTCGTGGCTAACTTAAGTTGAAATAATCAAATGTTCAATTACCGTATCGAGTACCAATATTATATGCATTTACTCTCTATAAATTATACTGTATGGAACGCATACATGTATACGTGCATTCCTCTATGAAATATGTTACTTGTATATGTTTATCACAAAGAGCATAGTTATGTCATTTCTTTGGAAATATATTATTTCCATAGAAATCACACCTCCTATGATTCACGCGTTCATGTTCTAACTATAGATATGTGGTCGCGCATCTCATATCTGCTAATTCCACGCAAACAGTCCAGTTTGTGTCTTATATGCTATTGACAGAGTTTTACCGCCTATATCTGACACGAAATTATATCTCCATGTAACTGGCAGTATCTAGAGTTATAACCATATCCGCCATAGAACTATACACGTCACTTCCGGTCATCGAGGATGTGAATGTTGCATATGGCCACTTCCGGCATAGGTAACATTGACATCCTAAATGATACGCCATCCGGTTATCGATGATGTTAACCTTTTGATTAAGCAATTATTAACTTCCAATTAATATAGTTCAAATGCAAAACTATAAACTACTCCAGTTAGACTCAGCTATCTCATAGTGTACAAACCTATTTATGTTGCTATGTTCCTATGTTGTTATTATGCTGTCATAATTATGAAAGATTCGATCTATCAGACATTCCATAGTGTGTTTTTATTTCTGCTCAGATCCCGTACAAGAGCTTAATTCCCCAATCAAGAAGCTCTACTAAACCAAGATACAATGAAGTCGTTTATCTTTGCTGCGTCGCTCGCCTTTCTCGTCGTATTCACAGACGCTGGCGTCGCCAGAGAGGTAAGCATTTTATGTAATAGTCAAGGAAAATTATGTATACCTTTTACTGTAGGTGGCTATAGAACAGATGTATCAAGGGCCAGGCGCGCGTTTTGCATAAATCCAGGCAAAATTGTAAGACATTCTCAACAGAGTTTCTCTGGATCTATTTGGCGAAAAAAAGTATTGGCTCTATGAGAGGAAGCTTCATTTATGTCATAAAGTTGAATTAAATTTTTTATTTCATGATACAGTAACATTCCCCCATATATAAAAAATAAGATTGAAGCAGCGGCAAATATTCAAGCCCATTGGAAACATTTTTTTTATATGCAGTGTGGTGCACGCACGCAGTGTTAAAAGATATGGTAGTCAGCTTGTATTTGGCTATGAACCAATGATTTACAAGTAGAACTCATCTCAGCTCAAGTTTTCAACAGGCTTGACATGAACATTCTCAAATATGTAATGTTTAAGGGTAGTTGCCTTTCTACGTGAAAATAATCATAAATGTTCACGTATGAAGAAAAATTAAGTCTCCTCTCACGATATTCAGATATGAAATCATGGGTATATGAACTGCACTTTAAAAAAAAATAAAAAACTGTATTATACAGAAGTTTTCGCTACTTGAAAACAGTGAAAAAAAAAATTATTATTCCATAAAAGTATAGTAAATGTGGATATAATTTCTAACGTGTGTATGTTTTTAAATAGTGTGTCACCGTAACTGCTGTTACCAAATAGCAAAATGTCAGACATATTTTGAGAAAATCCATTTTGAATATCAGGAAATGTTGGCAAATCGTGCTGGCCCTTAACGGTTTTTTCGGGACATATGCCAACTCGGGAAATGCAAACAACATAAATAATATATATATATTTATATATATGCTTTGCTGGTTGAAATTGGTTATTAATTTGCCACTTTTTGTCACATTGTTATATCCCGGTAACTAAGTTATTGACCATCATTGGAAACTGTACATCTACAGATCCATTCGAGCTTTGTATAATATAGATATCCCATCTTTTTTACTTAGAATGCAACGTACGTAAATTTGTCGTTTTTTGTTAGCAGAGTTAGTGATCTTTTTCGAATACAAATATTGTAATATGTCTATCGTTAATCCAGTCAAATTGCACTGTGGTGGTACCACTAGTCCCACTGGGACAGTTTCGCATCTAGAATTGACCTTAAATTGCTGGTGAAGCCAATATATGTATTGTAGATCTATTTATAGGAAAAATAAGTCATGCATGCAGTTATGAGATCCACCCGAGCTTTTTAATTATAGTTTTCCCAATGTTTAACAAAAGTCAACCATGCAGTGCTGTATATATCCTCAAATCATTTTACATCTCGGAATTTCGACTTCAGTGAAGTGACATGTTTGTGTTCTTATCTTAATACTCAAACTCCGATGTGGGGTAAATCGATTATTGTGTTAATAACTTGAAATATTAATTAGTAAAATTTCAAGTTAGAGCGCGACGCGACAATGAGTCTGCATGCTAAAAATAAACGAGCGCAGCGACCGAAATGTGTATAGCTACGACAAACACACCCGATTAAGTAGTCCTGCTAATGTGCTGATGCTGGTGATTCCTGTGCATGACTTGCTATGATGCTGGTGGTGTAAAATGTTGCTGATAGAAAAATGTACCACCATTATATGGTTCTAAAATATACCACCATTATGTGGTTCAAAAATATACCAACGTTATATGTACAGTTATATGTACACCGTTATATGCACCAACGTTATATGTACCATCGTTATATGTACCAACGTTATATGTACCACCGTTATATGGTTCAAAAATATACCACCGCTATGTGGTTCAAAAATATACCACCGTTATATGTACCACCGTTATATGTACCAACGTTATATGTACCACCGTTATATGTACCACCGTTATATGTACCAACCTTATATGTACCAACGTTATATGTACCACCGTTATATGTACCAACGTTATATGTACCAACGTTATATGTACCACCGTTATGTGTACCACAGTTATATGTTTCTAAAATATACCACCGTTATATGTACCACCGTTATATGCACCACCGCCATATGTACCACCGTCATATGTACCACCGTTATATAGTTCTAAAATATACCACCGTTATATGTACCATCGTTCTAAATTTGTCATTTTCGAGGCCTTTGGCTAATATGAACGAATGGAGAAACCCCCATTATGTGTATAAACACATGCATGACTGGAGATTCCTGAAATTGTGCGAAAACCCTGTGCATTCTCTTATATATGCGAGTCTCCCAAAGGGAGCCTCTTATATATAAGATAATACATTGCCCTAACAGTAGTTAGATTGACCTTGTAAGCCAGTGCTTTCTCTTATATCTGCGAGGCTCCATATGGGATCGAGACTCGAATTGTATAAGAGAATGCACTTTAAAGCTGCACTAGCGCAGCTCCCGCCATGAAAAGGTTAAAAAAAAATATATATTGTAATTGTTTTAAATAATGGCAGGATAGGTTGTTGCAAACCGACCATTACCAAGATGGACATTCCTATCTTTTTGCAAACACCAGAGCAGTCGTGATATTTTAAAATATAGACCTTCATGAATGTTTCACACAGCCGCTGGTTTTTTCTCAAATCGCTCGGATTACAATTTTAGAAGAAAATAAGGGTACTTTGTCTTAACATCATCAGTTTGCCGTAGCAATTCAGCAGGACCCGCCAACATCATAGTAATTCAGCGAGACCACTTAACGGGAGGTGTGGGATGATACAGGTTACACACAACTAATTATTTTCCATAGGCGACAGTGTTAACTAAAAGTCCCGCCGGCCATGGGTTTGACCTATTTGAACTTCAAGTGGTCAATTTTCCCTTAGAACGTCATCCTCTGCACCAGTATGTGACAACAAACGCGCCCTTTTCGGTATTTTTTTCAAACAATAATCTTGCATTTCCACAACTACCCCATTTACTGCAAAAAAATCAGCAGCATAAAAATACCCAGACCCCTTCCGTAACTTCTGGACGCCACCATACTCTTCCTGGACATCTAAACATACACTATCGCCATATTTACGTAGGCTATGATTTTCTGTTCCCGATTAGGGATATTTCCCTCAATGATAATCAACCAATCAGCAGCCAGATTTTTGTTTTATGCTGACTCGAGTTTCCCTACACAAATTCAAGAAGAGTAACTCTATATAATTAGTTGTTTGTAACCTATAGATGACTTGGAGTTGGTGCGTGGCTATTCTCTCTCCCTATACCCGTTGTCTTCTAATCTTAGCTCCGCTTTCATCATAATATCCTTTGCCTCACTCTCCATCGCCCTCACTTTCGCACTCTGTTCCATGTATATATACATAATTTTAAATTGAAAAAATATATTATAGAAATGATTGCTATTCTGGCTCACCCTCTCTTTCGCACTCTATTCCATGTCTACATGATTTTAAATTTAATTGTATATTATAAAAATGATTGCTATTATGGTTGGCTTTCCGTTTTAGCAAACATCAAGGTGGACACGGCGCTTGCCTCGCGGCGGCGATGTTGAGGAGACTGCTATTGTTGGTAGCGACTATATCGTCATGACATCAAATGACCCAGCTTTGGACCATCACAGAGAACACAGAACCCAGAGCTACCATGACTACACAAATGTGAGTAGCGTTGTTATTCGATAGCAGAATGTACAGTTTGTACCAAAAACGTTATCGTATTACCCCCCCGCTCCACGCACACACACAAGCTCACATGTTAAGGAAATTGTCCACTCTATATATGAAACTCCAAACACACGATTCTCGGCAATCAACTTGCCTATATATATATCCCATATAGCGATGATGCACCACCCCCACATACTATCCTAAATCTGAAGACCATTTGATCTACCCCCCCCCCCCCACAGTCGCAATCGACTCTCCGCTATTGATAAGTTTAACATTCTGAATACCAAATTTACACCACGAGTGGTTTAAATTTGATATGCAGAAAGTGTGTATTTTGTTTATACAATGATCCTGTCGATAAGAATAATATTAGAAAGTTAAAACTTAAAATATCGAAACTTGTCAACGCTTCAACCCTCCGTGGACGGTGGACCCGGCAGCAACTCGGTACATTACAGTCTGAGTAAACTCATACCTAAATATTCATTACAACATTGAATATTAGGTCTGACGGATAACATCGCTATCTCATTTCCAAGTCCTCGGGATTCCGTAATCTGATTGATTGCGTAAATTATTTTCCGTCCAATGAAACCGTATGGGTTAATAAACAAGTGTTAGTGGGCGGAGACTCCAATAATGTCACCTCTAAATATAGTAACAGAGCGGATTTCGAGGCTTGCAAATACAACAGAGACAGATTGAAAAAATGGCTTCGAAATTATATATTCGGTACGATTCCGATTAATTTGAAGGATGTGCTGGACCTGATAGATACTAGTATGGTACCAACTTGGCCTCCCATAAATATAAATAGAACTTTACTCATGTCCGTGTATTTGATTTACTTTATTGTAACATGGTTTGCAAATCAAATTATTTGCCGTAAAAAAGTCATCTGAAAGTCAAACACCGAGGAAATGACTTAATTTTATATGCTTTTAAATAGTTCTAAAGCATCATTTTTGATGACGACCTTATTTTTTGCTCTCGGATGCAGCTTTCCCGTTGATGCAGCGAGTTCATCTCCCGAAAAAGAATAGTCGCACACACGACAAATATTATCTTCTGTAAGTTTATGTCGCGACACAGGCCTTCTGTGGGTTGATGAGTCGGCGAAGCACAACAAATAACACGCGGGGACACCTGTCAATCATCGATGTATTTTTAAAAATCCGTGACGTCATTTTGGGGAAGCTCTTCGCTGAATAGAAATGGTTTTGGCGACATTAGCTCCAGACTCTATATTTCAAATATAGAGTCGACGTTCACCCAGACTGGGTACATTAGTACTGTTACCTGGCGTAGGAATATGAAAACCTGAGGGAATTTTGAAAGTGTCCACAAATTGACATTTTTGATAAAATTTTGTCAATAATATCACAGATGTCACGTGATATCACATATTTATGAAAATATAAGAAACGTTTTGTCTATTAACGTGTCAACTTTAAACTATATTTTCCTACTGTAATGTGGCAATTTGTCGTCCCTAATGCAGGTATATCACTTTGCCGTTCAAAACATATGGGAAACGTTTGTTCCCATAACGTGGCTTTATACATACAGTAGCGATTATCAAATTTAAAGATGGTCTAAGGGTGGATACACTCATGCATGTAATTTCTGTATGTAAAATACATGTATTCAATAATTGACAAAATTAATCACCTGCGCGCGAGAGGTCAATTTCACCAGTGAGTAGTTATAAGCCATTATCAAACAAACTGCCATCAAGAAATTTCAGGCCAGTCATAAACATGTCTTCTTTCATGGATGCCGAAATGAGTAATTCTTGTCTGATATATATGTTGCTGTTTTTCACGAGTTATAATTCATTTCGAAAAGTGGATTAGAGCCGATCGATTTTATACTTAATTTGTTTCTGTCAATTCTTAGAAACAGGGTCATCCAAAACAAAAATAAAATATGCAGAATTCTTTTATAGGATGATACCGACTTGTTGAGATTTCTCTGATAATTTGAGAGCGAGCTCATGTGATGACATTAATTCAATTGCGATTGCAAATATTCATTATAGCGCCAAAATATAATGCAGGTACAGCGTTGAAATTAAAAAATAGTGACACCCCCCCCCCCCGCCATTTATATATATGTTTCTCAAGCCAAAGGTTGAACAAGCTCCTAACTGTCACAAGCTTGAATTATAACATTTTCGACCATAATCCATGTTTGGAGGAGGAGCTGGTTCTCGAAAGCTTCCAATAACTAAGGGAGTTAATTGAATGTATCAGCCGGGATTATCTGGGCAAGAATTACAATATAATGTTTTACTTAAATATTCCATAGTTGTAAATTTTGCGTATACATGTATAACTGTATAACACATGAGAGGAAATGTGACGTAGTTGGGAACTCGTAGCTTGGCAACCCTTTCGCCCAATGAAGAAAATCAGCAACACCATGCATTCAAATTTAAAGCTGTATACTATGTTCATAATTATATGAATAGCATAAATTGCTGCATATTAGATTAATCACTCGTAGAAAACAGACACGACATACATGACTACGATATGCACACCCCCCTCGAGGAAATATGCAATGGTGAATTCGGTAGCTTCTGTGATAATATAGCTCCCCGTGCATGTTAGGGTCATAGCCCCCTGCGTTGGGGAAGAGGCCATCACTGGTATTAATAACACCAATAGAAGACTGACAATGATTTAAACAGAACGTCGATCATTTGAGTTATCGCGCTAATAATTATTTTAAGCGGCCTGACGACTTCGTCCCAGTCAACGGCTGTTCAGTGGTTCTCATCCAAGAGCCTCGATTCTCATCCACCACTCCATTTGGCTGGGGTTCCGGACCATAGGGATGGTAATCATTCGATCGCTTCTCGGCTTTTTGGCTCGAGCCCGTGCTGTGAGATACGTCCCCGACGATGGTCACCCCATCGGACGGGACTTCCACGGTGTGGGTTCGCAGCCTGGGGAGGACGAGTGGTCGTGACTGACTGACGGACTTCCGCTTTAGCGGGGACTGACCCCGACCCGATAGGCAATTTGACCATCTCGTAAGGGTGGGTAACATCTTTCGGGGTGCTCCAGCCGATATGAGTGGTCCGCAATAGCCCCGGGTTAAAAAAAGAAAGAAAAGGAATGATTGGGTTGTCAGCGGACACATATTACACGGTGTGTATGATCCATGTAAAACGCCAAATTCACGATATTTACAGAGATTACATGCATGTGTGTATCCACCCTAACACTTGTTATAGGAAGAGATAGATCATCTTTAAAAACATGTAATAAGCTACTAATCTATTTGACAGAACTAACCTTCCTTTTTGACATCACTCCATATAGACACATATACGTACGTTATTATAGTTCCTGCAAATAATATAAATATGCGAGAAACTAAACATTGTGGTATATATAGAGTCTGAGAAAACGTTTCTAGTCTTCTAAACTGGGCCGATTTTACAACGTGTAAACGTCCCGTACGGATGTTTACAGCAATCACACATCTACAAGCCGTTTACTTATCTTGTCTCCATGTGTATTTCCAGAAATATGTCGCATTGAAAACACTGGACACTAAAAAAGGTAGCGTTTGCTTCATCAGTAAATTATCGAAAAGTTATGAAGAAACGAGGGAGGAAGTCTTCAACAGAAATGTAAGTTCTTATATAAAATTGTTCTTCCTTTTGTTCTGTGTTCAGGGAACCGAGAACGGGAATGAAAAATAATACCGTCATAACCGGAAGCCGGGAATTATCCCGGGGAAATTGGGTAATAGACACATTTCGCATAATGAACGACAGATAATTATTACAAATCGCTATTTGTTGTCGAAATTTTTTCGGACCGTCCGAAAACCTTTTCTGAGAAATGACGAGTCCGGTTGTGGGATAATCGTGCTAATTGTCACTCGCAGTAAGGGAATTACGGGTCTATACGTGTCGTGATTATTGTGTACTTAATTATGCTGTTATCAGGTCATAGATCAGACCTTTGTGTTTCGCAAGATTCTCGTGTTTCACAACGACAAATGATTTGATTCCCTCTAATAAAAGTTAATGCCACATGGCAATTATAATTTAACCCTTTCAGTGCCAAATCCGATTTTTGTATCAACCCATATTTTCTTGATAATTTTTCAAATTTATTGATGCTCTTAGAGCTCTTTCCATCAATGTATCACATTATTATAATCAATAAATTTGAAAAAAAGTATCAAGGAAATAGGGGTTGATACAAAAATCGGACTTGGCACTGAAAGGGTTAAGGACATAATCTCAGGGTTATCTCCCACACTGAGGAGCTGAGAAACGATCGCGAACTTATCACTTTATGGTGTATTTGTGAGTTTTGTTGAAAATCCTAAACAGTAATTGTAACAGCGGATCTGAGCGGATAGGGAAAAAATGACAACGAATAGAAAGAACACAAATTCTAGTGACGTAGTACCCTATTCGTAATAATTATATGTTGTCGTTCATTTTGCGAAAAGGTATATGATATAAAAGCTTGTACAATTGACATGATTTCTACGTGCCCTTAACTACATAGGTGTGGGTATGGTCTAGACCAACCAAAACGTACGAAGCTTGAAAAGCTTCAATCGCACAACTACCGGTAAACAACGATGGAAGAATGGGTGTAAACAATATCGAAATCGAGTAAATTTGCATTTTACTGGATTTAAAGCCAAATTTTGAGCGAGAGAATTACCTACCAAATTAAACTCAATATGTGTTAAATGATAATCAGCAAGTCAATTCCGTCTTCAGTAATAGAAGTCGTTTCCAAAGTACATCAAATGAAAACGATTAGATGCAAATAACAACCAATATTATGTTGTGCGAATTTAATAGCCTATACATTAATCAGGGTGCAGGACGTTTCGGCACCTGGACGTTTCGTGCCTGGCTTTCTGGATGTTTAGGAACCTGGGTTTTCGGCACTTGGTTGTTTCGGCCCAGGTGCTTGGACATTTCGTCGAAGACGTTTCGGCAATTGTCTCTTTTTCTTTTCTTTTCATATGTAATATTGTCTTTGATCTCGCGTTTTTATTTGCCGTTTGTTGTTATGATTCGGTAGTACATACTAAAGCGTGTTTTTTAATAGCCGTGCATTGAAATACATTTATATTCATGCCTTCCATTAAACACGTGGTAATTTCTCGATTTTGTCAAAATACATGAACTATTTATAAACGAACCTTAGAAAAAACTTGATTAAAGTGAAAGAAATTTAGTAAATGTTTTCATGTTTCCACCAATACTAGTACAGCTGATGAGAAACATTCCTTACTGTATAAATTACAAACTTTAATGATATGTTCGTGAATAACATGTAAGTAAGTTCCCGTCCGACCCCACTCCACTTAATTGGGTGCTCAACAAAATGGTAACAAACTTAAAATAAGCACAAGGGCGTTGTTTAACCCCATTTCTAATCAGTCCCTTCGTGTTTACATGGACTATTTTACTTACTTATGTTTCAATTGATGTTATTTACCTACATGTTTGCTATCAGTATTGGAAAATAATTATGTTTACAACAAGTAAGCCATTATCTGAGCCATTATATGTGGAACATGGTGGTTAGATATGCGATGTTAACCCTTTCTAAACTAAATACTCATCGACGAGTGGTCCCCTTAAGAAGTGTTCAGATAATAAGTTCAACAAACGACAATATTTTGTTGAGATTATTATCTGAACATTTCCCAACAATGAATATGAGTCATTCTGGTCTTGTATTGTCTTTTCTTCTGTCTGTCGTCTGCTTTTAATATCTGAAAATCCCTCCAGATGATTAATAAACCATCCCAGTGGGTGCTTTTATAACTGAGTGGGTGAATTCATTCAGTGGAGAAAGGGTTAATGCAACAAGTAAGCCTTGCGGAACATTTGAAATGTTCATTTACAATGACTTACACATGCAGTTGATCGTAATAAGTCTTCATTTTCACAGGAAGTAAAAGGCGCAATTCAGACCAAGGGTGCCGTGCAATATGTGACTAAAGCTGAGATCAGTGATAGAGAGCTGAATGAAATGAGCCCAAGAATTGCCGATTTCTGTAAAGGTTCCACATACGTGACGGTTTCAGAAAGGACCACACCCATCGGAGGTAAGCCTGGCATATGGAAACTACTAATGAATATACATCTCACACACCTTGATGTGTTAAGTTATGGACGAACCGATTTGTCCCGATTCATAAAAATGATATTTATGTATTGAAATGGCCTATTCTTCATTTTAATGTATGTTTGGTAATATATGCACACTAATGGATTCCCATTTATTCATTTAGTGACTTATAAACAGTATAAATATATAAGTTATGGACATTACTTCAGCAAATGTGTGAACATTTTCAAATTAGTGTGAAATAAAATGCCGTCCGGCCACAGTGTCCCCCGAAAAAGTGGCTTCATTGGGGTCATCAGCTTTTCTGAAAAAAATAACAAGGACCATAAATCCGATACTAAATTTCAGAACAATCCAAACAGTGTCCCCTGACGGCAGACTCTAGATATTTATTTGTTAATTTTACCTTCATTAATGCTGGCTGTGTTATTTGTTACCGGATGATCTGTTCAGTGAATAAACAAGAAATCATCGGAAAAAAGTTCATATTATATTTTCATATAAGAAATCAATATTCCATATTTGAGAGCAACCAGACAAAAATGGGTGGATCGTACCCATATTCGAACTTGATCTGTATTTCGAGCTGATAAACTCATATACCAAATTTGATTCAGATATGATCACACAAACTAAAGTTATCATCCGGAAACCAGAAATTGGCAGGATTCTAAGTCGAAAAAGGGCCATAACTCTAGCAAAAATGGCGGATTGTTACTCTGTATTCATTTACAGCTGAGTTTAACCCTTTCTCAACTGAATTGATTCTCACACCCAGTTATATTGGAAAGGTCTATTATTCGTCTGGAGTGGTGTTCTGGTGATTCCAGCGGACGACAGACCGGAACAAACCCAGATAATACAAGAGCAGAATGATTCATATTCATGGGAAATGTTCAGATAATAACTTCATCAAAACGACCTATTTTTGTTTAACTTATTATCTGAACATTTCCTAAGGGAAATACCCGACAATGAATATTAACAGGGTTAATAATCATTTATTCATTCACTATGCATGTCGCCAAATAAATGTAAAGCCAAGATTAAACCACATATATGCGATAGTGTTCTCCATATGAAATTTATATAACATTTTGATATTTATTTTATGCTAGTATTGTGTGACACATGTTGTGGAGAGCGAGACCATCTGTTAGTTGAAACACGTTTCTGTCAATCCGTTTGCTCTATTTAACACCAACTATTCTTTTTCAGATAGTATTGCGACACCAATTATGCTGTGCATCTGGTATGAATGGGAGATTACTATCACCTTCACCTTCACCTTCACCATCTACTGGTGATAGACTATATGCAGAATGTAGATGTGAACAACATTTGACTTACAAGAAACAAACCCTGGGATTTTATATGACTTTATGTTGACAATCACTGTTAGCCACGTACTTATGCCGAAACAATTATGTCTTGAGATAAGCGACAAAAGCTCTCTGTTTCGGAAAAATTCGTCCACATGACCGTTCTCACAGCTAGATGAATATGTCCGAAAAAGAATGTTTTTAGTATATTCTTTAACATTATATCACCCGGATAATATTCCACATCACTTTTATAGCAACCACCAAGGATGCTTATACCGAAGGCAGGTGAATGACGTAAAATATTTTTTTATATATCCATCAGTGATTTTTCAAGATCGCGGGTGGAGAAATTGTCACGCGACTTCCGGTTAGCAACAGTGTGGAGATTGCAAAAAAAAGTGGAATCGGGAATGGAGCATCGCGATGAAAATGAAATTACAACTTACGAAGAATTCCCATGTGATTTAGGCCTATTCATTTCATTTAGACCAATTTCGTTGGTTAGCTTAATGAAAACGAAAAATTAAGACGTCATGACACGATTTCTGACGTCATTTTGGATTTGTATGCCAGAATACAGACAAAATTGAACAATCCACGACACGTCTTATCAAGTTGGCATGTCCTCTCCGTCGTGACCACTGCATGATGTTACATAGATTATTCTTAGCATTATGTCGCCGATAAAAGGCAAATTTGAGGCACAGCATGCTGTGTGGTTGCTCCACTACGTGTCACGTACGATTCATATTAATTTGTTGTATTCCCCTTTCTGTGGTTTGAGAGCTGCAGCTCAAAGTACTGGAGATGCTTTCCATATATGGAACTTTTGAATATTCATGATTCCATATATGGAATTTTTGAATATACACGAATGCTTTATGTAATCATGAATATTCAAAAGTTCCATATGGAATGCGCCTCCAGAACTTTGACCTGCATCACTTAAACAGTGGAACGGGGGCTGGATGAATCCAATATGGTCGCGACCCAGTGATCTCGCTTATTATGCCAATCTCAGAAAAACAATTTCAAAGGCTGTCTATATTGTTTGGTGGTTCATCGTTTGCATTAAACTTGTTTGTGGAAATTATGAAAAGTGCTGTGTTATGTTTATGTAATGGTATTCATCTATATACCGTTCGTGTCGTATGTATATCACCTCATATCATATTAAAAACTCATTGTATAACTGCTGTTAAATTATTGTTTTGTATGTACACATGTATACTGGTCATCGAATAAAAATAAGTCAATCATATATGCTGTCCTAGTTGATTCCTTAAATTGATGTTAAACACTCCGGTAGGGTGATCCAATAGAAATGGAGAACACTCTTGCTCAAAGTAGTTATTTTTTACAAATCTTAAATCCATACTGACAACACACACCGCCATTACTATATATAAATTAAATTCAGTGACGTCGTTTTCGTTACTTTATCGCCGATATTTGCGTCCCGAATCGAGGAGTAAATATTTACAATTGAGCGTAGTTCAGGTGATGTTTTCAATGGAGTGGTACGGTCGATCTGCTTGATATTTTCGGCGATGTAGTAGAATGTTACATTCCTCCAACTTAACAGTTTCTTAGCAGTTTAATGCACCAGAACAAGTCCATAATATGTCTTTAATTGTTTTAAACGGGCATGGCTCAATCGAGCTTCCAAGTTATCTTTAGATACGTAGGCTAGTTTGGAAAGAGGTGTAACATAGGTTGACGAATACATGAAATATTGATAAATATACATGTATATACCGGCTTTATATTATATAGATAATGAATGGCTTGGAGTTGACTATGCCAAAATAGTGGTCCGAGAGGAGGACCACTATTTTTGGCATAGTCAACGACAAGACATTCATTATTTATTATATTAAATCGAACATTGGTGCCAATTCCCACACAATTTCTCTGTCTGATTTGTCACAATTTTATTTACCGTGAATTTTGGAAATCGGTCTCAGATTTTAAAATTTACGGCAATGGAAGGGGAGCATAACTATGTTATTAGTGACATCTAACAGCATCTCTTCGTGATTCATGCATTTATTTCTATAAATACGTCATTAGCAAAGACATTTTGGCGAAATTTTAGAAGTTAACTTGCTTAACTTCGATTCAAACGGAAATCACATCCACTGGCATTACAAAATTAGGACTTGCAGACGTTCCGCTTGCCAACTAAACGGACAAACTATTAAATACACTGAATAGCAATGATCTGACATTTGTAAGATTATTACAAATCACCTATAAATCTAATGATATACCAATATTGCAACAGTTATCGTAAAATGTATAGTTTAAGATTGGCCGTATCTTCAGTCGGGAATCCGATTTCGCGAAATAAGTTTGTTACTATAAATTGAAAAAGAATAGTAGGCATGTAGGAATCCTACTGGGGTACTATCGTAAAATAGTATAGCAGAGCGCAGCCAATCAGAATGCGTGAATGTCACGTGAGATATAATATTCTATGATAAATACTTTCCATGGTCACAGCCATTGTCCAGCTATTTTCAATTTACGTTTACTTTCTCTTCTAGTCTACGAATTGTATTCACAATTTCTTCAAGCTTTGCATGCAATATTTTCTGTTCTACTTCTGCTGTTGTGGAATATTTGCCGAAACGGAGTATTCAATTTTTCCATAATTTTCTTGTATATTTTCTGTGATTTGGTTTAGTTGTTCATTGGAAGTTACAGCTTGTTCAGTTTTCTCGGCATTTTGTTTTTGTTTTTTTTTCTTCGAAGTCCTTCATTGTTCTTTCAGTTTTCTGTTTTGGCTTTGGAATGGATGTATTTGGACTATCGGAATCTTCCAACGACCAATATCCTCGTTCACGTCGTCTGTTTGATCATCCCATTCAATTTGGCAGTAAATGGTAGGCATTGAATAGTCATCGTGCAGCAGTGCACTATAGGAATCAGGGAGCTAAATGTGTTCTAGAGTCGGGGAGCGAGTACACCGTGGAACCCTAAAGGTGAAGGTAACTGAAGAATGACCTTCACCTGATACATGCGACACGTTATTAAAGGATGACATCGCGTTTATTTGATTTGTACATAATATCTAAATAATTTAAACTGGTGAATGAATGGGGGAACGGATTTTTGTGAGCGGGAAATGTATTTAACTAGCTGTTGTAGATCTGGGTTTTTTCCAGATCAAATTTGGCTGTGAGATAGCCCTGTCGTACACTTGGGGATTTATTTTAAAAAGTAAACACATGACCTATGATTTTTCTTGCATTTTCGTGATCAACTGGTGTCAATCTAGCTGGGTAAACATCACTGGTATGGCCTGCAGGCTTCAATTCAGCGAATTTGGCCGAAACGTTAACACTGTCGCCTATGGGAAACCATTTAGTTCCGTGATTCCTATAAGAAAAATTTGAATTTTACGAAATTTCACGTCTCACCATGATAAGTTGTTATTTCCATATTTTCTTATTTTCAAATGAAAATGACCACATTTTGGACAGATTTAAAGAAGAAACGCATGGATTCGCCTGTAGATAGTAAAGAAAGTGATAAATCTGGTAATTTTGCATGGATGTCAGGTACCATTAGGGGGTCAGGGGGTCTAAAGCCCCCCTCCCCACAATTTTGAGGAGTGTTAGCCCCCCCCCCCCCCCCCATTGGGAAAATGTGTTATTTGACCCAATTAAGCTTTTCCGGCACCCAGTAGCCTTATCTGGGACCGTAGCCCCACCCCAAGTCGGGGGGGGGGGGGGGTGATGGCATCACCACTAGAGTTACTGTCGTGCAAAACTGTCATGGCAGCTTTGTTAAACAGACAGTATGCCCTGCCATCTGGTAAAATTTCATGCCTGAGGCTGTGTCTGATGTTGTATCATAATGTTTCGATATTTAAATTGACTTATGGTTGCTTTACATTGCTATTAAAAAAAATAAAATTATTTTCTGTTAATTTTGGTAAATATTTATTATAAATTGCCAAATTCTGCATGAAAAGGGTTTAAAATTGGACAATATATCCCTCTCAAAATGTATATTAACATTTCATCTTCAATTTAGTAATATTATGGTATATAAGGACATACTTCAGTTATACAAGATGCATTAGCTAGTAAAATTGAAAAAAAAGCTAAATTTTTTGACTCTATTTTGAGGATTGACACTAATTTTCAGGATGCCTCATATTGGAAAAATAAACCACTACTGCTCGATATAATCCATTTTTGATTTCAGTAAGATCTATATTTTGATAAAATACTATAAGAAACGCTGTTATTCACACATATACATATATATAGGAATCAGGGAGCTAAATGTGTTCTAGAGTCGGGGAGCGAGTACACCGTGGAACCCTAAAGGTGAAGGTAACTGAAGAATGATCTTCACCTGATACATGCGACACGTTATTAAAGGATGACATCGCGTTTATTTGATTTGTACATAATATCTAAATAATTTAAACTGGTGAATGAATGGGGGAACGGATTTTTGTGAGCGGGAAATGTATTTAACTAGCTGTTGTAGATCTGGGTTTTTCCAGATCAAATTTGGCTGTGAGATAGCCCTGTCGTACACTTGGGGATTTATTTTAAAAAGTAAACACATGACCTATGATTTTTCTTGCATTTTCGTGATCAACTGGTGTCAATCTAGCTGGGTAAACATCACTGGTATGGCCTGCAGGCTTCAATTCAGCGAATTTTGCCGAAACGTTAACACTGTCGCCTATGGGAAACCATTTAGTTCCGTGATTCCAGTACCGCTCACAGTCAAATTTCTCCCAGTTTATTGAATTACGTTTGGTATCGCTATGACTGGTAGAGTTATCGCTCATTAGAGAGGGGATGAGTGCAGTGCATTTCACAGGCCGATGCTTTGGTGTATTAATGGTATTGTCATCCACGATTTCAGCATGTATAATACTGTGATCCAAAAGTGAGGGAGAGTACTCCAGAGAGTATGGTACGTTAGATACGGTTGGACCTTTGCACGTAGGCAATGTCATCACAGATGTCATACTGTGCCTATCCAGGAACCGTCTAAGTGGCATAACTCTTGTGTTGTATCGGCGTGGTTCAAATTCAGACTGTGAATCTAATCTTGACGGATTGAAGTCTCCTATAAGAATAAAGGAACCGAAAAATATCGATGAGGTGAGACAAGTCAGAGAGACATTTTACGTACGATTCATCCGGGGGTTCGAATTTGGAAGATACACTTGAAAGATGAAAACATAATCAACACTTGAAAGATGAAAACAAATTGATTATAATCAATTGCGATTCGTTATTGTCAAAGTGTGGAACAGCTGATCAAAGAAGCTGCTCAATGTGTCGACATTCTCGCCCCTGGTCAAGTGGTCCTGCAGAAGTGCTATGATGTTGGTGGGTCCTGCTGCTTTGCTATGATGCGGTTAGTACAAAGCGATGCATGGTGACCGCGTGCGCGTTCCGCCTCGTGTTTACATCGAAACTAAACAATTACAACACGATGTACACATTCTGATGATCACACATGAATGCACTAAAACCTCCGATATACACAGGGGGACTTGTTTCCGGGCACGTATGCCGGGGTGGGTGGGTGGTCGATGGGACCAACCAACATTTTTTTCCGCAACTCAATTTTTTTTATCCTGCAAGTATTTTTGACTGTTTTTGCAATGAGTTTGGCTTAAGGGTCAGACGCACGTTTGGCCAAAATTTTCTGGTATTTCAAAATGTATTTTCTCTAAATCTATCAGGAATATCTTTGTGAAATTATGTACAAGAGATTATTGTGGTACCATACATAAGAACCATTGGACATTTGGTTATTATAATCTCATTTACTTTACTTTTATGGCATATCTGAAGATCATGAGAGGAGACTTAATTTTTCTTGATTCATGAAATTTAATGATTATTTTCATTCAGAAAGACAACTACCATAAATAATTTTTTATTATTGAGAATTGTCATGCCATGCTTGTTGGTCATTGAAAAATTGGGCTCAGTTGAGTTCTGGGTCATGGGTTCATAACCAAGTTAAATCTGACCACCATATATCTTAACACTGTGGCCTAATTTCTGTTGATTGCTCCCTGCTTGAAAGGACAGCACCACATTTGAACATTTGTTTTCATTGGGCTGGCATATTTGTGACTGCTTTATTCTTCATTATAATACTTGGGGTATGATGCTATAATATGCAATTAAAAAGCTAACTCAACATTATGATACAAATGAAGCCTCCTCTCGTGGAGTCAAAACAATTATTTTCTGTTAATTTTGGTAAATATTTATTATAAATTGCCAAATTCTGCATGAAAAGGGTTTAAAATTGGACAATATATCCCTCTCAAAATGTATATTAACATTTCCTCTTCAATTTAGTAATATTATGGTATATAAGGACATACTTCAGTTATACAAGATGCATTAGCTAGTAAAATTGAAAAAAAAGCTAAATTTTTTTACTCTATTTTGAGGATTGACACTAATTTTCAGAATGCCTCATATTGGAAAAATAAACCACTACTGCTCGATATAATCCATTTTTGATTTCAGTAAGATCTATATTTTGATAAAATACTATAAGAAACGCTGTTATTCACACATATACATATATATAGGAATCAGGGAGCTAAATGTGTTCTAGAGTCGGGGAGCGAGTACACCGTGGAACCCTAAAGGTGAAGGTAACTGAAGAATGATCTTCACCTGATACATGCGACACGTTATTAAAGGATGACATCGCGTTTATTTGATTTGTACATAATATCTAAATAATTTAGTACAAAGCGATGCATGGTGACCGCGTGCGCGTTCCGCCTCGTGTTTACATCGAAACTAAACAATTACAACACGATGTACACATTCTGATGATCACACATGAATGCACTAAAACCTCCGATATACACAGGGGGACTTGTTTCCGGGCACGTATGCCGGGGTGGGTGGGTGGTCGATGGGACCAACCAACATTTTTTTCCGCAACTCAATTTTTTTTATCCTGCAAGTATTTTGACTGTTTTTGCAATGAGTTTGGCTTAAGGGTCAGACGCACGTTTGGCCAAAATTTTCTGGTATTTCAAAATGTATTTTCTCTAAATCTATCAGGAATATCTTTGTGAAATTATGTACAAGAGATTATTGTGGTACCATACATAAGAACCATTGGACATTTGGTTATTATAATCTCATTTACTTTACTTTTATGGCATATCTGAAGATCATGAGAGGAGACTTAATTTTTCTTGATTCATGAAATTTAATGATTATTTTCATTCAGAAAGACAACTACCATAAATAATTTTGTATTATTGAGAATTGTCATGCCATGCTTGTTGGTCATTTAAAAATTGGGCTCAGTTGAGTTCTGGGTCATGGGTTCATAACCAAGTTAAATCTGACCACCATATATCTTAACACTGTGGCCTAATTTCTGTTGATTGCTCCCTGCTTGAAAGGACAGCACCACATTTGAACATTTGTTTTCATTGGGCTGGCATATTTGTGACTGCTTTATTCTTCATTATAATACTTGGGGTATGATGCTATAATATGCAATTAAAAAGCTAACTCAACATTATGATACAAATGAAGCCTCCTCTCATGGAGTCAAGACAATAAGCTATTTGATGGTTGACATGTTGTTTGAAATTATAAATTTTTCTGGCAGTTCTCGGTACCTAAAGGGACAGAAACGAAACAAATATTTTCAACCTCTCAAATGTATTAAAATCCATTATTGTTATTGTCTCTTTATAATTGCTCTGATTCTATATATAATGAAAATTATCATATGTAAAATTCAAGATTTTTCACCAGATAGATCCAGAGAAATTCTTTGTTGAAAATCACTTGCCATTTCTGGCTGGATTTACTGTGATTTATGCAAAACGTGCGTCTCCCCCTTAAAACACCTTAGAATACGAGAAATAATGTAATTCTATATAACTGCTAAACTGACTGCAGACAGTTATCGTGTTGTATTTTGTTGCAAATTTTGAAATCCAAGATGGCCGCTGGCAGCCATGTTTTTTTGGTAGAATGACCCCAAAATGACTCGTTCCTATTTACATGTCAATGTTAACATCCATGACAAATAGTATGCATAGAAATTCATATACAGCTAATCTCTGTTTTAGTGTTAAAAGGGGGATGGGTGTCCAAAAATGGTCGGAAAAAACTGCCGAAAACGGAAACGGAAAAAAAATTGGATGTGGGGGGGGGGGGGGGGTGGGGGGGGGTCCCAAAAAGGGTCGAAATGTAAAAATCATTATACGTGCCTGAAATTTTTTTCCGACCCCCCCCCGATATACATACATTCTGTAACTCCGCGCGGACGACTTAAGAATGGCATTCTTTGACGAGTATTAACCTAGTTATTGTTATGCCCAAACACCAAAGTTTTGTCGCGTTACATGGCTGAAATCATCCCAGATGACGGGAATTGTGAGGATCCACTCTGATGTTGTTGAAATATTATTCTTCCATATTACTGAACTCAAATCATGAACACATCGATTTTAAACACCACGAGGAGAGAAAATACAGTACACCGTGAAGTCAGAAACATCTTTAGAATCGAGAACAATGACCCAAATATCACAAATTGGACTATACCGTGACATTGGATACTTATTCTCAGTTACTTATTTCTTATTCAGAAGCATGCAAACTTTACCAAAGTAAAGCTGCGATAGGGTGGCTCACCTCAAGTTATGTTAGAAAAACCGAAAACTGCACCCTCTAGACCGCGCGGTTGCTACAGTAGAGATTATTTTGTATATTTTCATGTAATTGTGTTAGTTTCCTGTGTTCGATTCTGAAACTCTTCATGTAGGAGGAAAGAAATATATATATATATAATAACAAGACATTCTGGTAAATGTTGCAACGTTTAAATTAAAAATTAAAAATGGTGCTTTTCTATGTCGAAAAGGGACATCATTCCGTCAAAAATCATCGGACCATAACCAAATTCGAACTTGATCTGTGCGGTACAAAATCCCATGGAATTCGGAATAATAATTTTGAATTTATGATCTGGACATGGACGCACGGACACGGTCGGATCGGGGTGATTGCAATAGTTCTCCACAACAATTTCCGGGAGACAAAATACATCAACTACTTTTATAGGCACGATAAACGCACAAGCGGCAGCGGTTGGTGAGTCAATTTCCGGCAGATGGATTTTCGGTCTAAACTTCACGGAATTCTTCGCCCCGTAATCTGATGGGCATCGTTCGTCCAGATAATATGGTATGTCCACATCTATACCAACAAATGCTATTCCGGGATATATTCGCGTTAGTACATTTTAAAAGGCACTCAAATATTTGCGTTGTTCGTATCTTCGCCCAAATGCTAATATATATGACACAAAGAGGAGGCTGACAAATCCCTGAGGCTTTTTCTCACAATACATCGATCATATCGTTACTTTATTTTGCTGTTTTCATCCAACTGTTGACATATGGTTGAATCTGTATGAGTTCATGTGTAACTTCATCAACTACCTCCTGGGTCCGGAGTTGTGCCTGAAGAAAAACAAATAATAAATTGTTTTCCTTTAAATTCACCTGTAGTACCGGTACCCACAACATGGTTTACAGAATATTTAACCACAGGAAGGTTTATATGATGACCAGCGTGGTTATGCATGCTTTAGTTTGTTTCTGCTAATTCTGTCCTATATGGGTCATGTATTATCTGATTGAACGTCGGCTCTGTTTACTGGTCTGGAATCAAAATTTAGACCAGAAAGCCTATAAATTCGGACCAAAAATCTACTAATCGGATTAAATTCACTCCCGATACTTCGCATGTTAGCATCAGCTATGTTAGCTGTTATATTATGCATTCTGTTCACACAATAAAATCTTCAAGAGTGGCCCAGCCATTGTTCCGCTTTTTTATTTGTCGTAATATTTGGCGGATAAAACAGTTTGTTCAATATTTACCGAAATTAAATTACATCTTCTGCAAATGATACCTGATGTCTTGGTTGTATTACTAATCATGGGAAATATCCACAGAAAGACATTGGATGTCACTTTTTGTGTTATATTGTGCGAATAGGACATTACTCTTCGTTCTACTACAATTTCCCAAAATAACTCGCATCGCGTGAAACCCGAAATGTGTTGTTCTGCGAGATATCGCCATAGCTCCATTGACACGGCCAGATCACACTACATGGCAGTATATATAAATATGACGTAACTAGACGCTATTATCGTCCCTGGTCCACCCAGCTCCTCTCACTGTTCCGTTCCTCTCACGCTTATATACCTATAGGTGATGCCGACGACGTTACGGAGTAGAGGCATATTAGAGGAGCGGTCTTGACCAGAATTTTTTTTTTTTTATGTTTTCTTTTACACACGGAAAAATTATATATCATATGAAAGTAGAAGATGTAGGCTTCATGTTCCGCCCTGCTGTAAAATGTGAAAGTGGTGCCGTTGCCATGGAAACAGAATGTAAACAATGTAGACACAGTTTGATATTAAACCATTTCCGCAAACGGTAAAAACTAATTTAAGCCCATTCTAGGACAGGAACAGACGTTGAAGATCATTTATTGATGATTTGTCCACTATAACTATGTTCCAACGATTCCATTATTAAATAGGATGCACATATAGGTTATACGGGTCTTTATTGCCATTTTGGGGTGAAAAATGGTGATATTTGCAAAAAAAGCGATAATTTTGGAATTGGAACATTTATTGAATACTACATTGGTTACAGTAATAATTTATGCATTAGTATGATGGCATCATACGTGTACTTAAAATTAATTTGGATAAAACTGCCGAAAAGGCCCAATACCAAGAGAAATACCTGTTACCATGGAAACGATATTTAATAATACAAAAAATGCCGTTATTGGAAAGAAATGAAGACCTATAACCCTTGCGACACAATATAACTTTTTGAAATTTGTTTTTTATGACATGCACTTTTAATCCGGACTTCTGTGTTGGGTAATTGATGCGGTTTATTCAGCTGTTGTCATGAAAACTGACCAAATGTCGCCAAATAATGATGTTTTCCCCCCATAGAGCTGACATTTCAAGCATGTCATTTTATGAAGCAAAGCGTATTATGACAACCCGTTATAGATGTCTCAAAACCTTTTTCAAAGATTACTATTTCCCAATTATCCCAGTAGTAGCTAGGATGCACATATAGGTTATGAAGGTTTTATTGCCATTTTGGGGTAAAAACTGTTAATTTTTGCAAAAAATGCGATAATTTTGGAATTGAAACATTTATTTGATACTACATTGGTTACAGTAATAATTTATACATATTATGATGGCTTCTTACGTGTGCTTCAATCTAGTTTTGATAAAACTGCAGAAAAAGCCCAATACCCTGAGAAATACCTATCACCATGGAAACGATATTAAAAAATACACAAAATTTCATTATTGGAAAGAAATGAAGTTCTATAACCATTGCGACACAAATTAACTTTTTAAATAATGAATAATGATGTTTTCCCCTATAAACCGGACATTTAAATTGTGAATTTTATAAAGCAAAACATATAGTAACAACCTGTTATAGGTATCTCAAAATCTTCAACTCATATATATAATACAATAGGGGATAAGAGCACCCCTAAGACGACTTTCCTGCAGGTTTGCCAGACAAATTTACCATTATGTGAACGCACCCTGACATGGTAATCATCAGACTCAGAGTCCACGTGTTTTGATCATTTTATTCCCAATTTCTCAGCTGTTTCTGTGGATCTAGACGAAAATTGTCTAAATAGTGATGTGTTTTGCACAATTTTTTTTATTATTGGAAATTGTGTGAAAAATTACGGGTATATTTAAATACCAACACCACGTATCTGGAAAATGCCATGATAGGATTTTAAAAGATTCGCTGTCTGGGAATTATGAAACTGATTTGAAAGCAAATAGTTGATGATTATAAGCTACATCCCTAAATAGTAATTACATGTACTTACTCAGAATAACGGCATAACAAGTTCATGGAATATATCACATCCGAACCCCTTTGGGTCAAATGTAGACCTGCATGATTAAAATGGGTCATGTAGTGTGATAATAGTGAGGATTGCTATGCAAATGCGGTGATATGGTACGCCATAGCTGCCTTATGTCAAGCTCAGGCAATATATCCGGTTAATATATCAATATATGTGGTTAGTTGGTCAATAGACGCAGCCTCTTTGCAATTATATTTGGCTACTTTGTCAATATTGGAGGTTAGTTAGTCAATATATGCCGCTAATTTGTCAATATATGTGGTTAGTTAAGTCAATATATGCAGCTACTTTGCAAATATATGCAGCTATGTTTCCAATATATGTGGTTAGTTGGTCAATACTTTGGCCATTAATTCGGTTAGTTAGTCAATATATATAGCAAATTAGTCAATATATGCGGTTAGTTTAATAGTCAATATATGTGGTAAGTTAGTCATTATATGCAGTTACTTAGTCAATATATGTATCAATTAGTCATTATATGCAGCTACTTAGTCAATATATGTGGTCAGTTAGTCATTATATGCAGCTACTTAGTCAATATATGCAGTTAGTTAGTCATTATATGCAGCTACTTGGTCAATACATGCAGTTAGTTAGTCATTATATGCAGCTACTTAGTCAATAAATGTGGTTAGTTAGTCATTATGTGTAGATAATTAGTCAATATATATGGCTAGTTAGTCATTACATGCAGTTTCTTTGTCAATAAATGTGGTCAGTTAGTCAATATATACATCTACTTTGTCAAAATGTGCAATTGCATTGACAATATATGCAGCTAATTTATCAATATATATGGTTAGTTGGTCATTATTTGCAGCTACTTAGTCAATATGTGTGGTTAGTTAGTCATTATGTGTAGATACTTAGTCAATAAATGCGGTTAGTTAGTCAATATATGCATCTACTTTGTCTAAGTAGCTGCATATAATGACAAACCGACCACATATATTGACAAAGTAGCTGCATATAATGACTATCCAACCGCATATATTGACTAAGTAGCAAAATATAATGACTAACTGATCACATATATTGACTAAGTAGTTGCATATAATGACTAACTAACCGCATATATTGACTAAGTAGCTGCATATAATGACTAACTAACTGCTTATATTGACTAAGTAACTGCATATAATGACTAACTAACTGTTTATATTGACTGAGTAACTGCATATAATGACTAAATAACCACACATGTTGACTAATTATCTACACATAATGACTAACTAACTGCTTATATTAACTAAGTAGCTGCATATAGTGACTAACTATCCGCATATATTGACTAAGTAGCTGCGTATAATGACTAACTGACCACATATATTGACTAAGTAGTTGCATATAATGACTAACTAACCGCATATATTGACCAAGTAGCTGCATATAATGACTAACTGACCAAATATTGACTAATTATTTGCATATAATGACTAACTGACCGCATATACTGACTAAGTAGATTAATATAATGACTAACTGACCACAAATATTGACTAAGTAGTTGCATATAATGACTAACTAACCGCATATATTGACTAAGTAGCTGCATATGACTAACTGATCGTATATATTGACTAATTAGCTGCATATAATGACTAACTGACCATATATATTGACTAAGTAGCTGCATATAATGACTAACTAACCGCATATATTGACTAAGTAGCTGCATATAATGACTAACTGACCACATATATTGACTAAGTAGTTGCATATAATGACTAACTGACCATATATATTGACTAAGTAGCTGCATATAATGACTAACTAACCACATGTATTGACTAAGTAGTAGCATATAATGACTAACTAACCACATATATTGACTAAGCGGCTGCAAACAATGACTAATCATATATATATATTGATAAAGTAGCTGGATATATTGCCAATGCAATTGCACATTTTGGCAAAATAGATGTATATATTGACTAACTTACCACATTTATTGACAAAGAAACTGCATATAATGACTAACTAACCGAATATAATGACTAATTTGCTACATATATTGACTAACTAACCGAATTAATGGACAAAGTATTGACCAACTAACCACATATATTGGAAACGTAGCTGCATATATTTGCAAAGTAGCTACATATAATGACTAACTGACCGCATATATTGACTAAGTAGTTACATGTAATGACTAACTAACCGCATATATTGACTAAGTAGTGCATATAATGACTAACTGATCGCATATATTGACTAAGTAGCTGCATATAATGACTAACTGGCCGCATATAATGACTAAGTAGCTGTATATAATGACTAATTACCGCATATATTTGACAATGTAGATGCATATAATGACTAACTAACCGCATATATTGACTAAGTAGCTGCATATAATGACTAACTGATCGCATATATTGACTAATTAGCTGCATATAATGACTGACCATATATATTGACTAAGTAGCTGCATATAATGACTAACTAACTGCATATATTGACTAAGTGGTTACATGTAATGACTAACTGACCGCATATATTGACTAAGTAGTTACATGTAATGACTAACTAACCGCATATATTGACTAAGTAGCTGCATATAATGACTAACTGACCACATATATTGACTAAGTAGTTGCATATAATGACTAACTGACCATATATATTGACTAAGTAGCTGCATATACTGACTAACTAACCACATGTATTGACTAAGTAGTAGCATATAATGACTAACTAACCACATATATTGACTAAGCGGCTGCAAACAATGACTAATCATATATATATATTGATAAAGTAGTTGGATATATTGCCAATGCAATTGCACATTTTGGCAAAATAGATGTATATATTGACTAACTTACCACATTTATTGACAAAGAAACTGCATATAATGACTAACTAACCGAATATAATGACTAATTTGCTACATATATTGACTAACTAACCGAATTAATGGACAAAGTATTGACCAACTAACCACATATATTGGAAACGTAGCTGCATATATTTGCAAAGTAGCTGCATATATTGACTTAACTAACCCATATATTGACAAATTAGCTGCATATATTGACTAACTAACCTCCAATATTGACAAAGTAGCCAAATATAATTGCAAAGAGGCTGCGTCTATTGACTAACTAACCACATATATTGATATATTAACCGGATATATTGCCTGAGCTTGACACAATGCAGCTATGGCGTACCATATCACCGCATTTGCATAGCAATCCTCACTATTATCACACTACATGACCCATTTTAATCATGCAGGTCAACATTTGACCCAAAGGGGTTCGGATGTGATATATTCCAGGAACTTGTTATGCCGTTATTCTGAGTAAGTACAGGTAATTACTATTTAGGGATGTAGCTTATAATCATCAACTATTTGCTTTCAAATCAGTTTCATAATTCCCAGACAGCGAATCTTTTAAAATCCTATCATGGCATTTTCCAGATACGTGGTGTTGGTTTTTAAACATACCCGTAATTTTTCACACAATTTCCAATAATAAAAAGAATTGTGCAAAACACATCAATATTTAGACAATTTTCGTCTAGATACACAGAAACAGCTGGGAATTTGGGAATAAAATGATCAAAACACGTGGACTCTGAGTCTGATGAGTACCTTGTCAGGGTGCGTTCACATAATGGTAAATTTGTCTGGCAAACCTGCAGGAAAGTCGTCTTAGGGGTGCTCTTATCCCCTATTGTGATATATATATGAGTTGAAGATTTTGAGATACCTATAACAGGTTGTTACAATATGTTTTGCTTTATAAAATTCACAATTTAAATGTCCAGTTTATAGGGGAAAACGTCCTTATTCATTACTCAAAAAGTTAATTTGTGTCGCAATGGTTATAGAACTTCATTTCTTTCCAATAATGAAATTTTGTGTATTTTTTAATATCGTTTCCATGGTGATAGGTATTTCTCAGGGTATTGGGCTTTTTCTGCAGTTTTATCAAAACTAGATTGAAGCACACGTAAGAAGCCATCATAATATGTATAAATTATTACTGTAACCAATGTAGTATCAAATAAATGTTTCAATTCCAAAATTATCGCATTTTTTGCAAAAATTAACAGTTTTTACCCCAAAATGGCAATAAAACATTCATATCCTATATGTGCATCCTAGCTACTACAGGGATAATTGGGAAATAGTAATCTTTGAAAAAGGTTTTGAGACATCTATAACGGGTTGTCATAATACGCTTTGCTTCATAAAATTACATGCTTTAAATGTCAGCTCTATGGGAAAAAACATCAATATTTGGCGAAATTTGGTCAGTTTCCATGACAACAGCTGAATAAACCGCATCAATTACCCAACACAGATGTCCGGATTAAAAGTGCATGTCATAAAAAACAAATTTCAAAAAGTTATATTGTGTCGCAAGGGTTATAGGTCTTCATTTCTTTCCAACTTGAATAACGGCATTTTTTGTATTTTTAAATATCGTTTCCATGGTAACAGGTATTTCTCTTGGTATTGGGCCTTTTCGGCAGTTTTATCAAAATTAATTTTAAGTACACGTATGATGCCATCATACTAATGCATAAATTATTACTGTAACCAATGTAGTATTCAATAAATGTTCCAATTCCAAAATTATCGCATTTTTGCAAAAATCACAATTTTTCACCCCAAAATGGCAATAAAGACCCGTATAACCTATATGTGCTTCCTATTTAATACTGGAATCGTTGGAACATAGTTATAGTGGACAAATCATCAATAAATGATCTTCAACGTCTGTTCCTGTCCTAGAATGGGCTTAAATTAGTTTTTACCATTTGCGGAAATGGTTTAATATCAAACTGTGTCTACATTGTTTACATTCTGTTTCCATGGCAACGGCACCACTTTCACATTTTACAGCAGGGCGGAACATGAAGCCTTCATCTTCTACTTTCATATGATGTATAATTTTTCCGTGTGTGTAAAGAAAAAAATTAAAGTCGAAAAATAAGCCCCGTTGGAGCCAAGACCGCTCATCTATATATAGCTAGCGTCCGGTCTAGACTAGACGCTAGCTCTATGCCTTCACCACGCTAACGCGTAACCACGTTGGTCATCCTACAAACTGCGCTGCGGGCAGGTAACCGACGCTGCGGGCGTCAGTAAAACTCGAAGCTGGCGCGCATATGATTAAATTTCCCACAACTATAGGTTGGTTTAATTAGTTTCAAGTGGTGCATTTAATGGTACGGTTGGCCTTGGCGGTGGGTATCCTGTGAAAATATTTCCACCCGTCAAAAACCGCCACAAACAGAAAGAACATCAAAATGTAGACTGACTTTGTCCGTATATAAATAAGAAATATCGCATAATTAAGCAGTATGTTATTCTCATATGGTTAACCATTGTTATGTAAACAAAAGCATAAAAAAGTTACTTTTCTGGTGTTTGTTTATATTATGATGGTAAACATAAAGAGCGTTCTTTGTTGGTGAATTCCTGATATGGAACTAATAAAGAGCGTTTATGCCATTTGTATGTGATTAGCCAGTAGCATTGTGCTATCCTCTGTAACACAATCAGGCTCTTGCTAAGGTAAAATATAGTAGGTATGTATGATAACATGCTGTTTACGCGATGGTCATGGTATATATGAACGAAACTGTATGCGTTTTAATGTTTTTCTGTCTACGGTGTTTGGAACAATTATGAATATTTTCGACAATTAAGGCCTCACGTGCCTTTAATAGACGTTCGTAAAATGCATATAACCCATTTCACTCGTAAGTACAATAACCCCCGCAATAAATACCTAGCTTATATCCACCACATGATCTAGTTCCAGAGAGCAGCTATCAGAACGACTGGAGCGACGGTTTAGAAATTACTGTATATATATACTGACGTCCCATATAAAAAGTACCACGGTTTATCATCGTAAGATCGCAGTAAAATTCTGGTTACCACGGCAAGTTATATATACTACTAGCAGGGTTATCCGGCGTTGTCCAGGTTAAAATGATGTTAACCCCTCTGTGGATATTTGGTGGGAATAAAGAATACTCTTGCTCTCAAAGTGTTACACGTATTCTCATAAATTGTATATCAAAATGGCATCACAAAACATGATTCTTACACGTGGAATATAAGTAGTGGCTCACCTTGTCAGGTCGGAGCGATTATCATTTTGTTTATCGCGTTTAATCCGTCCCACCAATAAAGAAGTATTTATTTATTTACAACTGTGTATACTTCAGACGTTATAGCATGAAACATGAACATCATATACACATTAATTCGAAAAAATAAAAGACGACAATTGTGTTTTACATAGAGATGTATCAATCAATCAATCAATCAATCTAGTTTATCATATCTTCATGACGATACAGATGTTTTAAAGATATGTCCAGGTGCTCCTCTGTTCTGGTGCTATATACTGGCTAATCATTTTCAGTTTAAAATAATTGATGTTATGCAAGTATAGCAGCTACATGTGCCCGACACAGCGAGATTTTGAGTTGTTCATGTTAGGCGATGAGTCTGTTCTAAAAAATTAAAGAAATCTTCTGTATTGGGCAGATATAACCTTGTCAGATGTAAATATTGGAGGATCCTCAAAAGTCATGTGCTACGGACTGCGTTTTCCTTTATCTCAGAAGTAACCATATTTGACTGTACACTGTGACCACTATTTTTGAACAGGCCTGCTCTACATTTCCATATCTCTTGGCAATTGTAACTTTTTTTGTGGAAACTATATCATGTGAATGGGACAGACTCAATCGTGTTATAATATATACATGAGCCATTCTAATATGCAGTCATCTGACGATTCAAGGTCCCTCGGTTTGAATGAATATATGTATATCTTAAATAGATTGATATAAATATACTTGTAATGCCTTCTTCTATGTATCTGTGTTGCTAGATCATTATGGGAATGCCCTGATTTCCATCCCCATATAAATATGACAGTTGAGAAGATATAATTGTTCAAGTGACTTAATTCGGTCACCATTTGTCGATATTGTGAAATTGGAATGCCAAAAACTCATTAGAACGACATGGAGATGGCCTGGAAGATGACTTTATATAACTTTGTTGGATATCGGCGAATTAAACAATCTTATAAATGCCCGTGAATCTCCTCTCGCCATCCATGACCCAAACGACCCCAAATGTGATTTAATTCATCATATCATTAGAGAAGAACGTGCATGAATTTGGTAGAATCAGTGCTAAATATATTTGTATCAACTTTGGTGCAACTCCCCTCATGCATGACTTGAACCGCGCCACTTTTGTCATATTTAAACCACGTCTATTAGACTCATGTATGCATTATGTAATGGAGATGATTATATTATAAGTTTGGGGGTAATCGGCAACTAAACAAAATCTTATCATAGTATTACCCCCCCCCCCCCTACCATCTCTCACCCAAACGGCACCAATTTCGCGTCTTTAAATCACACGTTTATATTCCTCGTATCACGGAGAAGAAGAATATATCAATTTGGTCGAAACCTGTGCTAAAAATAGCCCCTCCCCTGACACCAACAACGTCACTTTAGAACATTTTAACCCGCACCATTCTCTTACTCGTAAAAAGTTACCCATGTTAGACCGCCTTCGTGTCATCTCGATTGTACCCTTAAAGTTATATATAGAACACAGACAGATATTCAGTGCAATCCTGACTCGAATGACGCCACTTTTGACAGCTTTAAGCCATGCCATTAGACACCTCATACCATGGGGATGAATTTGTATAAGTTTCGTGGCAATCGGCGACTAAACCAATTCTTATCAGAATTAGTACCCACCCACCGTCCCCCCCCCCCAAATCTCTCATCCCAACGACACCAATTTGGCGTCTTTAAATCACACAATAAGATTCCTTGTATCATGGAGAAGATCTCAGAAGAATGTGCATCAATTTGGTGGAATTCGGCGCTCAAATTATTTTGATCAATTTTGGTGCCCTCTCCCCTTCCTGGAATCCCTGACGCGAACTGCGCGACTTTTGACATATTTAATCTAAACCATTATATTCCTCATATTATGGGGATGATTATATATAAGTTTGGTGGCAATCGGCGACAAATTCTTTTTCTGCCCCTGACAACAACGGCGTCACTTTCAAAAATTCTAACCCTCGCCATTATCTTTCTCGTAAAAAGTTATCCCTATTAGATCCCCTTTGTGCCATCTAGGTTGTCCCCTGTGAATTTCTATAGAACACAGACAGACAGACAGACATTCGCAAATATAGATATAGACTAAGACTATTATATATACTACGTAAACCAATGTACTTTACTATGCTAGCACTATTACATACCATGGTAATCTATCATACTGGCAAAGTAATAACATTTACCATGAACAAAAAATGTACCATCGTTTTATGTTGGTTACCACGGTAAGTTATATATTGCAATGTAAACTGAGGTACTTTCCTATGCTCTCATCTTATATAAATAGTACATACCATGGCAAACGATCATAATACGATGGTAAATAGACAATTACCACAGTAAGGTTCCACACACCATGGACTACCATACCATGGTAAATTTCAATTTACAATGGTAATACTAGGGTAAGTGAATTATCACTAAATGTTGACCAAAGTTGGGGCGGGAACACATTGGGGGGGGGGGTCGGCTGAGACACCCCATACCCCCTACCGCTAAGTCCCTGAGCATGAGATTTACAGCTGATAAAACAGTTTCCTCAATACTTTCTATGCATATCAGAGATGGGTAATAGAATCCGATTTAATAGTGTTGAAAAAACTTAAAATCGAAAAATTATGTTGGACACTCCATACGAAAACCTTCTATCCACGTTAAAGATACGGGCGGTGTTGGCGGTGGGTATGATGTTAAAATATTCACCTCCGTCAAAAACCGCCACAAACAGAAAGAATAGTAACATATAGACAGATCTTGTTCTTATACCAATCAGAAATATGGCATAAACAGTATGTTATTGTCAAATGTTTTTCCTTTGTTATGTAAACAAAAGCAAAAAATGTTACAGAACCTGACTTTATGTTTACCATATCCGGATCTAAACAAAAGAGCGTTATTTGTTACTGTTTTCCTTATATGGAAATATTAAAGAGCGTTTATAGCATTTGTGTGTGATTAACCAATAGAATTGAGCTGTCTTGTGTAAACAGAAGCAAAACTTCTGCAACACGAGCAGACTCTTGCTTACGTACACCAGCGTACGTCTTGACAATATACTATTTACGCGCTGATTATGTTTGGCATATGAACAAAGCTATATATATTTTTTAATATTCCTTCTGTTGATGGCGATTTGAACAAATATGAATATTTCTGCAACGAACGCCGCCCGTGCCTTTAATGAACCATATTGAAACTTTCAATAAACTTTCATAGTACTTCGAATATTTGTTTTTGTGATTGAGAAATTTTATGGATCACAAAGACCACATAATAATTGTGAATTTAGGTTTGTAATAGTAGATTCATAGTATAAGCGGAATGACAAATTGTTATAGAATAGTAAAATATTACAAATAAAACTCCTCATATATTGACCTCTAGTCTCTAATTTGGAGATATATTCAAATGATTTGAAGATATCTCAAACTATTTGCAGATATCTCTAAATATTAGAAGATATCTTCAATTATTTTGAGATATCTTCAAATATTTAAGAATATATTAATGTATTGTGTAATGTATATATGTGTGTGTGTATTTGCAAATAAAATGGTGACATTGGGGGTCGGGGCGCAATAACAGTTTGCGATACGGATCAATCTTTGGAGTTGATAAATAATATATGTTATATTCGTCAATTTCTTATGATTATTTGCCCACAGACTGAAGTCATACATCAACAATTTTGCTTACTCATTATTTGTGAAGCCATCAGGTACGTTCACTGTTGTTGGCATCTCTCGACCAGAACGGTGATAATCTAATTGAATGCCCAGAGCGGACTGTCGTTGACACGATTCGAGATGTTTTGCTCGAATTATTTAATAGATAGTATATAGCCTTTGTAGTTGCTCGAGAAATATGAACAAATAGCGAACACACACCTTTAATCGGGCGTGAATGACGACGCAGTCTCAACAAGAATACATTCGCCCTGTCCACCACACAATATCAAAATCTCAGAAGCTAGATACACCACATGTGGCGTAATAAAATACCCGTATATCCTGCTCATTTCCTGTGCATCGAGATTTGTTTGGTCGCCGAATATGAAAGCGAAACCGTTTCATTGGCGAATATAAGATCTTGTGTCGTGACTTCGATGACAAAGACATACTTGGGCGCAGGCCAGGGGCTACTCGGAATAAATAATTAACCTGTTTGCGGATCTTGGTTCTCTATAAAATGGAGATGAACTTGTGGTTTCGACATTCGGATATCCAGCGAACAGAACTCTCAGGCCCTGCTCAACTTATACCGATGTCAGAGTTAATATTTTGCCATACCAAATAACATTTTCATGCCTCGATATTTGGTACAATTATTTTACTGCAACAGAATATAATTCTCGTCACAATTATTGAATCTAACTAATGCATGTCACGACAATGGTTTCCATAAGCTGACTACGGGAACCATTGATACATTGCGCAACTAATTCGCACCGCATCACGCTGACAGATCTCAGAACCTTTTATGATAAAAGTAATGGCTTTCGCCTATGTAACAAGTCATTGTTGCACGCTAATCAAGCGTTGGCATTATTTCGCAGTTAAGCAGTTGGTGACATAACTTGTTAATTACCACACGTAACGGAGTAGTGCGTGTTATGACACCGGGTGCCATAGCGGGTGCAAAAGCCACACCCCTTTATTCTCGACCAATCACTGAAGAGCAGAAATGAGAATATGAACTATGGAATCTCTGGTACGAGTCATTCGATCTATCAGACATTCCATAGTGTGTTTTTATTTCTGCTCAGGTAAGTTTATATTTACATTTCTTTATTTTATTTACTTGAAACTTTCAAAGTACCAATGCTGGTTCTCTCGTGTTATGAAAAGAATGGCTAACTTAAGTTGAAATAATCAAATGTTCAATTACCGTATCGAGTACCAATATTACATGCATTTACTCTCTATAAATTATACTGTATGGAACGCATACATGTATACGTGCATTCCTCTATGAAATATGTTACTTGTATATGTTTATCACAAAGAGCATAGTTATGTCATTTCTTTGGAAATATATTATTTCCATAGAAATCACACCTCCTATGATTCACGCGTTCATGTTCTAACTATAGATATGTGGTCGCGCATCTCATATCTGCTAATTCCACGCAAACAGTCCAGTTTGTGTCTTATATGCTATTGACAGAGTTTTACCGCCTATATCTGACACGAAATTATATCTCCATGTAACTGGCAGTATCTAGAGTTATAATCATATCCGCCATAAAACTATATACGTCACTTCCGGTCATCGAGGATGTGAATGTTGCATATGGCCACTTCCGGCATAGGTAACATTGACATCCTAAATGATACGCCATCCGGTTATCGATGATGTTAATGTTGCATATGGCCGCTTCCGGCAATATGTAACATTGACACCCCAAAGAGTACGTTACTTCCGGTCATAGATGGTGTTAATGTTGCATACGGCCACTTCGGCAATATGTCACATTAGCATCGTATATAGTAGTAACGCTATATATAAGCGCCCTGATTATCGGTATCGGCGCCTCCATGGTAAAATTCAATATGAATATTGGACTTGTAAATAGTACAATTAAGCAAGTGATGGCGTCGGTCATGTGTACAACCATAAGTGCGATTGTATAGGCATAATTGTCGCACACAAAGATCCTCACTAAGGTTTACAAAGTAAGTGTTTTATGAAGAGCTTTGTTCATAATCTATGTTGACTTAAAGAGACCAATACTCTTTTCTAATTGATGGTTTAATTCATTTCTATCACCATCTATCTAAGTGTATATTGTATTCATAATGTTATTCTGGTAATTCAGAGTTGAATCTAACTGGTTACAAACGCAGGTGTGTACTCAGGTCATCAGTCTGTTGTACCGAATTATTATCTTAACTCCGAATGTTGTCTTATGTCACACAAACACTAATCGTTCATTGTATTTCTAATAAGCAATATTTTCCCAGTAAAGTAAATCTATAAATTGTCCAGTTGACATTCTAATCTGCATGACCGTCTTGGCGTGCTGATTAGAATGTCAATGGGGCACGTTATAACCTTTTGATTAAGCAATTATTAACTTCCAATTAATATAGTTCAAATGCAAAACTATAAACTACTCCAGTTAGACTCAGCTATCTCATAGTGTACAAACCTATTTACATTTATGTTGCTATGTTCCTATGTTGTTATTATGCTGTCATAATTATGAAAGATTCGATCTATCAGACATTCCATAGTGTGTTTTTATTTCTGCTCAGATCCCGTACAAGAGCTTAATTCCCCAATCAAGAAGCTCTACTAAACCAAGATACAATGAAGTCGTTTATCTTTGCTGCGTCGCTCGCCTTTCTCGTCGTATTCACAGACGCTGGCGTCGCCAGAGAGGTAAGCATTTTATGTAATAGTCAAGGAAAATTATGTATACCTTTTACTGTAGGTGGCTATAGAACAGATGTATCAAGGGCCAGGCGCGCTTTTTGCATAAATCCAGGCAAAATTGTAAGACATTCTCAACAGAGTTTCTCTGGATCTATTTGGCGAAAAAAAGTATTGGCTCTATGAGAGGAAGCTTCATTTATGTCATAAAGTTGAATTAAATTTTTTATTTCATGATACAGTAACATTCCCCCATATATAAAAAATAAGATTGAAGCAGCGGCAAATATTCAAGCCCATTGGAAAACAAATTTTTATATGCAGTGTGGTGCACGCACGCAGTGTTAAAAGATCTGGTAGTCAGCTTGTATTTGGCTATGAACCAATGATTTACAAGTAGAACTCATCTCAGCTCAAGTTTTCAACAGGCTTGACATGAACATTCTCAAATATGTAATGTTTAAGTATCTAGTATCATTTAATTCTTTCACCATAGTACAATGGTATTAAGAATATACATGGTATTACATATATAAATACATAAACAAACAAACAAGGTCGCAATGACGATGGTTGTGATAACTTTAAGGGTCAGATGAACCAGGAGAGCAACTCGCTCTTTTATGTATAATGTGTATGAATCTACAAAGGTTGCGTATAATACTTGGCTTTCTATTTGAGAGAAGAATGGACAGTTTGCGACGATTGGGATACTTCCAATATGCATGTTTTATGTATAGTTTCCGTTCTTGTGATAGAGAGGGACACTCAAGTATAAAGTGATACTCGTCACCGACAATATTTGTTTCACATAAAGTGCACGTTCTCTCCAATAACGGTGTTTTATTCCAGCGCCCAATTTCGATTGGTAAAACATGATTGGCTGTTCTAAATCGAGCTAGAGTAACTATATTAGTATCTGATCCGTGAAAAATATATGATTCTTCACAGAAACCGTGTTTGAAAGATTTATAAGTATTGCCTTTACAAGATGATGTCATCGATGAATGCCAGTTCTGAACGAACTGATCCCTCATTTTATTTTTCAAATCCTTTATTAATCGTTTCTCGTCGATTCCGCGATTCTGAATGCTCCAAATAAAAGACATGCCTGCTTCATTTAGAATTTGTTTTATCGATTTAAACCATGGGGACGCAAATGATGTTTCATCGGCCATGGATAAGGCAAGTTTATAAATTTTTCCACTCAACTGATTTTCTGAATTTGTGACAAGCTTAGTCCAGAATTTCATTATTTTTAAGTTGATATCAATATGCATTGGATACCTCCCAAGCTCCCCATATACCATATAAGAAGGTGTTGATGTTTTTAATCCCAAGACCATTTTGCAAAATTTCAGATGTATTCCCTCAATGATAGAATTGTCACCCACACCCCAAACCTCACACCCGTAAAATAGGATTGGTGCGACTAAGGTGTCAAAGAGTTTTAACTGTGTTGATATTGTTAGCTTATGCGTACGCGCGATTTTTATAATTTCATACATGGCTTTCTTAGCTTTCATTGATAAGTCTTTCTTGGTTATCGTGAATGAGCCAGATCGGCTAAACAAAATACCCAGGTAAGAAAATGTTTTCACCACTTCGATTTCCTTACCGTTGAGCCTAAACAGTAAATGTCTGGGTAACCTACCCTTGGAAAAGCAAATTATTTTAGTTTTTGCCACGTTGACTCTAAGGGCCCAAGTCGAACAATAGTCCTCAAAGTAACTCAACTGACGCTGCAGATCATCGGCGGAATCGGAGAATAACACCGTGTCGTCTGCATATAAAATTATGAATAATTTCATATATCTGTCTAGTCTATCCTCGCATTCGCGCGATATCGACTCCACTCCCACTATATCCGTGCTGGCGAGAAAATCTGTAAGGTCGTTAACATAGAGACAAAAAAGAAAAGGGGATAAATTGTCACCCTGTTTCAAACCAATCATAGAGGGGAAGGGGTCTGATATTTCTCCATTACATACTACCCTAGATTTAATATCCTTGTACATGTCAACAATGATATTGTACATCTTGCCACCTATATTATTTAATGCTAATTTATACCATAAATAATCTCTACGGACAGTATCAAAGGCCTTTTCAAAATCAATGAAGGCACAAAACAATTTCTTTTTCTTAAATTTACAAAGATCCATAAGCGTCTGTATCACAAACACATTATCCACGGTTGAGTAACCTTTCCTAAAGCCACTTTGATTTTCATGTATAACTCCGCAAGAATCAGAAAAATTAGTTAACCGTCTGTTCAATATTGATGTGAATAATTTCCCAAGACAACTTGATATGGTTATACCCCTATAATTCGAGGGGTCGTCTTTCTTCCCTTTATTTTTATAAATCGGTATAATTGAGCCCGTGCGCCATGAGTCAGGTATTAATCCTGAGTCGAAAATGATATTAAAGAGATGCGTATAGACTGGTAATAACTTGGGCACTGATGCCTTAATATATTCATTGATTATTCCATCTTGCGAAGACGCTTTATTATTTTGAAGTTTACCAATGCAATATAATATTTCTTCGTTAGTTATGGGAATGTTTAACATGCGTGTACCTGTGGCATCCAAATCGACTTTGTTTTCGGTAACAAGTGTTGAACCATCAGGTAACTGGGAGTTAAGCTTTCTGAAGTGTTCTACAAGTATATCAATGTCAAGAGATGTATTACTATGTCCCCTATTACCCTTAATGGTTTTCCAAAATGTCCTTGTATCAGTGTTTCGTATACTTTCCATCTGAATTTGCAAATTACTGTCATATTCACGTTTCGCCCTATTTATGACTCTTTTATATTCACGTTCAGCTTGTCGTAGGCCTAGTTTTGTATTCTCGTTTGGTGTTTTAGCATATATGCGTTTGGCTTTTTTATAAGCTTTCCTTACGTTTCGACATTCGTCTGTAAACCACACTCTACAACTAGTTCGCTGTGTTGTTGTTTCGGGTCGCTGAATTTTCCTCACATACTTGGAACCGAAAGTCTTTTTCGCTGCATCTATCATTACGCCAGAAAGTGATGTGACTAATTCCGATATACTGTTACATGTGGAACTGTTGTTTCGCATAGCTTCCAATTGTTCATTTATTTGTTTAATGTCAACCTCCTCGATATTTCCTACAAATTCGGCGGTTTTCTCAGGGACCCACGATTTCGGTTTAGATTGGTTCGTTAAGTTATTACATGTTGGATCATTTACTTCAAGCAATGGGGTCAGTTTCCCCTTCCAAAGTCGCAGGGACAAACTACAGTGAGCATCAGAATAAAGCAACGAGTGGTCTTGTATTTCAAACCCTCTTACCAAATTCAAACATTGTGGGGAACAAATGGTGTAATCAACTACAGATGATTCCTTGCATGTCAACTTACCAATGTCCATGTCACTATCGGTTCTACCGTTTAACATATATATCTCATTATTTCTGCATATACTAATTAACAATCTCCCAAATGTATTAGTTATTTTATCCTTACTCGATCGACATATTGACATTCCATTATCAGCTAGGGTTCTTAAATCAGGTTGAATCAGATCATGTACTTGATGGAAATCATTCTCCGAAAAATCATAAAAATCTTGAGTATTGGATGTACGTGCATTAAAATCCCCTGTAAGAATTAAATTATCATAATCCAATTTACGACTAATAACTTCACAATCTAGTTCATTAAACGCTTCTTTACTGGAGTATCTGGACTTTTCTGGTGGGATATAGACAGCACCAACTAAAACATCAGACTTCCCATCAAATATATCTTTGGAAATATTTACCCAATGAACAAATTTGCAACTCGAATGCACTACTGATATTTTATCCGCCAAATTATTCCTGTACGCAATGGTTATACCGCCGGATTTTCTACGGCTTACTTTCGTGCGATTCTTAAAAGAAAAGGTGTAGCCAGGTAAAGATAAATTATCACAATCATCCGTCAATGTCTCCATAAAGCATAATACATCATATAAAATACACAATTCAACAAATTCAGGACAGTCTAATCGTTTGGCCAAACCACACACATTTAAAGTCAGGACAGATAGCTCATCCGTGCACCTATTCTGAACACGGTGAAATATAGAGTTATTCCCCTGACCTTTCGGTGCACTCGCGCAAGAGCCCAGACATTTCTCTCCTGGAATGTCCTAGCGCGGGCTGGAATTCAAGCGCCGTCGCTTCTCGGGTTTCGGTGGGTCCCGTGGCTTTGGGGTACCGACATCATGTGGCATACCTTCGGCTCTTTCATCTGAAGGAAACACTGAGTCAGACTTGCTGGGTACGTACAGCTCGTTTTCCACATACAGCTTATTCTTCACCAGCTTCACTTTTTTCCCAGCATTTTTTAATTCTTTCATAACTGGGATCAACTGTTTCCTCTCCTCGTTGATATTTTCCGGGAACTGTTCACTTATAGAGAACGGTGAGGATTTCAGCATATATGATGCTCGTAGGATACGGGTTTTATCAGGAAAGTATGCAAACCTCGCGATAATCGGCCTGTGTCCACCAGCTGGTTTCCTACCAAGGCGATGGATATTTGAAAAGTAAATGTTCCGGGAGTTTCGTATACCCATTTCATCCCCCAGGAAACCCCGTAATACGGCTTCGGTGTTTTCGCCGCGTGCTTCGTGGATTCCGCGAAATATAAGGTTATATTTCATTGAGTGGCATCTAAGATCCGTCACTGTGCCCTCAAGCTGTGAGTTGGCGACCGAAAGTTTCCGTAGAAGCCTATCAGCCTCGGCTTGCTTTATCAGTAAGTCACGAATTTGGGCATCATGGCGCGTAGCGATTGATGACATTTTCTCGTCGCACTTCTGGTCAACCATTTTCATTGCGCCAATCTCGTTGGACATGACGTCTAGTTTTGTTTCATTATTGAGAATTTTGTTTTTAACGTTGGTCATTTCGCCTTCAACGGCCACAACCCTGGTTGACATAGATTGAAGTTTATTTTCAATACTGCCCATTCTGGTGTTGAAACTATCTTCTAGTGATACCAGCCGACCATTCATATTTCCTAATAATTTAGCAATGTCCAGTAATGTAGGCGGATGGTCCATATCATAATGTTGTAGTTGTTGTTGTTGTTGTTGTTGTTGTTGTTGCTGCTGCTGCTGTTGTTGTGACATTGAATTCTGAGGCATACACGTATCAACCGGAATCTCAGTGCTGCCATTATCGTTCTGTGAAAGAGTAGCATGAGCCTCCATGATCAGATTAGCTGTTTCGTCCATACTGCACTTAACTGAATATAAGTTCGAGTTGCCTGATATAACCTTGGTACCCTCAAACTATCAACTGTCGATCACTCACGATTTATATCTCAGTCAGAATTAACAGCTTGGTGTTGATAATGCGCTTTGGGTTACACCCTCGGCACCCTCATTAAATTGGCTATGTTTGACCGTGTGATCAATGATTGGTATACTCAGGTTGTAAGTGATAGACCGTGACGGGTCTGATTGGCGAAGCGACGTGGGTGTAACGGTAATCACAATGAATTTGAATGTTCGTTTGATTTCATACCTCAAAAATCACTTTTCCGCATCGCGATTCTTCAGGCCTCTGTTTCCTGTCCGACCGTGGTGTTAGAATAAGACGTTTCCACGTAGAAGTACACTAATATATTTGATTTACGTATATTTTAAACCGAAAATGTACCAGCTCCGAATGTTTACTTTTGCACGGCGGAAGTTGCGACCTTGACTCAGCTTGTATTTGGCTATGAACCAATGATTTACAAGTAGAACTCATCTCAGCTCAAGTTTTCAACAGGCTTGACATGAACATTCTCAAATATGTAATGTTTAAGGGTAGTTTCCTTTCTACGTGAAAATAATCATAAATGTTCACGTATGAAGAAAAATTAAGTCTCCTCTCACGATATTCAGATATGAAATCATGGGTATATGAACTGCACTTTAAAAAAAAATAAAAAAACTGTATTATACAGAAGTTTTCGCTACTTGAAAACAGTGAAAAAAAATATTATTATTCCATAAAAGCATAGTAAATGTGGATATAATTTCTAACGTGTGTATGTTTTTAAATAGTGTGTCACCGTAACTGCTGTTACCAAATAGCAAAATTTCAGACATATTTTGAGAAAATCCATTTTGAATATCAGGAAATGTTGGCAAATCGTGCTGGCCCTTAACTGTTTTTTCGGGACATATGCCAACTCGGGAAATGCAAACAACATAAATAATATATATATATTTATATATATGCTTTGCTGGTTGAACTAGCGCAGCTCCCGCCATGGAAAGGTTAAAAAAAAAATATATATTGTAATTGTTTTAAATAATGGCAGGATAGGTTGTAGCAAACCGACCATTACCAAGATGGACATTCCTATCTTTTTGCAAACACCAGAGCAGTCTTGATATTTTAAAATATAGACCTTCATGAATGTTTCACACAGCCGCTGGTTTTTTCTCAAATCGCTCGGATTACAATTTTAGAAGAAAATAAGGGTACTTTGTCTTAACATCATCAGTTTGCCATAGCAATTCAGCAGGACCCGCCAACATCATAGTAATTCAGCGAGACCACTTAACGGGAGGTGTGGGATGATACAGGTTACACACAACTAATTATTTTCCATAGGCGACAGTCTTAACTAAAAGTCCCGCCGGCCATGGGTTTGACCTATTTGAACTTCAAGTGGTCAATTTTCCCTTAGAACGTCATCCTCTGCACCAGTATGTGACAACAAACGCGCCCTTTTCAAACGATAATCTTGCATTTCCACAACTACCCCATTTACTGCAAAAAAATCAGCAGCATAAAAATACCCAGACCCCTTCCGTAACTTCTGGACGCCACCATACTCTTCCTGGACATCTAAACATACACTATCGCCATATTTACGTAGGCTATGATTTTCTGTTCCCGATTAGGGATATTTCCCTCAATGATAATCAACCAATCAGCAGCCAGATTTTTTTTTTATGCGGACTCGAGTTTCAAGAAGAGTAACACTATATAATTAGTTGTTTGTAACCTATAGATGACTTGAAGTTGGTGCGTGGCTATTCTCTCTCCGTATACCCGTTGTCTTCTAATCTTAGCTCCGCTTTCATCATAATATCCTTTGCCTCACTCTCCATCGCCCTCACTTTCGCACATGTATATATACATAATTTTAAATTGAAAAAATATATTATAGAAATGATTGCTATTCTGGCTCACCCTCTCTTTCGCACTCTATTCCATGTCTACATAATTTTAAATTTAATTGTATATTATAAAAATGATTGCTATTATGGTTGGCTTTCCGTTTTAGCAAACATCAAGGTGGACACGGCGCTTGCCTCGCGGCGGCGATGTTGAGGAGACTGCTATTGTTGGTAGCGACTATATCGTCATGACATCAAATGACCCAGCTTTGGACGATCACAGAGAACACAGAACCCAGAGCTACCATGACTACACAAATGTGAGTAGCGTTGTTATTCGATAGCAGAATGTACAGTTTGTACCAAAAACGTTATGTTATCGTATTACCCCCCCCCCCCCCCGCTCCACGCACACACACACGCTCACATGTTAAGGAAATTGTCCACTCTATATATGAAACTCCAAACACACGATTCTCGGCAATCAACTTGCCTATGTATATATCCCATATAGCGATGATGCACCACCCCCACATACTATCCTAAATCTGAAGACCATTTGATCTACCCCCCCCCCCCCACAGTCGCAATCGACTCTCCGCTATTGACAAGTTTAACATTCTGAATACCAAATTTACACCACGAGTGGTTTAAATTTGCTATGCAGAAAGTGTGTATTTTGTTTATACAATGATCCTGTCGATAAGAATAATATTAGAAAGTTAAAACTTAAAATATCGAAACTTGTCAACGCTTCAACCCTCCGTGGACGGTGGACCCGGCAGCAACTCGGTACATTACAGTCATACCTAAATATTCATTACAACATTGAATATTAGGTCTGACGGATAACATCGCTATCTCATTTCCAAGTCCTCGGGATTCCGTAATCTGATTGATTGCGTAAATTATTTTCCGTCCAATGAAACCGTATGGGTTAATAAACAAGTGTTAGTGGGCGGAGACTCCAATAATGTCACCTCTAAATATAGTGACAGAGCGGATTTCGAGGCTTGCAAATACAACAGAGACAGATTGAAAAAATGGCTTCGAAATTATATATTCGGTACGATTCCGATTAATTTGAAGGATGTGCTGGACCTGATAGATACTAGTATGGTACCAACTTGGCCTCCCATAAATATAAATAGAACTTTACTCATGTCCGTGTATTTGATTTACTTTATTGTAACATGGTTTGCAAATCAAATTATTTGCCGTAAAAAAGTCATCTGAAAGTCAAACACCGAGGAAATGACTTAATTTTATATGCTTTTAAATAGTTCTAAAGCATCATTTTTGATGACGACCTTATTTTTTGCTCTCGGATGCAGCTTTCCCGTTGATGCAGCGAGTTCATCTCCCGAAAAAGAATAGTCGCACACACGACAAATATTATCTTCTGTAAGTTTATGTCGCGACACAGGCCTTCTGTGGGTTGATGAGTCGGCGAAGCACAACAAATAACACGTGGGGACACCTGTCAATCATCGATGTATTTTTAAAAATCCGTGACGTCATTTTGGGGAAGCTCTTCGCTGAATAGAAATGGTTTTGGCGACATTAGCTCCAGACTCTATATTTCAAATATAGAGTCGACGTTCACCCAGACTGGGTACATTAGTACTGTTACCTGGCGTAGGAATATGAAACCTGAGGGAATTTTGAAAGTGTCCACAAATTGACATTTTTGATAAAATTTTGTCACATAATATCACAGATGTCACGTGATATCACATATTTATGAAAATATAAGAAACGTTTTGTCTATTAACGTGTCAACTTTAAACTATATTTTCCTACTGTAATGTGGCAATTTGTCGTCCCTAATGCAGGTATATCACTTTGCCGTTCAAAACATATGGGAAACGTTTGTTCCCATAACGTGGCTTTATACATACAGTAGCGATTATCAAATTTAAAGATGGTCTAAGGGTGGATACACACATGCATGTAATTTCTGTATGTAAAATACATGTATTCAATAATTGACAAAATTAATCACCTGCGCGCGAGAGGTCAATTTCACCAGTGAGTAGTTATAAGCCATTATCAAACAAACTGCCATCAAGAAATTTCAGGCCAGTCATAAACATGTCTTCTTTCATGGATGCCGAAATGAGTAATTCTTGTCTGATATATATGTTGCTGTTTTTCACGAGTTATAATTCATTTCGAAAAGTGGATTAGAGCCGATCGATTTTATACTTCATTTGTTTCTGTCAATTCTTAGAAACAGGGTCATCCAAAACAAAAATAAAATATGCAGAATTCTTTTATAGGATGATACCGACTTGTTGAGATTTCTCTGATAATTTGAGAGCGAGCTCATGTGATGACATTAATTCAATTGCGATTGCAAATATTCATTATAGCGCCAAAATATAATGCAGGTACAGCGTTGAAATTAAAAAAGAGTGACACCCCCCCCCCCCCCGCCATTTATATATATGTTTCTCAAGCCAAAGGTTGAACAAGCTCCTAACTGTCACAAGCTTGAATTATAACATTTTCGACCATAATCCATGATTGGAGGAGGAGCTGGTTCTCGAAATCTTCCAATAACTAAGGGAGTTAATTGAATGTATCAGCCGGGATTATCTGGGCAAGAATTACAATATAATGTTTTACTTAAATATTCCATAGTTGTAAATTTTGCGTATACATGTATAACTGTATAACACATGAGAGGAAATGTGACGTAGTTGGGAACTCGTAGCTTGGCAACCCTTTCGCCCAATGAAGAAAAACAGCAACACCATGCATTCAAATTTAAAGCTGTATACTATGTTCATAATTATATGAATAGCATAAATTGCTGCATATTAGATTAATCACTCGTAGACAACAGACACGACATACATGACTACGATATGCACACCCCCCTCGAGGAAATATGCAATGGTGAATTCGGTAGCTTCTGTGATAATATAGCTCCCCGTGCATGTTAGGGTCATAGCCCCCTGCGTTGGGGAAGAGGCCATCACTGGTATTAATAACACCAATAGAAGACTGACAATGATTTAAACAGAACGTCGATCATTTGAGTTATCGCGCTAATAATTATTTTAAGCGGCCTGATGACTTCGTCCCAGTCAACGGCTGTTCAGTGGTTCTCACCCAAGAGCCTCGATTCTCATCCACCACTCCATTTGGCTGGGGTTCCGGACCATAGGGATGGTAATCATTCGATCGCTTCTCGGTTTTTTTGGCTCGAGCCCGTGCTGTGAGATACGTCCCCGACGATGGTCACCCCATCGGACGGGACTTCCACGGTGTGGGTTCGCAGCCTGAGGAGGACGAGTGGTCGTGACTGACTGACGGACTTCCGCTTTAGCGGGGACTGACCCCGATAGGCAATTTGACCATCTCGTAAGGGTGGGTAACCTCTTTCGGGGTGCTTCAGCCGATATGAGTGGTCCGCAATAGCCCCGGGTTTAAAAACAAAAAACAAAAAAAAGGAATGATTGGGTTGTCAGCGGACACATATTACACGGTGTGTATGATCCATGTAAAACGCCAAATTCACGATATTTACAGAGATTACATGCATGTGTGTATCCACCCTAACACTTGTTATAGGAAGAGATAGATCATCTTTAAAAACATGCAATAAGCTACTAATCTATTTGACAGAACTACCCTTCCTTTTTGACATCACTCCATATAGACACATATACGTACGTTATTATAGTTCCTGCAAATAATATAAATATGCGAGAAACTAAACATTGTGGTATATATAGAGTCTGAGAAAACGTTTCTAGTCTTCTAAACTGGGCCGATTTTACAACGTGTAAACGTCCCGTACGGATGTTTACAGCAATCACACATCTACAAGCCGTTTACTTATCTTGTCTCCATGTGTATTTCCAGAAATATGTCGCATTGAAAACACTGGACACTAAAAAAGGTAGCGTTTGCTTCATCAGTAAATTATCGAAAAGTTATGAAGAAACGAGGGAGGAAGTCTTCAACAGAAATGTAAGTTCTTATATAAAATTGTTCTTCCTTTTGTTCTGTGTTCAGGGAACCGAGAACGGGAATGAAAAATAATACCGTCATAACCGGAAGCCGGGAAATATCCCGGGGAAATTGGGTAATAGACACATTTCGCATAATGAACGACAGATAATTATTACAAATCGCTATTTGTTGTCGAAATTTTTTCGGACCGTCCGAAAACCTTTTCTGAGAAATGACGAGTCCGGTTGTGGGATAATCGTGCTAATTGTCACTCGCAGTAAGGGAATTACGGGTCTATACGTGTCGTGATTATTGTGTACTTAATTATGCTGTTATCAGGTCATAGATCAGACCTTTGTGTTTCGCAAGATTCTCGTGTTTCACAACGACAAATGATTTGATTCTCTCTAATAAAAGTTAATGCCACATGGCAATTATAATTTAACCCTTTCAGTGCCAAATCCGATTTTTGTATCAACCCATATTTTCTTGATAATTTTTCAAATTTATTGATGCTCTTAGAGCTCTTTCCATCAATGTATCACATTATTATAATCAATAAATTTGAAAAAAAGTATCAAGGAAATAGGGGTTGATACAAAAATCGGACTTGGCACTGAAAGGGTTAAGGGCATAATCTCAGGGTTATCTCCCACACTGAGGGGCTGAGAAACGATCGCGAACTTATCACTTTATGGTGTATTTGTGAGTTTTGTTAAAAATCCTAAACAGTAATTGTAACAGCGGATCTGAGCGGATAGGGAAAAAATGACAACGAATAGAAAGAACACAAATTCTAGTGACGTAGTACCCTATTCGTAATAATTATATGTTGTCGTTCATTTTACGAAAAGGTATATGATATAAAAGCTTGTACAATTGACATGATTTCTACGTGCCCTTAACTACATAGGTGTGGGTATGGTCTAGACCAACCAAAACGTACTAAGCTTGAAAAGCTTCAATCGCACAACTACCGATAAACAACGATGGAAGAATGGGTGTAAACAATATCGAAATCGAGTAAATTTGCATTTTACTGGATTTAAAGCCAAATTTTGAGCGAGAGAATTACCTACCAAATTAAACTCAATATGTGTTAAATGATAATCAGTAAGTCAATTCCGTCTTCAGTAATAGAAGTCGTTTCCAAAGTACGTCAAATGAAAACGATTAGATGCAAATAACAACCAATATTATGTTGTGCGAATTTAATAGCCTATACATTAATCAGGGTGCAGGACGTTTCGGCACATGGACGTTTCGTGCCTGGCTTTCTGGATGTTTAGGAACCTGGGTTTTCGGCACTTGGTTGTTTCGGCCCAGGTGCTTGGACATTTCGTCGAAGACGTTTCGGCAATTGTTTCTTTTTCTTTTCTTTTCATATGTAATATTGTCTTTGATCTCGCGTTTTTATTTACCGTTTGTTGTTATGATTCGGTAGTACATACTAAAGCGTGTTTCTTAATAGCCGTGCATTGAAATACATTTATATTCATGCCTTCCATTAAACACGTGGTAATTTCTCGATTTTGTCAAAATACATGAACTATTTATAAACGAACCTTAGAAAAAAATTGATTAAAGTGAAAGAAATTTAGTAAATGTTTTCATGTTTCCACCAATACTAGTACAGCTGATGAGAAACATTCCTTACTGTATAAGTTACAAACTTTAATGATATGTTCGTGAATAACATGTAAGTAAGTTCCCGTCCGACCCCACTCCACTTAATTGGGTGCTCAACAAAATGGTAACAAACTTAAAATAAGCACAAGGGCGTTGTTTAACCCCATTTCTAATCAGTCCCTTCGTGTTTACATGGACTATTTTACTTACTTATGTTTCAATTGATGTTATTTACCTACATGTTTGCTATCAGTATTGGAAAATAATTATGTTTACAACAAGTAAGCCATTATCTGAGCCATTATATGTGGAACATGGTGGTTAGATATGCGATGTTAACCCTTTATAAACTAAATACTCATCGACGAGTGGTCCCCTTAAGAAGTGTTCAGATAATAAGTTCAACAAACGACAATATTTTGTTGAGATTATTATCTGAACATTTCCCAACAATGGTCTTGTATTGTCTTTTCTTCTGTCTGTCGTCTGCTTTTAATATCTGAACATCCCTCCAGATGATTAATAAACCATCCCAGTGGGTGCTTTTATAACTGAGTGGGTGAATTCATTCAGTGGAGAAAGGGTTAATGCAACAAGTAAGCCTTGCGGAACATTTGAAATGTTCATTTACAATGACTTACACATGCAGTTGATCGTAATAAGTCTTCATTTTCACAGGAAGTAAAAGGCGCAATTCAGACCAAGGGTGCCGTGCAATATGTGACTAAAGCTGAGATCAGTGATAGAGAGCTGAATGAAATGAGCCCAAGAATTGCCGATTTCTGTAAAGGTTCCACATACGTGACGGTTTCAGAAAGGACCACACCCATCGGAGGTAAGCCTGGCATATGGAAACTACTAATGAATATACATCTCATACACCTTGATGTGTTAAGTTATGGACGAACCGATTTGTCCCGATTCATAAAAATGATATTTATGTATTGAAATGGCCTATTCTTCATTTTAATGTATGTTTGGTAATATATGCACACTAATGGATTCCCATTTATTCATTTAGTGACTTATAAACAGTATAAATATATAAGTTATGGACATTACTTCAGCAAATGTGTGAACATTTTCAAATTAGTGTGAAATAAAATGCCGTCCGGCCACAGTGTCCCCCGAAAAAGTGGCTTCATTGGGGGCATCAGCTTTTCTGAAAAAAATAACAAGGACCATAAATCCGATACTAAATTTCAGAACAATCCAAACAGTGTCCCCTGACGGCAGACTCTAGATATTTATTTGTTAATTTTACCTTCATTAATGCTGGCTGTGTTATTTGTTACCGGATGATCTGTTCAGTGAATAAACAAGAAATCATCGGAAAAAAGTTCATATTATATTTTCATATAAGAAATCAATATTCCATATTTGAGAGCAACCAGACAAAAATGGGTGGATCGTACCCATATTCGAACTTATTTCGAGCTGATAAACTCATATACCAAATTTGATTCAGATATGATCACACAAACTAAAGTTATCATCCGGAAACCAGAAATTGACAGGATTCTAAGTCGAAAAAGGGCCATAACTCTAGCAAAAATGGCGGATTGTTACTCTGTATTCATTTACAGCTGAGTTTAACCCTTTCTCAACTGAATTGATTCTCACACCCAGTTATATTGGAAAGGTCTATTATTCGTCTGGAGTGGTGTTCTGGTGATTCCAGCGGACGACAGACCGGAACAAACCCAGATAATACAAGAGCAGAATGATTCATATTCATGGGAAATGTTCAGATAATAACTTCATCAAAACGACCTATTTTTGTTTAACTTATTATCTGAACATTTCCTAAGGGAAATACCCGACAATGAATATTAACAGGGTTAATAATCATTTATTCATTCACTAAACGCACCATGCATGTCGCCAAATAAATGTAAAGCCAAGATTAAACCACATATATGCGATAGTGTTCTCCATATGAAATTTATATAACATTTTGATATTTATTTTATGCTAGTATTGTGTGACACATGTTGTGGAGAGCGAGACCATCTGTTAGTTGAAACACGTTTCTGTCAATCCGTTTGCTCTATTTAACACCAACTATTCTTTTTCAGATAGTATTGCGACACCAATTATGCTGTGCATCTGGTATGAATGGGAGATTACTATCACCTTCACCTTCACCTTCACCATCTACTGGTGATAGACTATATGCAGAATGTAGATGTGAACAACATTTGACTTACAAGAAACAAACCCTGGGATTTTATATGACTTTATGTTGACAATCACTGTTAGCCACGTACTTATGCCGAAACAATTATGTCTTGAGATAAGCGACAAAAGCTCTCTGTTTCGGAAAAATTCGTCCACATGACCGTTCTCACAGCTAGATGAATATGTCCGAAAAAGAATGTTTTTAGTATATTCTTTAACATTATATCACCCGGATAATATTCCACATCACTTTTATAGCAACCACCAAGGATGCTTATACCTAAGGCAGGTGAATGACGTAAAATATTATTTTCTATATCCATCAGTGATTTTTCAAGATCGCGGGTGGAGAAATTGTCACGCGACTTCCGGTTAGCAACAGTGTGGAGATTGCAAAAAAAAAACGTGGAATGGGGAATGGAGCATCGCGATGAAAATGAAATTACAACTTACGAAGAATTCCCATGTGATTTAGGCCTATTCATTTCATTTAGACCAATTTCGTTGGTTAGCTTAATGAAAACGAAAAATTAAGACGTCATGACACGGTTTCTGACGTCATTTTGGATTTGTATGCCAGAATACAGACAAAATTGAACAATCCACGACACGTCTTATCAAGTTGGCATGTCCTCTCCGTCGTGACCACTGCATGATGTTACATAGATTATTCTTAGCATTATGTCGCCGATAAAAGGCAAATTTGAGGCACAGCATGCTGTGTGGTTGCTACACTAAGTGTCACGTGCGATTCATATTAATTTGTTGTATTCCCCTTTCTGTGGTTTGAGTGCTGCAGCTCAAAGTACTGGAGATGCTTTCCATATATGGAACTTTTGAATATTCATGATTCCATATATGGAATTTTTGAATATACACGAATGCTTTATGTAATCATGAATATTCAAAAGTTCCATATGGAATGCGCCTCCAGAACTTTGACCTGCATCACTTGTGGAACGGGGGCTGGATGAATCCAATATGGTCGCGACCCAGTGATCTCGCTTATTATGCCAATCTCAGACAAACAATTTCAAAGGCTGTCTATATTGTTTGGTGGTTCATCGTTTGCATTAAACTTGTTTGTGGAAATTATGAAAAGTGCTGTGTTATGTTTATGTAATGGTATTCATCTATATACCGTTCGTGTCGTATGTATATCACCTCATATCATATTAAAAACTCATTGTATAACTGCTGTTAAATTATTGTTTTGTATGTACACATGTATACTGGTCATCGAATAAAAATAAGTCAATCATATATGCTGTCCTAGTTGATTCCTTAAATTGATGTTAAACACTCCGGTAGGGTGATCCAATAGAAATGGAGAACACTCTTGCTCAAAGTAGTTATTTTTTACAAATCTTAAATCCATACTGACAACACACACCGCCATTACTATATATAAATTAAATTCAGTGACGTCGTTTTCGTTACTTTATCGCCGATATTTGCGTCCCGAATCGAGGAGTAAATACTTACAATTGAGCGTAGTTCAGGTGATGTTTTCAATGGAGTGGTACGGTCGATCTGCTTGATATTTTCGGCGATGTAGTAGAATGTTACATTCCTCCAACTTAACAGTTTCTTCGCAGTTTAATGCACCAGAACAAGTCCATAATATGTCTTTAATTGTTTTAAACGGGCATGGCTCAATCGAGCTTCCAAGTTATCTTTAGATACGTAGGCTAGTATGGAAAGAGGTGTAACATAGGTTGACGAATACATGAAATATTGATATATATACATGTATATACCGGCTTTATATTATATAGATAATGAATGGCTTGGAGTTGACTATGCCAAAATAGTGGTCCGAGAGGAGGACCACTATTTTTGGCATAGTCAACGACAAGACATTCATTATTTATTATATTAAATCGAACATTGGTGCCAATTCTCACACAATTTCTCTGTCTGATTTGTCACAATTTTATTTACCGTGAATTTTGGAAATCGGTCTCAGATTTTAAAATTTACGGCAATGGAAGGGGAGCATAACTATGTTATTAGTTACATCTAACAGCATCTCTTCGTGATTCATGCATTTATTTCTATAAATACGTCATTAGCAAAGACATTTTGGCGAAATTTTAGAAGTTAACTTGCTTAACTTCGATTAAAACGGAAATCACATCCACTGGCATTACAAAATTAGGACTTCAGACGTTCCGCTTGCCAACTAAACGGACAAACTATTAAATACACTGAATAGCAATGATCGGACATTTGTAAGATTATTACAATTCACCAATAAATCTAATGATATACCAATATTGCAACAGTTATCGTAAAATGTATAGTTTAAGATTGGCCGTATCTTCAGTCGGGAATCCGATTTCGCGAAATGAGTTTGTTACTATAAATAGAAAAAGAATAGTAGGCATCCTACTGGGGTACTATCGTAAAATAGTATAGCAGAGCGCAGCCAATCAGAATGCGTGAAAGTCACGTGAGATATAATATTCTATGATAAATACTTTCCATGGTCACAGCCATTGTCCAGCTATTTTCAATTTTTGTTGCACACTGGCAGAAGTGAAATAAACGCTCTTTATTTCTACCATATCAGGAATAGACTAACACGGAACGCTCTTTTCTGTCCCATGCCGTTATAATGGCTATATTTTGTTTGCAAACATCGTGTTCAAAGTTGTATTTGTTATGACTGCAATGCGTCTTTCTGGGACATATAATACTCGTAGAAATGTATATTTCAAGTATTTATCGACCATTTTCGATACCGGGAAACAATTCAAAAGCGAATTTTATTGGCTATATTTTGGAGCGCAAAGCACCAGGTGGCTTTAAATTAGTTTATATTAGTTCAATGTTCATACATGTCATACATGTTTATGGTATCTCTCGAATGTGACTATAGCGATTGTTTGATCGACGGGAGGACAGATATGAATAACAATTTTACATTTCTGTACAAAACACGCTAAACAAGTGTTACCAATGACCTTTACCATGTGACATCACTCGAGACGGGTGTGCATTTATGTAGATATCAGAGTTATGGAGACACAGACTCAGTATGAGTTTACATTGCTTCAAACGTACTTGCTTCAGTGAACGTGAACACATTATCATTTCTTATCGAAATAGCCACGTATCAATGGGAATGGAACACTGAGACGTCCTTCAATTCATATCAAGCTATTTTCGCCCACGTCGGTGTTTGAATCCGTGCCAACCTAGCTCCTCTAGCACAGACTGCGATGATCTTATCCACGACCTAACCATATCGGCTATGAGGACATCCTTAATGGTCAAAACACGTTTTGCCAACATTTCCTGGTATTTCAAAATTTAGATTTTCTCAAAATATGCCAGGCATTTACCATTTACAATTTAATAAAAACAACCATAACGGGTATGGGATGTTGGAATAAAATCACATCGTACGTGTCACATTTTTGTCGATATAGGAGCCCAACTTTGCCGATTAAACTGAATAGTTCCGTTCTTCTCTAAACGTATACACAAACAAGATGTAATGTAAGATTATCCCTAATTATATACCTGCGCGTATAATTTAATACAACAGTTAGATTATAACACATCATTGTGACCGTATGATATCACTCTTTTCGATAAGTATAGCATTGTGTATTGATTTGTATGATAAAGTCGATTAAAATTGACGAAAAATCCAGCGACTGAATATTGGCGTAAAGTCCGCTATAAAAGAGTAAGGGAACTGATGGACATCCGCGAAAAACCAGTTATCTTATTCACTCATTAACCTCCAAGTAGGTAAATCCAGTTTCGGTGACGCTGATTGGTCAATTGTCCGGGTTATAACATGTGTTGCTGGCGTAAAATTTACCCTAGCTAGAGGCCTACTCACAAATTCGAAATACAAATATGATCGAATCGCACATCGGCTTGATTCAATTACTGTCGGGAGAATTCAAGTTATTCGGACAAACCATATTAATTGAAAAACATCTTTCGAAGGACGTCGCAATTATGATGCAATTCACCGCGAACACGAAGTTGCAAAGAGCGGACCGTTGTTCTCTGTACTATGAATTTCGGAGCCTTGACCACAGTGACTGATGTATTGCCGCCATTGCAATATCAACCGCCTGTCAGTAATATACTACCTCGTGGCGCAACTTGGCCACGAAACTTACATTTATTAATATAATTTATACATGCATATCGAAATTGCCGTGATATGGAATTTGAGTCGATAGATTCCTTTGGAATGCTCGGTTTATTATGCCCCCGATCTCCGATGGAGATTTGGGGGTATATAGTGGAGCCCTCCGTCCGTCCATCCGTCCGTCCTTTCGTCCGTCCGTCCTTCCGTCCGTCCTTCCGCCCGTACGAACGTTTCAACTCATAACTTTGGTTTCGCTAACTCAATTCAGTTGATCTTTGGTATGCTAATAGACCAGCCGGGGGGACAATATTTTCCCATAACTGCGGTTTCGTCCGCCCATTTTTTCCAGAGTTACGCCCCTTTTTGGACTTAGAAAATTCAGTTTTCTGTGGCATACGAACGTTTCAACTCATAACTTTGGTTTCGCTAATTCAATTCAGTTGATATTTGGTATGCCAATAGACCAGCCGGGGGGGGGGGGGGGGACAAGATTTCCCCATAGCCGTGGTTTCGTCCGCCCATTTTTTTTCCAGAGTTACGCCCCTTTTTGGACTTAGAAAATTCAGGTTTTCTGCTACTTTTTTGGTTTCCAGATGATAACTTGATTTTGGATTGTTTACTCATGAATAACATAACTTTACAAAGTGCCATTTAATAAGCATTTGCACAAAAATAAGAAAAATCCCCTCTGATTGTACAGTCGGGGGTGTTACCTCCGCCCAGCGGTGCACTTGTTTCTATTAGATAGATAGAGAGATGGAATACAACCTGACATGAAAATATAGACCACATAAATGACAATAATTGAGGCCACTTTGCCTAGGGCAGACATGGCACTGTAACCGTGCCGTATTCCTGTCTGTCCCAGCAGCCAATATCTAAATAATTGAAGTAGGATGTTATAGATTTGGTCACCAGAAGAATGATTCCCTGGGCCAGGCCCCACCCCGATACGCATGCCGCCACCACAGAGGCCATCGGCCCCTCCCTGATACTTGAGCCATCGTATCCAAGCGATGAATTGATGAGACACAGAAGCGGAAGTAGTTGACCCCCACCCCACACACCACACACACGGACATTTACACTTCATGGCCAATTGATTGATCTATATGCTGACTATGTCAGCATCACTCCGGGCAGTATGGGTTCGTGCATAAAACATGTTCAAAATAATTTCCTATATAACTCTTCACAAGCTTGCGTTCTAGACGTGATTTAAATCTTGTCTCTCGTAAATCTTCTTTTTGGTTGTTCCATAATGAGGGGAATTTAAAAGCGGGAATAGGTCGAGATATTTTGGAAGTTTGAATAAGCATGCTTGTCCAGTCGTCATCTTACATCCTGTTTTAGGTTTGATGACTGAAGAAATTTCCGAAATTCTTTGGTAGATTCCCATGTTTCCAATCCAGCATGAACAACAAGACATGCAGATTAGATCATCCACTTTCAGAATTCTGTTTTTTGTGGAATAGTTGGAATTATTGTCAGCTATATTGGTACAGCTATTCAGGTCATGGGTGACTTTCCCACAAGACTTCCCCATATTTATGTCATTAAAGATTTCATAAATGCATGTACCAAAAGCAAAGAAATAAACAAAACCATACAGGATAATATAGGTTATCAAATGTGTTCATGGGTTTACGGCCAAAATGAATGGCATCTGGTCAGCACGAATCAAATGTATGTTGTGTCGTTTGAGTTTCTCTCCGAGTCAGATTCGTCACCGCCCTGATTTAATAGCTTGTCAAGTTCCTCTTCAGTTTTGAATTTAGAGATTTTTCCGGTCTTCGATTTGAGGAACAGTTTACCTTTTGCTGACCACGAATTTTCACCAAAGGCTTTCTTCAGGAGTCGCACCAGGTCTTCTGTCACACATTTATTGCTTCCCTTAATTGAGGGCTTTCCGATCGGCAAGTACTTTTGACTTGGGAATTATATTGGTCAATTTAGCGATGATGGGATGTGGTCGCTGTGTCATACCGCATCATCTGCTGCTTCAACACGGCCGGCTTTCTTCATCCGACCAGGGACAGGGTATATTCGGCGAGCAATTGATATCTCATTCAATGTGATGTCGGCTTTCATATATGTTGAAATAAATGCCTTTTATACACAGATAAACGTCGTCTCGCCTTCATCTTCGTCCAAACCAAATATCCGCAGCGAGTCCTTTCTGCCTTGCTGCTCGAGGTCATTGATTTCATATTTCGTTTTCAGCTGGTGTTCCTTTAGTTCCTTCGTCATTGTTTCTTTTATTTCCGTATTTTCCCTTTCAAGGTCTTTGTAACACTTCTCAACTGCGTTTACTTTCTCTTCTAGTCTACGAATTGTATTCACAATTTCTTCAAGCTTTGCATGCAATATTTTCTGTTCTACTTCTGCTGTTGTGGAATATTTGCTGAAACGGAGTATTCAATTTTTCCATAATTTTCTTGTATATTTTCTGTGATTTGGTTTAGTTGTTCATTGGAAGTTACAGCTTGTTCAGTTTTCTCGGCATTTTTTTTTCTTTTTTTTTTTCTTCGAAGTCCTTCATTGTTCTTTCAGTTTTCTGTTTTGGCTTTGGAATGGATGTATTTGGACTATCGGAATCTTCCAACGACCAATATCCTCGTTCACGTCGTCTGTTTGATCGTCCCATTCAAATTGGCAGTAAATGGTAGGCATTGAATAGTCATCGTGCAGCAGTGCACTATAGGAATCAGGGAGCTAAATGTGTTCTAGAGTCGGGGAGCGAGTACACCGTGGAACCCTAAAGGTGAAGGTAACTGAAGAATGACCTTCACCTGATACATGCGACACGTTATTAAAGGATGACATCGCGTTTATTTGATTTGTACATAATATCTAAATAATTTAAACTGGTGAATGAATGGGGGAACGGATTTTTGTGAGCGGGAAATGTATTTAACTAGCTGTTGTAGATCTGGGTTTTTCCAGATCAAATTTGGCTGTGAGATAGCCCTGTCGTACACTTGGGGATTTATTTTAAAAAGTAAACACATGACCTATGATTTTTCTTGCATTTTCGTGATCAACTGGTGTCAATCTAGCTGGGTAAACATCACTGGTATGGCCTGCAGGCTTCAATTCAGCGAATTTGGCCGAAACGTTAACACTGTCGCCTATGGGAAACCATTTAGTTCCGTGATTCCTATAAGAAAAATTTGAATTTTACGACATTTCACGTCTCACCATGATAAGTTGTTATTTCCATATTTTCTTATTTTCAAATGAAAATGACCACATTTTGGACAGATTTAAAGAAGAAACGCATGGATTCGCCTGTAGATAGTAAAGAAAGTGATAAATCTGGTAATTTTGCATGGATGTCAGGTACCATTAGGGGGTCAGGGGGTCTAAAGCCCCCCTCCCCACAATTTTGAGGAGTGTTAGCCCCCCCCCCCCCATTGGGAAAATGTGTCATTTGACCCAATTAAGCTTTTCCGGCACCCAGTAGCTTTATCTGGGACCGTAGCCCCATCCCAAGTCGGGGGGGGGTGATGGCATCACCACTAGAGTTATGTCGTGCAAAACTGTCATGGCAGCTTTGTTAAACAGACAGTATGCCCTGCCATCTGGTAAAATTTCATGCCTGAGGCTGTGTCTGATGTTGTATCATAATGTTTCGATATTTAAATTGACTTATGGTTGCTTTACATTGCTATTAAAAAAAATAAAAAATTATTTTCTGTTAATTTTGGTAAATATTTATTATAAATTGCCAAATTCTGCATGAAAAGGGTTTAAAATTGGACAATATATCCATCTCAAAATGTATATTAACATTTCCTCTTCAATTTAGTAATATTATGGTATATAAGGACATACTTCAGTTATACAAGATGCATTAGCTAGTAAAATTGAAAAAAAAGCTAAATTTTTTGACTCTATTTTGAGGATTGACACTAATTTTCAGGATGCCTCATATTGGAAAAATAAACCACTACTGCTCGATATAATCCATTTTTGATTTCAGTAAGATCTATATTTTGATAAAATACTATAAGAAACGCTGTTATTCACACATATACATATATATAGGAATCAGGGAGCTAAATGTGTTCTAGAGTCGGGGAGCGAGTACACCGTGGAACCCTAAAGGTGAAGGTAACTGAAGAATGACCTTCACCTGATACATGCGACACGTTATTAACGGATGACATCGCGTTTATTTGATTTGTACATAATATCTAAATAATTTAAACTGGTGAATGAATGGGGGAACGGATTTTTGTGAGCGGGAAATGTATTTAACTAGCTGTTGTAGATCTGGGTTTTTCCAGATCAAATTTGGCTGTGAGATAGCCCTGTCGTACACTTGGGGATTTATTTTAAAAAGTAAACACATGACCTATGATTTTTCTTGCATTTTCGTGATCAACTGGTGTCAATCTAGCTGGGTAAACATCACTGGTATGGCCTGCAGGCTTCAATTCAGCGAATTTGGCCGAAACGTTAACACTGTCGCCTATGGGAAACCATTTAGTTCCGTGATTCCAGTACCGCTCACAGTCAAATTTCTCCCAGTTTATTGAATTACGTTTGGTATCGCTATGACTGGTAGAGTTATCGCTCATTAGAGAGGGGATGAGTGCAGTGCATTTCACAGGCCGATGCTTTGGTGTATTAATGGTATTGTCATCCACGATTTCAGCATGTATAATACTGTGATCCAAAAGTGAGGGAGAGTACTCCAGATAGTATGGTACGTTAGATACGGTTGGACCTTTGCACGTAGGCCTCTATCCAGGAACCGTCTAAGTGGCATAACTCTTGTGTTGTATCGGCGTGGTTCAAATTCAGACTGTGAATATAATCTTGAAGGATTGAAGTCTCTCATAAGAATAAAGGAACCGTGTGTTGAAAAATATCGATGAGGTGAGACAAGTCAGAGAGACATTTTACGTACGATTCATCCGGGGGGTTCGAATTTGGAAGATACACTTGAAAGATGAAAACATAATCAACACTTGAAAGATGAAAACAAATTGATTATACTCAATTGCGATTCGTTATTGTCAAAGTGTGGAACAGCTGATCAAAGAAGCTGCTCAATGTGTTGACATTCTCGCCCCTGGTCAAGTGGTCCTGCAGAAGTGCTATGATGTTGGTGGGTCCTGCTGCTTTGCTATGATGCGGTTAGTACAAAGCGATGCATGGTGACCGCGTGCGCGTTCCGCCTCGTGTTTACATCGAAACTAAACAATTACAACACGATGTACACATTCTGATGATCACACATGAATGCACTAAAACCTCCGATATACACAGGGGGACTTGTTTCCGGGCACGTATGCCGGGGTGGGTGGGTGGTCGATGGGACCAACCAACATTTTTTTCCGCAACTCAAATTTTTTTATCCTGCAAGTATTTTGACTGTTTTTGCAATGAGTTTGGCTTAAGGGTCAGACGCACGTTTGGCCAAAATTTTCTGGTATTTCAAAATGTATTTTCTCTAAATCTATCAGGAATATCTTTGTGAAATTATGTACAAGAGATTATTGTGGTACCATACATAAGAACCATTGGACATTTGGTTATTATAATCTCATTTACTTTACTTTTATGGCATATCTGAAGATCATGAGAGGAGACTTAATTTTTCTTGATTCATGAAATTTAATGATTATTTTCATTCAGAAAGACAACTACCATAAATAATTTTGTATTATTGAGAATTGTCATGCCATTTCTTGTTGGTCATTGAAAAATTGGGCTCAGTTGAGTTCTGGGTCATGGGTTCATAACCAAGTTAAATCTGACCACCATATCTCTTAACACTGTGGCCTAATTTCTGTTGATTGCTCCCTGCTTGAGTGGACAGCACCACATTTGAACATTTGTTTTCATTGGGCTGGCATATTTGTGACTGCTTTATTCTTCATTATAATACTTGGGGTATGATGCTATAATATGCAATTAAAAAGCTAACTCAACATTATGATACAAATGAAGCCTCCTCTCATGGAGTGAAGACAATAAGCTATTTGATGGGTGACATGTTGTTTGAAATTATAACTTTTTCTGGCAGTTCTCGGTACCTAAAGGGACAGAAACGAAACAAATATTTTCAACCTCTCAAATGTATTAAAATCCATTATTGTTATTGTCTCTTTATAATTGCTCTGATTCTATATATAATGAAAATTATCATATGTAAAATTCAAGATTTTTCACCAGATAGATCCAGAGAAATTCTTTGTTGAAAATCACTTGCCATTTCTGGCTGGATTTACTGTGATTTATGCAAAACGTGCGTCTCCCCCTTAAAACACCTTAGAATACGAGAAATAATGTAATTCTATATAACTGCTAAACTGACTGCAGACAGTTATCGTGTTGTATTTTGTTGCAAATTTTGAAATCCAAGATGGCCGCTGGCAGCCATGTTTTGTTGGTAGAATGACCCCAAAATGACTCGTTCCTATTTACATGTCAATGTTAACATCCATGACAAATAGTATGCATAGAAATTCATATACAGCTGTTTACAGTGAATTTTCCTCCGCAAATCTCTGTTTTAGTGTTAAAAGGGGGATGGGTGTCCAAAAATGGTCGGAAAAAACTGCCGAAAACGGAAACGGAAAAAAAATTGGATGTGGGGGGGGGGGGGGGTGGGTGGGTCCCAAAAAGGGTCGAAATGTAAAAATCAGTATACGTGCCTGAATTTTTTTTCCGACCCCCCCCCCGATATACATACATTCTGCAACTCCGCGGACGACTTAAGAATAGCATTCTTTGACGAGTATTAACCTAGTTATTGTTATGCCCAAACACCAAAGTTTTGTCGCGTTACATGGCTGAAATCATCCCAGATGACGGGAATTGTGAGGATCCACTCTGATGTTGTTGAAATATTATTCTTCCATATTACTGAACTCAAATCATGAACACATCGATTTTAAACACCACGAGGAGAGAAAATACAGTACACCGTGAAGTCAGAAACATCTTTAGAATCGAGAACAATGACCCAAATATCACAAATTGGACTATACCGTGACATTGGATACTTATTCTCAGTTACTTATTTCTTATTCAGAAGCATGCAAACTTTACCAAAGTAAAGCTGCGATAGGGTGGCTCACCTCAAGTTATGTTAGAAAAACCGAAAACTGCACCCTCTAGACCGCGCGGTTGCTACAGTAGAGATTATTTTGTATATTTTCATGTAGTTGTGTTAGTTTCCTGTGTTCGATTCTGAAACTCTTCATGTAGGAGGAAAGAAATATATATATATATAATAACAAGACATTCTGGTAAATGTTGCAACATTTAAATTAAAAATTAAAAACGGTGCTTTTCTATGTCGAAAAGGGACATCATTCCGTCAAAAATCATCGGACCATAACCAAATTCGAACTTGATCTGCGCGGTACAAAATCCCATGGAATTCGGAATAATAATTTTGAATTTATGATCTGGACATGGACGCACGGACACGGTCGGATCGGGGTGATTGCAATAGTTATCCGCAAAAATTTCCGGGAGACAAAATACATCAACTACTTTTATAGGCACGATAAACGCACAGCGGCAGCGGTTGGTGAGTCAATTTCCGGCAGATGGATTTTCGGTCTAAACTTCACGGAATTCTTCGCCCCGTAATCTGATGGGCATCGTTCGTCCAGATAATATGGTATGTCCACATCTATACCAACAAATGCTATTCCGGGATATATTCGCGTTAGTACATTTTAAAAGGCACTCAAATATTTGCGTTGTTCGTATCTTCGCCCAAATGCTAATATATATGACACAAAGAGGAGGCTGACAAATCCCTGAGGCTTTTTCTCACAATACATCGATCATATCGTTACTTTATTTTGCTGTTTTCATCCAACTGTTGACATATGGTTGAATCTGTATGAGTTAATGTGTAACTTCATCAACTACCTCCTGGGTCCGGAGTTGTGCCTGAAGAAAAACAAATAATAAATTGTTTTCCTTTAAATTCACCTGTAGTACCGGTACCCACAACATGGTTCACAGAATATTTAACCACAGGAAGGTTTATATGATGACCAGCGTGGTTATGCATGCTTTGGTTTGTTTCTGCTAATTCTGTCCTATATGGGTCATGTATTATCTGATTGAACGTCGGCTCTGTGTACTGGTCTGTAATCAAAATTTAGTATTGATGCAGAGTCCCGGACCCATATCAGTAACCTCATACTATATAGCTACAAGAACAAAATAGTCAGAAATGCTAATGCCCTCAAGATAATATTACTAGGCATATATAAAATATACTGATTTCAAGAATGCGTACATCACAATTCCGTTAAAACAACTAATCCTTCAAATTAGTACAACAACTACGGCTTATCGCTGAAGGTTTCTCATTCACCAGACCAGAAAGCCTATAAATGCGGACCAAAAATATACTAATCGGATTAAATACACCCCCGATACTTCGCATGTTAGCATCAGCGATATAAGCTGTTATATTATGCATTCTGTTCCCACAATAAAATCTTCAAGAGTGGCCCAGCCATTGTTTACACCTAAATATCGAAATCAATTAACACGGTCATAAAAGTTACATACTGCAACAATGAGACATCCGTGAAGACACACCCGCGAATACATACACCCTGCAAAAAGTATAACCGATGCGCAATATGCGTTATTAATCAGTTACCCCATAGCTCCCATTTTTGTATATAAATTGTATTCGTCAAAAATAACACAAGTAACGAATATATAAACAGAAAAAAAGTTCATAAAAATACAATGCAATTCAATACATTTATTATGTATATTACTATTTGACTATTCTATATTATTAAGCGGTATATCTCATATATGCAACGTCAGACATTGTTGATTAATCTTTTTTTTATTATTATAGAGGTTGTTTCCGTTACCTGTTTACCGTTGTTCCGCTTTTTTACTTGTCGTAATATTTGGCGGATAAAATAGTTTGTTTACCGAAATTAAATTACATCTTCTGAAAATGATACCTGATGTCTTGGTTGTATTACTAATCATGGAAAATATCCCCAGAAAGACATTGGATGTCACTTTTTGTGTTATATTGTGCGAATAGGACATTACTCTCCGTTCTACTACAATTTCCCAAAATAACTCGCATCGCGTGAAACCCAAAATGTGTTGTTCTGCGAGATATCGCCATAGCTCCATTGACACGGCCAGATCACACTGCATGGCAGTATATATAAATATGACGTAATTTACTAGACGCTAGTATCGTCCCTGGTCCACCCAGCTCCTCTCACTGTTCCGTTCCTCTCACGCTTATATACCTAGATGATGCCGACGATGTTACGGGGTAAAGGCATATATAGCTAGCGTCCGGTCTAGCTCTATGCCTTCACCGCGCTAGGAATCAGGGAGCTAAATATGTTCTAGAGTCGGGGAGCGAGTACACCGTGGAATACTAAAGGTGAAGATAACTGAAGAATGACCTTCACCTGATACATGCGACACGTTGTTCTGAATAATTTAAACTGGTGAATGAATGGGGGAATGGATTTTTGTGAGCGGGAAATTTATTTAACTAGCTGCTGTAGTTCTGGGTTTTTCCAGATCAAATTTGGCTGTGAGATAGCCCTGTCGTAGACTTGGGGATTTATTTTAAAAAGTAAACACATGACCTATGATTTTTCTTGCATTTTCGTGATCAACTGGTGTCAATCTAGCTGGGTAAACATCACTGGTATGGCCTGCAGGCTTCAATTCAGTGAATTTGGCCGAAACGTTAACACTGTCGCCTATGGGAAACCGTTTAGTTCAGTGATTCCTATAAGAAAAATTTGAACTTTACGAAATTTCACGTCTCGCCATGATAAGTTGTTAATTCCTTATTTTCTTATTTTCAAATGATAATGACAACATTTTGGACATATTTAAAGAAGAAACCCATGGATTCGCCTGTAGATAGTAAAGAAAGTGATAAATCTGGGAATTTTGCATGGACATCAGGTACCATTAGGGGGTCAGGGGGTCTAAAGCCCCCCCCCCCCCTCCCCACAATTTTGAGGAGGGTTAGCCCCCTCCCCATTGGAAAAAGGTGACAGTTGACCCAATTAAGCTTTTCCGGCACCCAGCAGTCTTATCGGGGACCGTAGCCCCACCCCAAGTCGGGGGGGGGGGGTGATGGCATCACCACTAGAGTTACTGTCGTGCAAAATTGTCATGGCAGGTTTGTTAAACAGACAGTATGCCCTGCCATCTGGTAAAATTTCATGCCTGAGGCTGTATCTGATGTTGTATCATTATGTTTAGATATTTAAATTGACTTATGGTTGCTTTATGTTGCTATTAAAGTATTTTTTATTTTAATTTTCTGTTAATTTTGGTAAATGTTTATTATAAATTGCCAAATTCTGCATGAAAAGTATTTAAAATTGGACAAGATATCCCTCTCAAAATGTATATTAACATTTCCTCTTCAATTTAGTAATATTATGGTATATAAGGGCATACTTCAGTTATACGAGATGCATCAGCTAGTAAAATTTAAAAAAAAAATCTAAATTTTTTGGCTTTATTTTGAGGATTGACACGGTTTTCAGGATGCCTCATATTGGAAAAATAAACCACTACTGCTCGATATAATCCATTTTTGATTTCAGTAAGGTCTATATTTTGATAAAATACTATAAGAAACGCTGTGTTTCACACATATACATATATATAGGAATCAGGGAGCTAAATGTGTTCTAGAGTCGGGGAGCGAGTACACCGTGGAATACTAAAGGTGAAGGTAACTGAAGAATGACCTTCACCTGATACATACGACACGTTGTTGAAGGATGACATCGCTTTTATTTGATTTGTACATAATATCTAAATAATTTAAACTGGTGAATGAATGGGGGAATGGATTTTTGTGAGCGGGAAATTTATTTAACTAGCTGCTGTAGTTCTGGGTTTTTCCAGATCAAATTTGGCTGTGAGATAGCCCTGTCGTAGACTTGGGGATTTATTTTAAAAAGTAAACACATGACCTATGATTTGTCTTGCATTTTCGTGATCAACTGGTGTCAATCTAGCTGGGTAAACATCACTGGTATGGCCTGCAGGCTTCAATTCAGTGAATTTGGCCGAAACGTTAACACTGTCGCCTATGGGAAACCGTTTAGTTCAGTGATTCCGCTAACACGCAACCACGTTCACAAACTCCGCTGCGGGCAAGTAACCGACGCTGCGGGCGTCAGTAAAATTCGAAGCTGGCGCGCATATGATTAAATCTCCCACAACAATGTTGGTTTAATTAGTTTCAGGTGGTGCATTTAATAGTTGCTAATAGTTAGAAAAATGGCCCCGAATAAATGGGGAAACGATTATATAGGAGTGACAGAAGTCCGGGGATAATTTAGATGATCATTGAGCGCATTCCTTATTTCAAGGTTAATTCGACTTTGATCCATCGAAATTAGCACTATAATCGAAATATTGGTTACATATATGAAGCTAGTTGTCTGGCATAATCATCTATTGACGTATTTTAAAAATAAGCTCCCCGAATATCAATCCAGTAACCCGAATTATTAAGTCTTTTCAAACTTAGCATACTACGATTAAGTAAACCCGTGACGGGCGGCAGTAAACCCCGCTGCATGCTTCAATCGAGCCCGTAACTAGTTTTACTCGAAAAATTGGGAGTGCCATTATAATTATTCGGGTTTTTCTTAATAAATTGAGCAAATATTGCTGGAAATGAAGATTTAGTTTACTTAGATATCTATATCAATGTGACGTTTTCAACATTATTCAAATTTGCTTCAATTTGAAACGTACTTTTCAAAATCACACAATATTGAAATATGGAATGCTTATTCTCGCCCGCCATCGGTCATTTTGTGACCAAATTGAGCCGAATTCTTCCATCTGTCAACAATTGTTAGATGTTGGGTCCATCAAACGCCATGTGAATCCATAATTATGTCGGTAAAAGCAAAATTAAAAACAATATAGCGCGCTAATCAAACTTACCCGTCGTCGCGTAACTTGCCTGCAGCGGGTTTACTGAGTATTTGCGCGCAACGGGATAATAGAGACCTTTCGCAAAACTCACGTTTACGATTACGGATACGGATAGGGTACCACGTCACCAACCTTTGTGTACTTTCTAATCGTTCTCGTATTTTACTATCCGTAATAACGTTTACGATTTCATGGTTTCTAAGAAGCTCAAATAACACCTGAAATTTATTTTCTGCAATATATCACTTTACTCGGTTCGAGACTGTATATGTATATCATGTAAACCATCCAGTTGTATTGAGCTACAACCTCGGTGTGCTGTTTAGATTGACAATCACTGTACTCGTCGTCGTGAATCTCGAGCTTCCCGCGAAATAAGATCGCTATTCACAACGGATATAGTAATCGCTGGCTGCGACACAACACTTTGCAGTACTATATAGAAGTACACTATGAAACCAGTCGCCAAAAATACACGACTGACATGGATTTGGTGGTACTAAACGAATATTTGGCACACCCACCAACATCACCGTGTCGACTTTGTTACGATTTGATAGGACAAATCAGAAGTGATGCACATCAGCGAGCACAGCAAACTTATGTCTGATTTCCTAAACCCAAAGAGGTGATAGGCCTGGATAGGATAGGATATTTGATTCCCAATACACATACACAGAGACGTGGCGACAGGGGGGTGGGGGTGTCTCACCCTCCAACTTTGGTCAACATTTTCAACAGTTGGAAATTTCATACCTGACACAACATTAGTTGGAAATTTTTACACCAACAATAGGTTGATAATGTTCTTGTAGTTTAATTTTCAAACAACTTATTGTGGGGAATTTATTGTTTTTGGACCAATATTTGCATATTTTCCTTCTTTTGATAAACATTTTGGACTGAAATGGCCATCAGTTAGAAATTTTCCAACCTTAGGGGTGTCAGGTTGGAAATTTCCAACACTTGGAAAGCTTGTGTCTTGGTCCCTCCCCGTGGCCAGTCAAAAACTTCTAGTTAATTTAAGAAAATAATATTGTCCTACATTTGGTCAAAATTGTCACTGGAATTGTCATCAGTTGGAAATTTCCAATTCTATGAATGCTTGAGGCTAGTCTAGATGCCAGGATTTTGCGATTTTCTTGTTCACGTTTAAAAAAAACTTTCGCCCGGTGTGTCTTGGTCCCTCCCCGTGGCCAATAAAAAACTGCTAATGAGTTTAAGAAAACAATATTTTACTACATTTGGTTAAAATCGTTGACTGAACATTTCCAAACTAAGGGAGAGTATGAGGTTTGAAATTTCCAACACTAGGAAAGTTTGAGGTCAGTCTAGATGCTAGGATTTTGCGATTTTCTTGTTTAGTTTTCACAATTTTCTCACACCGGGCCGAACAACCATGATCGGCCCGGTGTGTCCTGGTCTATTGCCCGTAGTCGTGTGCACACCCCCAACGGAAACCCTCATGCCACGTCCTTGCACATACATATTACATAATAATGATGACAATTATGGATAATTCTGTCGTAAATTGTGGGGGATGGCATAATCTGGCTAGACTGTCTTTCTGCAGAACTCGCGTTGAAATGAAATTACGGACTGAAAGGGTCTTGAAGTGGTGGCGTCGTGGTTGATGTGAGGTCCAAATTTAGGAACCGCTCTTCCCCCATCAGCATAACGCCTATCAGGTCATCCATATGATAACAACGAACTGAATTTCCACCACATATGACCTGGCATTTATACCTGTATTGCCATAATATATCACGAGAATCCCGGGTCGTACGTTGTGACTGGTCGAATTATTGACAATATAAACAGGTCATGATTATCGCATTGTTGCATATGAGACGATAAGTGACGTATTCAGGGACTGTATACCAAACACACGCTTTGAAATGTAAAAGTGGTACGAAATAATGATGGTACGTGTTCGTCAAAACTCTTACGCGTAGTCGTTTTGCGAAAGGACTTTTTGGCCATGCGGATAGACTTACGACTACGAATAGCTATCCGTATTCGTAATCGTAAACATGAGGATGCGAAAGGTCTCTAATATATATAGGATGACCAGCGTGGTAACGTTCTCAGCATAAGCGTGACGTCGTGGAGAGGAACGGAACAATGAGCGGAGCTGATTGGGCCAAGACTACGCATAATACACACTACAGGGCGTAATAATGTCAGGACCAGGAACCCACGTTATACCGATCAAGTCTGGGTGTAACACAAAGCGCGGTTTTATTTTAAATTTGCTTAAAGCCACAACATGGCGGTTTTCGCTCCAAAATACACCTAATAATGTTCGCTTTTTATTTTTTGCTGGTATCGTTGTAGGTTTGATAAATACGATAAATAACTACCATTCTACTGGCATCATGTTTCCCATGCAGAAAGACGCATTGAAGTCATACAAAATACAACGTTGAACACGATGTTTGAGTCCAAAACACGGAAACAAGACATGTGCACGACACGAAGCAGAAAAGAGCGTTCTGTGTTAGTCTATTCCTTATATGGTAGAAATAAAGAGCGTATATTTAATTTATGTGCGAAAAATTGAAAAAAGCTGGAAAATGTCTGTGACCACTGGCGATCATGGCAAGTATTTTTTTTCAGAGCATACGAAGACGGTATATCAATATTTCGTGCATTTTTCAACCTATCTTATACTTCCTTCAAAATTACGTAGAGAAACTGTGGAATCTCGAATGAGCCATGTCCGTTTAAAACATATATGAACGTTTGTCTGAATGGACATTAAAAAATAGTAATCTTTAAAACTCCTATTAATAACTGAAATTTACAAGGAAACTAGTTATCGATTATGAACATCAAATACACCTCAACCAATTAAAGTTACGGTTGGCCTTGGCGTTGGGTATTCTGTGAAAATATTTCCACCCGTCAAAAACCGCCACAAACAGAAAGAACATCAAAATGTAGACTGACTTTGTCCGTATATAAATAAGAAATATCGCATAAGCAGTATGTTATTCTCATATGGTTAACCATTGTTATGTAAACAAAAGCATAAAAAGTTACTTTTCTGGTGTTTGTTTATATTATGATGGTAAACATAAAGAGCGTTCTTTGTTGGTGAATTCCTGATATGGAACTAATAAAGAGCGTTTATGCCATTTGTGTGTGATTAGCCAGTAGCATTGTGCTATCCTCTGTAACACAATCAGGCTCTTGCTTAGGTAAAATATAGTAGGTATTTATGATAACATGCTGTTTACGCGATGGTCATGGTATATATGAACGAAACTGTATGCGTTTTAATGTTTTTCTGTCTACGGTGTTTGGAACGATTATGAATATTTTCGACAATTAAGGCATCACGTGCCTTTAATAGACGTTCGTAAAATGCATATAACCCCTTTCACAAGTACAATAACCCCCGCAATAAATACCTATAGCTTATATCCACCACATGATCTAGTTCCAGAGAGCAGCTATCAGAACGACTGGAGCGACGGTTTAGAAATTACTTTATATATATACTGACGTCCCATATAAAAAGTACCACGGTTTATCATCGTAAGATCGCAGTAAAATTCTGGTTACCACGGCAAGTTATATATATACTACTAGCAGGGTTACCCGGCGTTGCCCAGGTTAAAGTGATGTTAACCCCTCTGTGGATATTTGGTGGGAATAAAGAATACTCTTGCTCTCAAAGTGTTACACGTATTCTCATAAATTGTATATCAAAATGGCATCACAAAACATGATTCTTACACGTGGAATATAAGTAGTGGCTCACCTTGTCAGGTCGGAGCGATTATCATTTTGTTTATCGCGTTTAATCCGTCCCACCAATAAAGAAGTATTTATTTATTTACAACTGTGTATACTTCAGACGTTATAGCATGAAACATGAACATCATATACACATTAGTTCGAAAAAATAAAAGACGACAATTGTGTTTTACATAGAGATGTATCAATCAATCAATCAATCTAGTTTATCATATCTTCATGACGATACAGATGTTTTAAAGATATGTCCAGGTGCTCCTCTGTTCTGGTGCTATATACTGGCTAATCATTTTCAGTTTAAAATAATTGATGTTATGCACGTATATAGCAGCTACATGTGCCCGACACAGCGATATTTTGAGTTGTTCATGTTAGGCGATGAGTCTGTTCTAAAAAATTAAAGAAATCTTCTGTATTGGGCAGATATAACCTTGTCAGATGTCAATATTGGAGGATCCTCAAAAGTCATGTGCTACGGACTGCGTTTTCCTTTATCTCAGAAGTAACCATATTTGACTGCACACTGTGACCACTATTTTTGAACAGGCCTGCTCTACATTTCCATATCTCTTGGCAATTGTAACTTTTTGTGTGGAAACTATATTGAATGGGACAGACTCAATCGTGTTATAATATATACATGAGTCATTCTAATATGCAGTCATCTGACGATTCAAGGTCCCTCAGTTTGAATGAATATATGTATATCTTAAATAGATTGATATGAATATACTTTTAATGCCTTCTTCTATGTATCTGTGTTGCTAGATCATTATGGGAATGCCCTGATTTCCATCCCCATATAAATATGACAGTTGAGAAGATATAATTGTTCAAGTGACTTAATTCGGTTACCAGTTGTCGATATTGTGAAATTGGAATGCCAAAAACTCATTAGAACGACATGGAGATGGCCTGGAAGATGAATTTATATAACTTTGTTGGATATCGGCGAATTAAACAATCTTATAAATGCCAGTGAATCTCCTCTCGCCATCCATGACCCAAACGACCCCAAATGTGATTTAATTCATCATATCATTAGAGAAGAAAGTGCATGAATTTGGTAGAATCAGTGCTAAATATATTTGTATCAACTTTGGTGCAACTCCCCTCATGCATGACTTGAACCGCGCCACTTTTGTCATATTTAAACCACGTCTATTAGACTCATGCATGCATTATGCAATGGAGATGATTATAATATAAGTTTGGGGGTAATCGGCAACTAAACAAATTCTTATCATAGTATTACCCCCCCCCCCCCATCTTTCACCCAAACGGCACCAATTTCGCGTCTTTAAATCACACGTTTATATTCCTCGTATCACGGAGAAGAAGAATGTATCAATTTGGTCGAAACCTGTGCTAAAAATAGCCCATCCCCTGACACCAACAACGTCACTTTAGAACATTTTAACCCGCACCATTATCTTACTCGTAAAAAGTTACCCATGTTAGACCGCCTTCGTGCCATCTCGATTGTACCCTTAAAGTTATATATAGAACACAGACAGATATTCAGTGCAATCCTGACTCGAATGACGCCACTTTTGACAGCTTTAAGCCATGCCATTAGACACCTCATACCATGGGGATGAATTTGTATAAGTTTCGTGGCAATCGACGACTAAACCAATTCTTATCAGAATTAGTACCCACCCACCGTCCCCCCCCCCCAAATCTCTCATCCCAACGACACCAATTTGGCGTCTTTAAATCACACAATAAGATTCCTTGTATCATGGAGAAGATCTTAGAAGAATGTGCATCAATTTGGTTGAATTCGGCGCTCAAATTATTTTGATCAATTTTGGTGCCCCTCTCCCCTTCCTGGAATCCCTGACGCGAACTGCGCGACTTTTGACATATTTAATCTACACCATTAGATTCCTCATATTTTTTACGGGGATGATTATATATAAGTTTGGTGGCAATCGGCGACAAATTCTTTTTCTGCCCCTGACAACAACGGCGTCACTTTCGAAAATTCTAACCCTCGCCATTATCTTTCTCGTAAAAAGTTATCCCTATTAGATCCCCTTTGTACCATCTAGGTGGTCCCCTGTGAATTTCTATAGAACACAGACAGACATTCGCAAATATAGATATAGACTAAGACTATTATATATACTACGTAAACCAATGTACTTTACTATGCTAGCACTATTACATACCATGGTAATCTATCATACTGGCAAAGTAATAACATTTACCATGAACAAAAAATGTACCATCGTTTTATGTTGGTTACCACGGTAAGTTATATATTGCAATGTAAACTGGGGTACTTTACTATGCTCTCATCTTATATAAATAGTACATACCATGGCAAACGATTATAATACGATGGTAAATAGACAATTACCACAGTAAGGTTCCACACACCATGGACTACCATACCATGGTAAATTTCAATTAACAATGGTAATACTAGGGTAAGTGAATTATCACTAAATGTTGACCAAAGTTGGGGCGGGAACACATTGGGGGGGGGTCGGCTGAGACACCCCGTACCCCCTACCGCTAAGTCTCTGAGCAGGAGATTTCCAGCTGATAAAACAGTTTCCTCAATACTTTCTATGCATATCAGAGATGGGTAATAGAATCCGATTTAATAGTGTCGAAAAAACTTAAAATCGAAAAATTATGTCGGACACTCCATACGAAATCCTTCTATCCACGTTAAAGATACAGACGGCGTTGGCGGTGGGTATGATGTTAAAATATTCACCTCCGTCAAAAACCGCCACAAACAGAAAGAATAGTAACATATAGACAGATCTTGTTCTTATACCAATCAGAAATATGGCATAAACAGTATGTTATTGTCAAATGTTTTTCCTTTGTTATGTAAACAAAAGCAAAAAACGTTACAGAACATGGCTTTTGTTTAGATCCGGATATGGTAAACATAAAGAGCGTTGTTTGTTACTGTTTTCCTTATATTGAAATAATAAAGAGCGTTTAAAGCATTTGTGTGTGATTAACCAATAGAATTGAGCTGTCTTATGTAAACAGAAGCAAAACTTCTGCAACACGAGCAGGCTCCTGCTTACGTACACCAGCGTACGTCTTGACAATATACTATTTAGGCGCTGATTATGTTTGGCATATGAACAAAGCTATATATATTTTTTAATATTCCTTCTGTTGATGGCGATTTGAACAAATATGATTATTTCTGCAACGAACGCCACCCGTGCCTTTAATGAACGTTATTGAAACTTTCAATAAACTTTCATAGTACTTCGAATATTTTGTTTTTGTGATTGAGAAATTTTATGTATCACAAAGACCACATAATAATTGTGAATTTAGGTTTGTAATAGTAGATTCATAGTATAAGCGGAATGACAAATTGTTATAGACTAGTAAAATATTACAAATAAAACTCCTCATATATTGACCCCTAGTCGTACTCTGTAGACAGTGAAAATTTGGAGATATATTCAAATGATTTGAAGATATCTCAAACTATTTGCAGATATCTCTAAATATTAGAAGATATCTTCAATTATTTTGAGATATCTTCAAATATTTGAGAATATATTAATGTATTGTGTAATGTATGTATGTGTGTGTGTATTTGCAAATAAAATGGTGACATTGGGGGTCGGGGCGCAATAACAGTTTGCGATACGGATCAATCTTTGGAATTGATAAATAATATATAATGTTATATTCGTCAATTTCTTATGATTATTTGCCCACAGACTGAAGTCATACATCAACAATTTTGTTTACTCATTATTTGTGAAGCCCAGAGCGGAGTGTCGTTGACACGGTTCGAGATGTTTTGCTCCAGTTATTATAATAGATAGTTTATAGCCTTTGTAGTTGCTCGAGAAATAAGTACAAATAGCGAACACCTTTAATCGGGCGTGAATGACGACGCAGTCTCAATAAAATACCCGTATATCCTGCTCATTTCCTATGCATCGAGATTTGTTTGGTCGCCGAATATGAAAGCGAAACCATTTCATTGGCGAATATCAGATCTTGTGTCGTGACTTCGATGACAAGGACATACTTGGGCGCAGGCCAGGGGCGACTCAGAATAAATAATTAACCTGTTTGCGGATCTTGGTTCTCTATAAAATGGAGAGGAACTTGTGGTTTCGACATTCGGATATCCAGGGAACAGAACTCTCAGAACCTGCTCAACTTATACCAAGATACAATGAAGTCGTTTATCTTTGCTGCGTCGCTCGCCTTTCTCGTCGTATTCACAGACGCTGGCGTCGCCAGAGAGGTAAGCATTTTATGTAATAGTCAGGGGAAATTATGTTTACCTTTTACTGTAGTTGGCTATAGAACAGATGTATTAAGGGCCAGGCGCGCGTTTTGCATAAATCCAGGCAAAATTGTAAGACATTCTCAACAGAGTTTCTCGGGATCTATTTGGCGAAAAAAAGTATTGGCTCTATGAGAGGAAGCTTCATTTTTGTCATAAAGTTGAATTAAATTTTTTATTTCATGATACAGTAACATTCCCCCATATATAAAAAATAAGATTGAAGCAGCGGCAAATATTCAAGCACATTGAAACCATGTTTTTGATATGCAGTGTGGTGAATGCATGCAATAAAATAGGGACACGCTCAGTGTTAAAAGATATGGTAGTCGGCTTGTATTTGGCTATGAACCAATGATCTACAAGTAGAACTCATCTCAGCTCAAGTTTTCAACATGCTTGACATGAACATTCTCAAATATGTAATGTTTAAGGGTAGTTGCCTTTCTACTTGAAAATAATCATAAATGTTCACGTATGAAGAAAATTTAAGTCTCCTCTCACGATATTCAGATATGACATCATGGGTATATGAACTGCACTTTAAAAAAAATAAAAAACTGTATTATACAGATGTTTTCGCTACTTGAAAACAGTGAAAAAAATTATTATTATTCCATAAAAGTATAGTAAATGTGGATATAATTTCTAACATGTGTGTGGTTTTTAAATAGTGTGTCACCGTAACTGCTGTTACCAAACAGCAAAATTTCAGTCATATTTTGAGAAAATCCATTTTGAATATCAGGAAAGGTTGGCAAATCGTGCTGGCCCTTAACTGTTTTTTCAGGACATATGCCAACTCGGGAAATGCGAACAACATAAATAATATATATATATTTATATATATGCTTTGCTGGTTGAAATTGGTTATCAATTTGCCACTTTTTGTCACATTGTTATATCCCAGTAACGAAGTTATTGACCATCATTGGAAACTGTACATCTACAGATCCATCCGAGCTTTGTATATATAGATATCCCATCTTTTTTACTTAGAATGCAACGTACGTAAATTTGTCGTTTTTTGTTAGCAGAGTTAGTGATCTTTTTCGAATACAAATATTGTAATATGTCTATCGTTAATTCAGTCAAATTGCACTGTGGTGGTACCATTAGTCTCACTGGGACAGTCTCGCATCTAGAATTGACCTTAAATTGCTGGTGAATCCAATATATGTATTGTAGATCTATTTATAGGACAAATAAGTCATGCATGCAGTTATGAGATCCATCCGAGCTTTTTAATTATAGTTTTCCCAATGTTTAACAAAAGTCACTCATGCAGTGCTGTATATATCCTCAAATCATTTTACAACTCGGAATTTCGACTTCAGTGAAGTGACATGTTTGTGTTCTTATCTTAATACTCAAACTCTGATGTGGGGTAAATCGATTATTGTGTGAATAACTTGAAATATTAATTAGTAAAATTTCAAGTTAGAGCGCGACGCGACAATGAGTCTGCATGCTAAAAATACACGAGCGCAGCGACCGATATGTGTATAGCTACTATACACACACCAGATTAAGTAGTCCTGCTAATGTGCTGATGCTGGTGATTCCTGTGCATGACTTGCTATGATGCTGGTGGTGTAAAATGTTGCTGATAGAAAAATGTACCACCATTATATGGTTCTAAAATATACCACCGTTATGTGGTTCAAAAATATACCACCGTTATATGTACCAACGTTATATGTACCATCGTTATATGTACCACCGTTATATGTACCGCCATTATATATACCACCGTTATATGGTTCAAAAATATACCACCGCTATGTGGTTCAAAAATATACCACCTTTATATGTACCACCGTTATATGTACCACCGTTATATGTACCAACGTTATATGTACCACCGTTATATGTACCAACGTTATATGTACCATCGTTATATGTACCACCGTTATATGTACCACCGTTTTATGTTTATAAAATATACCACCGTTATATGTACCACCGTTATATGCACCACCGTCATATGTACCACCGTTATATGTACCACCGTTATATGGTTCTAAAATATACCACCGTTATATGTACCACCGTTATATCGTTCTAAATTTGTCATTTTCGAGGCCTTTGGCTAATATGAACGAATGGAGAAAACCCTATTATGTGTATAAACACATGCATGACTGGAGTTTCCTGAAATTGTGCGAAAACCCTGTGCATTCTCTTATATATGCGAGTCTCCCAAAGGGAGCCTCTTATATATAAGAGAATACATTGGCCTAACAGTAGTTAGATTGACCTTGTAAGCCAGTGCTTTCTCTTATATCTGCGAGGCTCCATATGGGATCGAGACTCGAATTTTATAAGAGAATGCACTTTAAAGCTGCACTAGCGCAGCGCCCGTCATGAAAAGGTTAAAAAAATATATATATATTGTAATTGTTTTAAATAATGACAGGATAGGTTGTTGCAAACCGACCATTACCAAGATGGACATTCCTATCTTTTTGTTAACACCAGAGCAGTCGTGATATTTTAAAATATAGACCTTCTTGAATGTTTCACACACCCGCTGGTTTTTTCTCAAATCGCTCGAATTACAATTTTAGAAGAAAATAAGGGTACTTTGTCTTAACATCATCAGTTTGCCATAGCAATTCAGCAGGACCCGCCAGCATCATAGTAATTCAGCAAGACCACTTAGCGGGAGGTGTGGGATGATAAAGATGACTTGAAGTTGGTGCGTTGCTATTCTCTCTCCCCTATACCCGATGGCTTCTCCTCTTATCTCCCCTTTCATCATAATATCCTTTGTCTCACACCTCTCCATCGCCCTCACTTTCGCACTTTGTTCCATGTATATATACATAATTTTAAATTTAAATGTATATTATAAAAATGATTGCTATTATTGGTGGCTTTCCGTTTTAGCAAATATCAACGTGGACACGGCACTTGAATAACGTCGATGTTGATGAGACTGCTCGTGTTGGTAGCGACTATATCATCATGACATCAAATGACCCAGATTTGGACGAACTCAAAGAACACAGAACCGAGAGCTACCATGACTACACAAACGTGAGTAGCCTTTTTATTTGATAACGGAATGTACACTTTGTACTAAAAGTGTGAATTTATACAAGACTTAGTGCAAATATATATATTTATTTATTGCCTCCAGAATTGGAGAGTAGAACACAAACATACATACAAAACAAAAAGACGAATCAATTCAAATGCATGTCATGTGTTGAAAAAAGTGATCTTATTGTTCGCGTGCGTGATTGTGAGCCTGCTATATAAGGATTAACTGTCATGTGGAATGTTTTTATGAGATGTAACCGTGAGGTAAGTGGTCATAACTTGTGTAAAACCGGAAGGGTTTTACATACAAGTTATGACCACTTACCTCACGGTTACATCTCCGTAAAAACAGTCCACATGACAGTTAATCCTTATATTCATATACCTTTAGCGAAAAAGCCACTTTTGTAAATGTATTTAAATAGAAAAGTGTATCGTGACAAAACCAGCCCAAAATATCCCATAGCACCCTTGGCAAAAGTTAACAGGAACAATTTCTCTTTATATTGAAACCTGATGATTTATTAAGTCAATCCTGCTCGAGTCCAAATGCGCCCAAAACATTACGCGTTCGTCTTTCCAAAACATATGACGCGTCGATGTAATTATGAGGCTGCAGTTATGAGCTGTTGCGCGTTCACCGAGAAATAATTGCAACTAGCCGCGTGGGCGCCGACCAATCAGAATGCTGGTTTAGTGATAATCACAGCACTTAGTATGTAAATATAAAAAATTGCACGTGTGTGTTATATACAGAACACACATGCAGTGTTCTGAATACCAAATTTACACCACGAGTGGTTTAAATTTGCTATGCAGAAATTATGTATTTTGTTTATACAATGATCCTGTCGTCCCCACTGGAGGTATATCACTTTGCCGTTCAAAACGTATGAGAAACGTTCATACCCACAACGTGCTTTTATACTAACAGTAGTGATTAACAAATTTAAAGATGGTCTAACATTTGTTATAGGAAGAGATAGATCATCTTTAAAAATATGCAATAAGCTACTAATCTATTTGACAGAACTACCCTTCATTATAGACATCACCCCATATAGACACATATACATACGTTATTATAGTTCCTGCAAATAATATAAATATGCGAGAAACTAAACATTGGGGAATATATAGAGTCTGAGAAAACGTTTCCAATCTTCTAAACTGGGCCGGTTTTACCACGTGTAAACGTCCCGTGCGGATGTTTATAGCAATCTGACAATCTGCAAGCCGTTTACTTATCTTGTCTCCATGTGTATTTTCCAGAAATATGTCGCATTGAAAACACTGGACACTAAAGGTAGCGTTTGCTTCATCAGTAAATTATCGAAAAGTTATGATGAAACGCGGGAGGAAGTCATCAACAGAAATGTAAGTTCTTATATAAAATTATCTTCCTTCTGTTCTGTTTTTTCGGACAAAACCTTTTCTCAGAAATGACGAGTCCGTTTATGAGATAATCGTCTAATTGTCACTCGCAGTAAGGGAATTACGGGTCTTCGTGTCGTGATTATTGTGTACTTAATTATGGTGTTATCAGGTCATAGGTGTTTCGAATGATTTGATTCCCTCTAATAGATAAAAATTAATGCCATATGGCGATTATAATTTAACCCTTTCAGTGCCAAATGTATCACATTATTATAATCAATAAATTTGAAAAATTATCAAGGAAATATGGGTTGATACAAAAATCGGACTTGGCACTGAAAGGGTTAAGGACACAATCTCAGGGTTATCTCCCACACTGAGGAGCCGAGAAACGATCGCGAACTTATCACTTTATGATGTATTTGTGGGTTTTGTTGAAAATCCTAAACCGTAATTGTAACCGCGGATAGGGAAAAAATGACAACGAATAGAAAGAACACAAATTCTAGTGACGTAGTACCCTATTCGTAATAATTATATGTTGTCGTTCATTTTGCGAAAAGGTGTATGATATAAAAGCTTGTACAATTGACTTAGGTATGGGTATGGTATAGACCAACCAAAACGTACTGAGCGTGAAAGCTTCAATCACACAACTACCGATAAACAACGATGCAAGAATTGGTGTCAACAATATCTAAATCGAGTAAACTTGCATTTTACCGGATTATAAAGCCAAATTTTGAGCGAGAGAATTACCTACCAAATTAAACTCAATATGTGTTATTAAATGATGGGAAAGGTTATTCGTCAGGGAACTCGCGACCACATCTTTCAGTGACGTCATTTTGGCGCGCTATGACAACGTACGCACAAGATTTCACGTCATGGGTCACGATGGGTGTGCTTGACAGTTACGTGAAAATTAACGTCACTGAGCGTTCTGAGATTGAGCGTCCTTGGCAACACTGCCAACAGGTGCTTAATGCTCTTGAATTATTTGCGCGTCTTGTCTAGTGTCAAAAGGTATTGACGCAACCGAATTATGTCAATTTGATATACTTTTATCTTAACAATGACTATGTTACGGTAGTTGTTTTACAAATACAAGGACAACTAATTTAATTTACTAATAGCGTAAATGCTCGATTTAAATAATATGATCGCACCAACCACACAAATACATCAAACTATCACAACAATTTCCATCTATATACGTAGTTTCCAACTGTTGCTGTGTCAGTCATGGGATTTCAAAATGTTGAATACTTTCACCAAAGTTGGAGGGGCGGATTCCGCGGAACACTACAGTACAACCACCCTGCCACCACGTATCTCGTTAAAACAACTCATACACATCCATGCCAAACTAAAACTAGCAACTTCCCACGTTTATATATGACAAATATAAATGTTTACATGGGCGCTATATCCCAAAATATCACTGGGGGAAATCTTTCGCGCGAACAGTTTCATGCGCTAGCTAGCTAGCTCTTGTCAATAGAAAACATCTCTCGTTTGAATCCAGTCTGTATTGTTCTAGAAAATGGTCTTTAGAGAAGTCTCTTAATTACTTTTAAGTTTATATATTGTGGAAGGCAGCTGAATTAGCGCATTGCATGGTCAAAAATTCAAACTTGACATTTGAAAACATGATGAAGAATATAATCTTATATGCACTCACTAGTTTTAAAAGAAGAACAAACAAAAAAGGAACAATGAAAACCAAACAAGGAGGGATCCCATATTTATTGTGTGCATATTGTATATAAAATGTCCTTTGGCCATTTTGTATATATAATTGCGTTTAGTCTAGTGATGTGAAATCGGTGTTTCCGGTAAAGACCAAATGTGTCTGGATTCTGGCCCACAAAACCAACTGACGTAAATGACGTCATTGACCATGTCATGACGTCTTCGCTGGTTTTCGGTCAGCTAACCAACGAAAATGGTCAAAATGAAACTAATTCATAAGCCAACATAACATAGGAATTGTTCAGAAAAACTGAAGTTGCTAATTTCATAACCATCCCACTTGGTCCACTTCCGATTCCGTGATTTCAAATTTGATATTATTGTTCCCAGGATGCTATGAAAAAGCGGGGCAGAAGTCACGTGATTTTTAACCCATGTTTCTTGTCCGGATTTTCATCGCGTCGAAATTCTGTTTCATGGTATTGTAAAAATTAATGACGTCATTCACGCCTAAACTTGCGGCGCTGTGGTGGTTGCTATTACCGTAACGTACCACTTGGCACTACGAAAATTCAATACATTAGCGGCTGTTTTTCTCGACAATATAAATATTTATTTAATTTATTTACGATTTTACAAGTACATCTACATTCTACAACTTAGTAGTTAGTACACGTTACAATACTGCATGATAGGTCTATATCATATGCCTACTGAATCGTACTGATAATAAACGTATTGCGAGTTCAACTGGGTTGAATGCATGTTAATGTTTGAAGATTTAAATTCAAGCGTTCCCATTGTGATGTAGAAATTAATACCTGGAAAATGTATATCTTTTGTATACTATTTTGCATTCATCTGTGATTGTGATCTTTAGGAGTGACAGGACATATTTTGTTTTTATTTAACTATGCATATATAGCTATAAATCCATTTAAATTAACAGTATGCTTAAGGGTAAATGAATTACATTAAGTGTGATTCACTTACCTTAAGCATAATTTAGATATTGATTTACACTTACTCGTAATAGAATTTTGACTCTATTACTCTTTCAAAACATAATTCAATTATGCTTAAGCTATATGATCATTTATGCTGAAGCATAATTTACTTATGATTATATGTAAATGAATTAAGCTTAAGCGTAACAGAGTCATAATTATATTACGCTTAACATAAATCTGTATCTATTCTAGATTATTATTAAGCGAAATTCTTATACACTCTAATAACACTTCCCTCAAGGCTCAAGATGAAATGGATGTGGAAATGATTTATGCTTAAGCGTAATTAGCTATTCCGATAATTAGGAGGGTTAAAAAAGTAGAGGCGCTTGGAAATTAATTTAAAATGTTTTTTATTATTTTGTGTTTAAAGTTTAAACATCCATATATATATGCCATTAATCATGGAATTTAATGGGATACAATTATTCTCAATATAAGCATATAATATTAGCCAAAACATAAATGGTAGGATTGGTAGCCTACAGTACATTGTGGTATATGTATTGAAAAAAATATTGAAGGCTATTTAGTTTGTAATCCATTTATTACTTTCCATATGGCCTGGACATTATGGAATATATATAAAGCCCAAACTGGGAATTATTTTTACAGATACAATGTACGTTCCTTTTAAGTTTTACCTAAAAGCTTTAATATATGGGGGATTCAATAATTTCAATGTATGCATAATTGTTTTGTAATAAATTGGTCAGAAGTTATCCCATATAGCTTTTTTAGTGCTTTATACCCATAAAAAATACCAAAGTTTACTAAATAATAGTGCAGGCCGGGTGGACTCTGGTCATGCTTACCACATGCAGAGTCATAATCAGACATTGTCAGATAAGTTATTTACTATAACTTGTATATGGTACTTACTGGTAATCAGTAATAATAGTCAACCAGTTACAAGTTACTACTAGAGAAAATAATTTGGCCAAGTTTTGACAGAAACTTGTACACTGTCACTTCCATTATGAGTTCCATATATTTGATCCTGGGTGATGTTAGGGCACATCTTGCAGGTGAGGCTGGTGAAACAAATTAAAACATAATACACAATCAATTGAGTATCATAGTTCATACAGGGTGTGTGTTTTGCTGAACATTAATGGACATTATCTCGAGACTCAAGAGCAAATGATTGACATAATTTGACATTTGACCAAGAAATTCTAGTTACAAAATACTTTGTATGGAAATAAATTCCATTGGAATCAGTTGTTGAATTTTATTTATGAACAGAACCTGATGTGAAATGATACAATGAGGGTTACGAGCGATTTCACCCTTTCAAAATACAAACCGTTAATAGCACCATGCATACACGATAGCATGACATCAGTAGCTCGAAGATGAGTATGACTCATCACAAAATAGCACTTCAACCAGGCTCTGCTCATATTCATATTAAATTCAATTTGTGATTCCAAAACAATTTGCTATGAATGTGACCCTACTCCCGGCCACCATATGGACTATTGTCACCTTAATTTACTACTAAAATATTACTAAATTAGTTAATTACTAATTAATATAATAATATTAATTTATTACTGATAGATCATCATCATGCCATTAATCTCTACTCTCTGGCTAACACTCAGGCTCAGAGGCAGAGTAGAGATTCATGGCAATTGGCATGATCTATACTGATTACTGTGATACATCATACAATACTAGTATTTATTGATAATGGTAGTCATCTATTATTTTATTATAATTATTTTTTCCCCCCCCATAATTTAATAGTTCAGTAATTAACTGACTGTCAACCCGAAGCTGTCAAATCCGTGATGTCAAAATACTCAAATTGTCATTTAAATTTTAATATTAAAATTAAACACAAAATATTACGAATTTAAGACATATGTCATAAAACTACATACCATCATGGAACTATTCGGATTTTAAAGTAACTACTTTTACCGATTACTTAGAATGTTAATCACATCAATGTTTACGTTGTCAGTGTCAAAAGGCTGAAAGCGAAACACAGAAATCACACCAGAAAGATGGCGGCCAAATTACACTTACAAGTTACAGTTTCCTTTTTCTATGTTCCCTGTCTGTTTATAAGTTTTAATACTTCTAAATATTCCGTCAAAATGATGAATAAAACTCTATTTGGTTGCACAAATGTCTTTTCTAATCCCACAACCTAAGTAGTATATAATTGTTTGATTCAAAACTGTCATCAAAACCGCGAACAACTTCAAATCAATTATCAACCGTTGACCCTGTTCACGTACAGTCTTTGAATTTACCGCTCATCTTATTGTTGTCATTCACTAAAAAACAAAACACCCCGTTTTCCATGACGTCACTTTTGCCTGGTCGCCAGATCCCTGACTAATAGTACGTCCCATTAAATGATAATCAGTAAGTCAATTCCGTCTTCAGTAATAGAAGTCGTTTCCAAATCAAAGTACGTCAAATGAAAATGATTAGATGCCAATAACAACCAATATTATGTTGTGCGAATTTAATAGCCTATACATTAATCAGGGTACAGGACGTTTCGGCACCTGGACGTTTCGGCACCTGGCTTTCTGGATGTTTAGGAACCTGGGTTTTCGGCACTTTGTTGTTTCGGCCCAGGTGCTTGGACATTTCGGCACTTCGTCGAAGACGTTTCGGGAATTGTTTCTTTTTCTTTTCTTTTCATATGTAATATTGTCTTTGATCTCGCGTTTTTATTTGCCGTTTGTTGTTATGATTCGGTAGTACATACTAAAGTGTGTTTCTTAATAGCCGTGCATTGAAAGACATTTAGATTCATGCCTTCCATTAAACACGTGGTAATTTCTCGATTTTGTCAAAATACATGAACTATTTATAAACGAACCTTAGAAAAAACTTGATTAAAGTGAAAGAAATTTAGTAAATGTTTTCATGTTTCCACCAATACTAGTACAGCTGATGAGAAACATTCCTTACTGTATAAGTTTTTAATGATATGTTCGTGAATTACGTGTAAGTAAGTTCCCGTCCGACCCCACTCCACTTAATGGGGTGCGCAACAAAATGGGAACAAACTTAAAATAAGCACCAGGGATTGTTGTTTAACCCCCTTTCTAATCAGCCCCTTCATGTTTACATGCACTATTTTACTTATGTTTCAATTGATGTTATTTACCTACATGTTTGCTATCAGTATTGGAAAATAATTATGTTTACAACAAATAGGCCATTATCTGAGCCATTATATGTGGAACACGGTGGTTAGATATGCAATGTTAACCCTTTCTAAACTAAATACTCATTGACGAGTAGTTCCCTTAGGAAATGTTCAGATAATAAGTTCAACAAACGACCATCTTTTGTTGAGCTTATTATCTGAACATTTCCCAACAATGAATATGAGTCATTCTGGTCTTGTATTGTCTTTTCTTCTGTCTGTCGTCTGCTTTTAATATATGAACATCCCTCCAGATGATTAACAAACCATCCCAGTGGGCGCTTTTATAACTGAGTGGGTGAATTCATTTAGTGGAGAAAGGGTTAGTGCAACAAGTAAGACATGCCGAACATTTGAAATGTTCACTTACAATGACTTACACATACAGTTGATCGTAACAAGTCTTGATTTTTACAGGGGAAAAAAGGCGTTCAGACCAAGGGTGTCGTGCCATATGTGACTAAAGCTCAGATCAGCGTTGAAGATCTGAAAGAAATGAGCCCAAGAATTGCCGAATTCTGTAAAACTTCCGCTTCCGTGACGGTTTCAGAAGGGACCTCATCCATCAAAGGTAAGCATGGCATATGGAAACTACTCATGAATATACATCTCATACATCTTGATGTGTTAAGTTATGGACGAACCGATTTGTCCCGACTCGTGTAACACGCCCCTATCCAAGGATATTCATGCATTGAAATGGCCTATTCTTCATTTTAAGGTATGTTTGGTAATATATGCACACTAATGGATTCTCATTTATTCATTTAGTGACTTTAATAATTTCGGCATGATGTTTGTTGAACAAATATATAAGTATGAATAAATAAGTTATGGACATTACTTCAGCAAATGTGTGGACATTTTCAAATTATTGTGAAATAAGCATGACTTGTATAATTATGTTCTATACTTTTGTAACCGGTTCGCACTTCGCAGGATTCACCAATCTCTGTTAACTGGTATTCATGATTCATGGGGGGGGGGGGGGTCATCGCAAATATTTGTTACTTCCTTTCATATCCATTTTACTGTCCATCTCTGATGTTTTAGCGATTTAATATATAGCCTAGGGTGTATATTATGGCATTAACATTGATAGTCTGCTTCTCTGATACATTAACGAGACACAAAACGTGAGCATATGTCGTGCTGCACAACTAAGCTGAAATAATTATGATACTAATTGACCATTCCATTTAGAATCCAGATCGACAGGTAAATATATAATGAAAACAACGCTCTTTTAAAGAAGCTTTCGGCCGCTGGCCTTCTTCAGCAAGTGTTCATTCTCGAACAATTACATCTTGTTTGGTCATATGTACATTAGCCATTATGCTAATGTGTATATGACTATACACGATGTAATATTTTTAAAAGTATAGTTAATTACACATTAACACATTATGTTAATGTGTATATAACTATACAAGATGTAATTGTCCACGAAGGTATACTTGCCAAAGAAGGCCAGCGACCGAAATCTTCTTTAAAATAGCGTTGTTTTCATTATATATTAAGCTGAAATATGTTATATTATTATCAGATATATCTAATTTAAATTGCGACTGTGATTATAAGAATGGACAATGCACCTTGCACAACCACCAACCCCAGAACGGACCTTAGCTACTCATATGTTACTCCGTATTCATTTACAGCTGAGTATAACCCTTTCTCGACTAATTGATTCCCTCACCCAGTTATAGAAGTATACATTGGAATGGTATATTATTCGTCTGGTGTGATGTTCTGGTGATTCCAGCAGACGCCTGACAGAAAAAGACAAATAATACAAGAGCAGAATAATTCATATTCATGGGAAATGCTCAGATAATAACTTCAACAAAACGACCTCTTTTTTAAACTTATTATCTGAACATTTCCTTAGGGAACTACTCGACAATGTTATATTAGTAAAGACAGGGTTAATAAACATTTATTCATTCACTAAACGAACCATGCATGTTGCCAAATAAATGTAAGGCCAATATTAATCCAAATATATGCGAAAGTGTTGTCCATTATGTGCTAATTTTGTGTGACATATGTTGTGGGAGCGATACCATCTGTAAGTTGAAACACTTTTGTGTCAATCCGTTTGCTTTGTTTAACACCAACTATTCTTTTTTTCAGATATTATCCCGAGACCGATTCTGCTGTGCCTCTGGTATGAATGGGAGATTACTATCACCTTCACCATCACCTTCAGATGGTGATAAACTATATGCAGAATTGTAGATGTGCACAGCATTTAACGTACAAGAAACAAACCCTGGCATTTTATATGACTTTATGTTGACAATCACTGTTAGCCACGTACTTATGCCGAAACAATTATATCTTGAGATAAGCAACAAAAGCTCTCTGTTTCGGAAAAATTCGTCCACATGACCGTTCTCACAGCTAGATTAATATGTCCGAAAAAGAATGTTTTTAGTCGATTCGTTAACATTATATCACCTGGACAATATTCCACATCACTTATATAATTTGTCCATTCGCCTTTCTGCGGTTTAAGTGCTACAGGTCAAGTTCTGGAGGCGCATTCCATATATGGAACTTTTGAAAATTCATGATTCCATATATGGAGTTTTTGAATATACATGAATGCCATATGTAATCTTGAATATTCAAAAGTTCCACATGGAATGCACCTCCAGATATTCGACCTGTATAGCACTTAAACAGCGGAACGGGGCTGGATGAATCCAATATGGTCGCGACTCCGTGGTCTAGCTCATTAGGCCAATAATCTCAGACAAACATTTTCAAAGTTGGTCTATATCGTTTGGTGGTTGATCATTTGCATTCAACTTGTTTGTGGAAATTATGAAAAGTGCTATGTTTATGTAATGGTATTCATCTATATACCTCATATCATATTCAAAATTGTCATCGTATAAACTGCTGTTAAATTATTGTTTTGTATGTACACATGTATACTGGTCATCAAATAAAAAATAAGTCAATCATATATGCTGTCCTAGTTGATTCCTTAATTGTTTTAAACGGACATGGCTCAATCGAGCTTCCAAGTTGGGTCAAAATTTTCAACAGTTGGAAATTTCATACCTGAAACAACATTAGTTGGAAATTTCACACCAACAATAGTTTGAAAATGTTCTTGTAGTTTGATTTTCAAACAATCTATTGGGGGGGATTTATTGTTTTTGGACCAACATTTGCATATTTTCCTACTTTTGGTCAACATTTTGGACTGAAATGGCAATCAGTTGGAATTTTTCCAACCTTAGGTGTCAGGTTGGAAATTTCCAATACTTGGAAAGCTTGTGTCCTGTCCCTCCCACGTGGCCAGTCAAAAACTGCTAGATAATTTAAGAAAACAATATTGTCCTACATTTGATCAACGTTGTCCATGAAATTGTCATCAGTTTGAAACTTCCAACCTAAGTTTGAAATTTCCAACTCTAGGAAGGCTTGAGGCTAGTCTAGATGCTAGGATTTTGCGATTTTCTTGTTCAGATTTCAAAATATTCACACACCGGGCCGAACCATATATATATCTTTATTTTCCTCCATATAATGAAGAGATGTCAAATACAATCACGAAAATTTAACATATATACAATTAGAAAACATGACCACACAAAAGTATAAATATGTCATATCTATACAAATAACAATTAGAATAATAACACAACACACGCAGCATCTATTTACATAATTTCATTCTCATGCACACCTACGCCTACCATTGCATTAGTTATAGGCATACACATAGTCCTTCTGTCTGACACGCGCATACAGACGACGTCCCCATACACCACACATGCATGCATATATACATACATACATACATACACATACAAAACATACCTCAATTCACACACACATTAAAATACTTACAAACATATATATACATATATATAGCTATATATATATATATATATATATATATATACATATATAGCTATACACATATATATATACATATATATATATATATATATACATATATATACATACACACATACACACACATACATATATATAATATATATATATATATATGTATGCAATGCATATTTTAATACAAGCAACATCTCAGACATCCCTTACACACCTACACATGTCAGCATACATGAACAAAACAAACATAAATGTACGTTATTACGTGCACACAGCTACCACTCACCAGATATACAAAGTTACACGGGCGTCAAGGCACGTAGATTGGACGGACAGACATAACTATATATATATGACATCATAGATAATCATACAGTCAAGTAGACATATATTTTAGTTAAGCATCATTCATTAGGGTACGGTTACTGAAACCATTGGTGTTTGTTCGATTCTACGATAGGCTTTCCATAAGCAAAATGTGCTATTTACCATGAAGTTTGTGAACAGGTCTGGCTCTTCAATTTCGTCGAACAAATCCGGCGGACGTGCAGTTAAAAATACTTCCAGTTGTGTACGCGGATTGTAGCTATCCATTTTAAGTGAGCACGGAATACCGAAGAGATTTAGTAATTTCTAAGTTCCAGAATCATAGGACAATGTATGATTACATGTAAGGGCAGATCGTCAAACTCCGCACCACATCTGCAGTTACAATGTGTCTGTTCGGTACAGGCTATTATGTTTGCAACAGTTAGGTATGCCGCCTTGTTTGTCGGAAACTTGCGACATGACTTCCACAGGCACGACAGTGAGAGTGTAGGATGAATATTATGGAAACGGTGGAGTGTTGGATCCGCGTTTCCAGAGAGTTCCCAGATTGAGTTAGAGGTTTCGACGATTGCATTTCGAACGATTTGCTTCCATGATGACCTTTCCGGAAATGCACATTTTGATACATACGACCCATGGTCTAGCTAATTAGTTTAAGAAAACAATATTTTACTACATTTGGTCAAAATTGTGGACTGAAATGGTCATCAGTTGGATATTTTTCCAACCAAAGGGTGAGAAATTTCCAATACTAGGGAAGCTTCAGGCCAGTCCATAGATGCTAGGATTTTGCGATCTTCTTGTTTAGATTTCAAAATTTTCTCACACCTGGCCGAATTAACAACCATGGTCGGTCGGTGTGTCCTGGTCTTTTGTCCGTAGCCGTGTACATTTGTCTGGAGTTGTACCACTAGATGTTAGGATTTATGCAATTTTCAGGTTCAAAAGGTTCTGAATGTACTCATACCGGGTGTATATAACCATGGCTGATATATAGGCTATTAGGCCAGCATTGAGGTAGGTGCAAGGGGGCGGTGTGTGTGTGGAAATGGAATTATGCAAAACTTGTGTTTGGTCGGATTCAAGGGGGGGGGGGGGGGTGCAATTCGGTTGGAATTCCCCAATACACGATATATTGATATACCGGCTTTATATTCTATGAAATGTACTTTCCATGGTCACAACCACACAACCATTGTCCAGCTGTTTTCAACTTTTTGCACACTGGCAGAAATGAAACAAACGCTCTTTATGTATACCATATCGGGAATAGACTAAAACACGGAACGCTCTTTTCTGTTCCATGCCGTGCAAATGGCTATATTTTGTTTGGGACCCAAACATCGTTTTCAAAGTTGTACCGGTATTTGTTATGACTGCAATGCGTCTTTCTGGGACATATAATGCTCGTAGAAAGGTATAGTTAAAGTATATATCGACCAATTTCGATACCGTGAAACAATTCAAAAGCGAACTTTATTAGGTGTATTTTGGAGCGCAAACCACCGTGCATTACAAGTGGCCTTAACTTAGTTTATATTAGTTCAATGTACATACATGTTTATGGTATCTCTCGAATGTGACTAGAGCGATTGTTTGATCGATGGGCGGACAGACATGAATAATAATCGCACATTTCTGTACAAAACACAATAAACAAGTGTTACCATTGCCCTCTGCCATGTGACATCACTCGAGACTGGTGTGCATTTATGTATATATCAGATTTATGGAGACTCTGACTCAGTGTGAGTTTACATTGCTTCAAACGTACTTGCTTCATATATATATATTTTTATATATAAATATAATTTATTGAAACAAATCCAATTTGGATTTATGATTTCAATTTTACAAATAAATAAATGATTAATAGAGGATACTAAATTTCAATGTCTTTGGATCGCATTGGAGTCTTCAGATGCGTAGTGGTGGATTATTCTTCTAGGTCGTGGGTAAATCTATGTTCGGATAGATGAAAGTCCAAAGTTTCGGTGAAATGGGTCATTGTTGGTGATTCAACTACATAGTTAGGTAGTTTGTTCCATTCGGTACACACTCGTTATGAGAATGTGAATTTCCTTACGTTTTTAGTTTTCTGACTAACTTGCAGTTTGAAACCGTGACCCCGAGTTGCTCCGTAGGTATTGTATGTGAAAAATTGTGTAGAATCCATGTTGTATAAGCCCCTCAAAATGTTTTTGTTTCCACCACTGCTCGCATCAGCCTGTATGTTATCGAAGGTAGATTTAGTATTAAGAGTCTCGTGCCATAGCTATTTTTTTTTAGACTGGGTACCATTCTAGTTGCTCTTCTCAAATGTCCCAAATGGCCACGTATCAATGGGAATGGAACATTGAGACGTCCTTCGATTCAGATCATGTCGGTGTTATTCTACTTTTATTGTAAATTCATCTACACCGGGATTGGGGTACAAGTTTTAACAACTTACAATGACCCCGCTCCCAGATACAATCTTTGTATGAATTTAAACAAGATGACAGAGAATATATACATGATGAGGTTGCAAATTTGGCCAACAAAAAAGAAGATAACTTGTGTAAAGAGTGTGTGATAGTCCGGTTGTGTGTTTGTATAATTCGAGCGTTTTGCCGGTCCTCTCTCTCCATGGAAATCAAAACTGAGAAATAGTGGCCTTTGTTTATTTTAAAGGGTATTTTTTATGTGGTATATTTGTTGCATTGTTTGGTCCGTAGCTTTAATGTAGTCAGTGGTGGCAATTATTTATTCAATATTGTCTTATTTTTTTGGCTTTCAGTATAAAAGTCCCGGTAGCCGGATATGATGTGAAAAGGTCTATCTTTTAAGAGTGTTCGTTGAGAGTTAGTCCGGTTCAAAACGCTTTGTTACAGCTATATATGCCTGAACAATGTTTAAACATATTTTATTGTATATCAATTATATACATGGGGATTGGGACACAAGTTTTGTCAACTTAGTGACGCCCCTCTCCCGCACAAAAGGTATAACATAACATTTAAACAAGATGGCAGGATGAAATTGTGAATATTTAAGCAGGGAAACAGATGTGAATATTTGCACAGAGTGTGCTATGAGTGGAGTTTTATTGTGTCCAGTTTTACCCTCACGTTGTCATAAGTTGTGTCTAAAAAGGCCGGGCATTTAAATTTTTAATTGTTTTCAATGACAGGTTGACATAACAGAGAAAAATATATGATCGAAGTTACCCAAAACGTTTAGTTGCATTAATGTAGGACTGTGTAATATGAAATAGCAATATATTTCTTCTGTGGTCATTTTCAGAGATTCCACAGAGAAGATGCTTAATATTTTCTATATGAAAGTTATTTGTTTCAAGTTTGTGGTAAAATATTCTTCTCTGATTGGTGAACAATGGACGGTGGAAGAAGAAATGACTAGCATCCTCCTTCGGAAAACCACATTGACAATTAGGACTATCAGCTATGTGATTATTTTGCATGTCACTCTTTAAGTCGCTACAATAGTTTCGGAGTTTACAATGGTTGACACTAACATTCCGATGACCTGTTCTATAAAGTGGATAGGGTACTGGAGCAGGGGCGATTATGTTTAGGTGAGTTTTAAAATCGGATATATTTTCAGAATCTATGACAAACGAAGGGAGCTTATTCCACTCATGAGTTGTGTTTAGTAAGAATGATTTCCTATAATGTGCTGTTGTCCAGCGGTACGAGTAGAAAAAACGCGGTTGTCTAAAGTTGTACCGGTTGTTTGATACATGTGCCGCCCGGGCTGGTAGAAGAAGGGTGAGATATTCTGGAGTTTCTTCGTTAGTTATTTTAAAAAGTGTTTGTAGGTGGTGTTTCTCCCTGCGCTCCCTAAGGTTGGACCTCCCCACTTCGAGTAAAACATTTGTATTGGAGACAGAGCGGGTTAACCCGGTCACTATTCTGGCGGCGTCCACGTGTATACGTTCAAGTTTGTCCATCCAGTATTGTGGTGCACAGTCCCAAACTACATCTGCATAATCCATTATTGGCTGAACGTAAGTTTTGTAAATTTTTTCTAACGTGTTTGCACTTAAGCTGTATTTGAATCTTCTTAGTTGTGAGATGCGGGACGAAACTCTCTTAATTATATTTTTAATGTGATCGTTCCAGTCTAAATTTGATTGAATTTCAACACCAAGGTGTGTATGTGACGTTTCGAAAGAGATGTTTTGGTCTTGGAATACAAGTGTGGGGTTCGTTTGTTTGCCCGATAACGAGAAAGATATTGCTTTGGTTTTCGATGGATTGAAATTTACCAGCCATTTGCGCGCCCAATTTGATATTGATTCTAGGTCTTGATTTAGATCGAATTCAAGGATGGTCAGGTCGTAATGAGATGCGATAATGCATGTGTCGTCGGCGTACATTCTAGTTGTTGAGATAAGGTTATCCGGGAGATCATTTATGTAGGATAGGAACAGAAGAGGTCCGAGTATTGACCCTTGAGGCACTCCAGCGGGGACCAATTCGAACTCGGAGTATGTATTATTCACCAAGACTCTTTGTTGTCTGTTAAAAAGATAGTCCTCCAACCAAATGGACAGCTGACCAGAAATTCCGTACTTGTCTAATTTATGTATCAAACCCTTATGCCAGACCCTCTCGAACGCCTTTGAGATATCACAAAAAATAGCACAGGTGTGCAAGTTGTTGTCGAGGCTCTGACATAAGTTATGATACATATCCAGAAGTTGATATGTTGTATTATGTCCTTCAGTAAAGCCAGATTGGTGTCGACATAGGAGGCAGTTCTCGTCGAAGAATACATTAATATATTTGAGTACCGTTTTTTCGAAAACTTTTCCAAGGATAGGTAGAAGTGAAATTGGGCGATAATATAAACAGTCCGCGGGATCTCCTTTTTTGAATATAGGTATTACGTTAGCTTTCTTCCAGTTCGACGGAAATTTGCCCATATTTAGCGATTTCTTGAAGAGTAATAGAAGCGGAGTGGCAACAGCAGTTGCCGTTCCTTTCAACATTTTAGCATTAATTCCATCGTAGCCCTGAGCTTTATTTGTTTTGAGGTTTTCGATTACTGTAACAATATCTGCGTGTGAAATGGGAATATCAGTGAGTTTATTGCCGCACCTGAGAGGAAAATCTGGTAGTTGATGTCCTTTATCGTTTATAGATGAATTTTGGATAAAGTTTGCGTTCAGAAGTCTAGCCTTATCGATGTCATTGCTGGCGTATGAAACTCCATTTGCTATGACTTCGCCGTTAGCCGAATAAAGTGGTGGTATTTTGTTTGTTTTCTTCTTATTCAAAAGGTAATTGATGATTTGCCAAAAATCTCTAGATGATGGCGAGTCATTAACTCTTTCATCGAGATGTTCTTCGAATTTTGCTTTCTCATGTTTTTTCATGTTGTTTACTCTATTTCGTGATTTTTTGTATTTTTTCCAGTTTAGATCGGTACTACGTTTGAGTGCAATCGATCTGAATCTATTGCGTTTCCGTAGCTCGCGACGAATTTCTGAGTTGAACCAGATTTTGTCTTTAGTTCGAATAGTGACTGTCGAGGTCGGGATGGTTTCGTGCATAATTTCAAGGAATTTATCATAAAATACTGCTACAGCTGTGTCAACGTCCGCCGTTGGTCGGAGGAGACTATCCCAATTTATATCATTTATTAAGGAGGTAGCCCTACTGAAGTCGGCGTGTTTGTAGTTCCAAATAGTTCTTTGGAAGGATGGGGTGGCAGAGTTGTCGTAAGAAAGAGCCGCATAGACACCATAGTGATCTGATACTTCGAAGTCTATAATATCTGCATCACGGACACTTAGATCTCCACATACAAGAATTGGGTCAAGTAAGGTCTGGGAGTCTTCGGTAACTCTTGTTGGAGTTTTAATCACATTTCTAATGGAGTAATAATCGATAATTGTGCTTAGTTTGGAATTGGGGTCCAACATATTAGAGTTAAAGTCACCAAGCATGACCATATTCGGTGTAATTTCCAGAGCTTCATGAATTGCTTTGTCGAAAAGATTCCAGTAATTTGTAGCACATAACGCATCGGACCGGTATGATAATGCCAAGATGATATGACATCTTGCCGAGTGGATGTCGAACCACATTATGGACGAATCGAATTCTAGGACATCCCGACGGGAGTATACTAAGTGTTCTGCAAAATATATGCATATACCACCGCCATATTGATCACGATCTTCTCGGATGGGGGTTCTGAAGCCATCTATTAGTAAATTTTCAGAGGGGTATGTGACATCAAGATGCGTTTCGGTAAAACATAGAACATCATATTCACTGATAAGATCTTTTACTTTGTCGAGTTTATTTCTAATACTTCGAATATTTTGATGGTATAATGTCAGGGTGCCCAGATCGTGGCTATTTGATTTGTTGTTTCGATTGACATTCCTTGCACCGTCGATATGTGTTGGGCCTGGGTTGGGATGGACCGTACCGGACAGCACAAGTAGAATGGAAATAACCAATAAGATTAATGGAAGTCGTATGCTCACACCTCTTAAAGTGGTATGTCTCTGTTTATGCTTGCTCTGTGACGGCCAAATTAGTTTCTTATTTATATCAAAAAGTCCCGTGGCCGTGCGATGCTGTATAGCTGACGTACCCATTTATTTGCCGGGCACACCAAAGAACAACATCGCGCGGCCGTGGGTGATTTTGTTCCTGCATAATGACAAGAGGTGAGATATATGGGCACAAAGAGACTCACTGACGCCGGATGAAGTGCAACTGTGGAGATTTGAAAATAAGGAGTAACAGTTGATGTTGGTGAGATAGCAATAGGTGAATAGGACTTGCAAAAACATGAGAACAACATGCAAAAATAATGAAAAACATATGTACAGGTGATGTTCGGATGGTGACATGTATGCAAACATGTATGTAATGATGATGATTTGGTTTGAATAACCAAAACTAGACTGGGGCTTCGGATTGGGAGTTCAGTTTATTCTGGGAGACGCGCGAGTTGGAATATACGACAGAAACAGAAATTAGGATATACGACAGAAATTAGGCACTACCACAAGTCGACGGAAAAAAAATAAAAAAATAATAATAATAATAATAATAATAATAATAATAAATAAATAAATAATTAAATAAATAATTAATTAATAAATAATTAATTAATAAATAAATTATCCATGTGATAATGCAACCATATTTTGTTCAACAACGTGTTGAAGGGAAACATATTTTGAGAAATTTGATACTATATAATTGACAGTAGTTAGCATTATTTGTTTCAACAAATCGATTCTGATAAATAAAGCGTAGTTTGAGGAAATGTTGTTGTTGTATCTTGGTGGTGTGGGGACCGTCTGATCGGTTTGAGTATCTTTAACCATTTCTCCGTCAATCAATAATAGACATTTCCTACTGGTGTTGTATACAGCAACAATCATGTATGACTATTAATTATTTGTCAAACTGACAGAAGAAGGAGAACTCCAATTCATACCGGATTTAAATTACTTTATATTTGCATTAATTCACTGTGGAGTCTCAGATATTAGCCACATGTAAGTTCCCATGTGAACACCGGCGCCCGAAGGCCACTATAGTCTTGTCAACATTTCTAATAGGAGAGTTTTTGGCAGTCGGTTAAAATTTGGGAACGTTTTAAATTAGAAAAACTGATGCCATGAGCGCGCATATCCTATATTTTCTTATATTCAAGTTGTTTGTTTTTGTTTTTTACTCGATCTTCATTTAAAACAACATTTAGGCCACTGTGAGACACAGAATGGTGGTCAAACATTGGCCAAAGCCTTTAACCGGGTCGTTCAGTCCTGTACGGCATATATGTACATGCAAATGGCCGAAAAGCTAGCGACGTTCGTGTTTGACCTACTGAAGCGATCATTTCTATCCCCCGTCACAATATGGAATCTCCCGAAACAACTTTTGACCTACAAATTAAGTGGGCGATAGATATGGGTCAGGTATTGTCCCAATATTTGATTGACAGTTTTGTTTATGTGACAGTGCGCTAGTTTCTGCCTTGGAAAAGGATAATATGACCATATTATAAGTCTTTCAAGTAATAGTTCTTCATGTTTTGTTTTGAAGACTTTGTGTGAGTTATTCTTCGGATTATCAAAATGGTTTAATTTTGTGAAGTTATTCGAAGTAATATGAATGTGCATGGTTTCTTAGAATTTCCAGCATTGTTGCTGGCTGAGTTTACTTCTGTGAGTCGTAAACATATCTGGGATTTAATGACTCAGGAATAAAACAAAGAGAATACTGATTACAAAGTTTCGGAAGGTTTCACCGTGAATACAGTTGTGAGCTAGAAAGATGAAGGTGAGTTTGGCCTAAGTTGCTTAAGGGTCTAAGTTGCTTAGGCATCAAAGTTGCTTAAGGATCAGGGTGACTTCATTTGACATGGCCAGATTCACCACATGTTTACTACGAGGATAAACTCGAAATTAGTTGTAGCAACTGGTAGCAGAATTTATATATATTTGTGGAAAAAAAAACAAGACAAAAAACAAAACAAAACAAAACAAAAAAACGCACATTTAGATTCACTCACCATATCAGTTATATGTTATTACTGATAATTTTGTGAAATAGCAAATTTGGAGAATAGATGAAAATTCAGCCCGAGCAGTCCCATTTTCAAGGTGAATTTATTTTTCTTTTCTTTTCTTTTTTATATTTGGCCGCTCATGATTTTAAGAAAGTTTTACAACTGTTAGATTAAACTGTGTGCAATTTGAATTTTTTTTTTTTTAATTGACATTAAAAAGTAAAAAAAATAAATAAATAAAAAAAAATAAATATATATATATATATATATTTTGCCAGTTGAGGCCCCCTGATCTTTAAAAATTGTGAAGGGCGAATTTTCCCCTCCTGTGATGTACACATGAAGATATAGATATTATTATGTAGGGTGTATACATATAGATAGGGAAAAGGAATCTCTTACCATGTCTAATCGTATAATTATCCATAATAAAAGACGCCCGCCCCCGTGGGTGTATACATACATTTGGCAAATAAAAAAATTAAAAAATAAGAAAAAATTCCTGCTGGAAAATATTGAATATACTCATCATATCAACATATTTAAGTCAAATATTAGGTGACAGAAATAGATATACCGTAATGTTCAAAGCAACTGACCACCCAACCACAGCAGAACTATGGGCAATCTTCCAGGACCCAGTCGGAAACACGGCCCGCTGCCACTCATCGGAAAGCTCTCCCCGAGAGCTTTCCGATGAATGGCAACAAGCCACATCTCCAACCAAATCCCGAAAAAACCACCCACAACTCCGCCGTGGTCAAGTGGTCAATCACTTTGAGCATTACTGTAGCAACTTGTATAAATATTGGTTATTTGTCAAACTGATGGAAGACAGAGAACTCCAATTTATACCGGATTTAAGTTTCTTTTTTATTTCATTAATTCAATGTGGAGTCTCAAATATTAGCCACATGTGAGTGGAATTCATTATCAGTGTGTAATGCACTGTCCTGGTATATATGCTCGAAAACATTTTTTTGCCTGAACAATGCGGAACATCTTTTCATTTCTTGGTGAAGTTTCACTTGGAATTCCCCGAAGTAATTACTTGAAATGGCTAATTTGAAAGTTGAGGTTGTCCAGTTTACGGTATAGTTCTAGTCTTTGTACATTATATATAGTGGGCAATTAAGGAAAAAGTGCATATCACTATCATATTCGTATCCACATCTACAGTTTGGGGTATCTGCTATATAATTTTCGAACATATCTAAGCGGAGATCGCTGCAAGAGTTTCGTATCCTACAGTGGAAAATACTATATTTTCGATTTCCTGATTCAAAATATTTTGGCGGCTTTCTAGTGGGTCCTATCATATCTTGGTTATCCTTGAAATCTAGCAGATTTTCAGCATCCGTTATATACATGGGTAGTTTGTTCCATGAAGTTCCATGAAAGGGAAGAATGATTGCTTAAAATGTTCCGTTCTACTATAATATGAACGGAATCTTCGTGGGTTTCGCATGTTATAGCTGGAGACTTGTCGGTGTTTGAATCCGTACCAACCTCCTCTAGCACCGACAGCAATGATCGGCTATGAGGACATCCTTAATGGCCAGACGCACGTTTTGCCAACATTTCCTGGTATTTCCTGATTTTCTCAAAATATGCCAGACATTTACCACTCACAATTTAATAAAAACAACCACCTAGATTATATTGACTAAGTCTAGCAAACACATATACAAGCCAGTAAATGACTCAAACAAACACGACTTTCAAGCAACTCATATATAAACACAAGACTGACTCGGGGGAGGGGAACGACCGGTGATATGTACTTGTATATATGTTCAACTTACTTTTGGTAGTCATGTTGCAATGCCATTATTCTTGCTTTATTTCTCAGTGTAATAACAAACGGGAGAGGAGGTACTCATAAGTGAGTCAGCACTTGTCCTCCAATCCCATTGTCTGTAAAAATGTATGTATCATTTCCTATTTGTTATTGAATTAGACAAATAAATATGTTTAAACTAACAGTTACAATATATGTGCGTGTCACATTTTTTTCGGTATAGGAGCCCAACTTTGCCGATTAAACTGAACAGTTCCGTTCTTCTCTAAACGTACACAAACAAGATGTAATGTAAGATTGTCCCTAATTATATACATGCGCGTACAATTTTATAGAATAGTTAGATTATAGCGCATCATTGTGATCGTAAGATATTACTCTTTTCGATAAGTATAGCATCGTGTATTGATTTGTATGATAAAGTCGATTAAAATTGACTAAAAATCCAGCTATAAAAGAGTACGGGAACTGCACATCCACGAAAACCAGCGGCCAGATGCTCATAGCCCGTTTATATATAACCATGGGTATATGCGAGAAATACACAATGAAAACACACTCCACAGTTTGGATCGATAAGCCTTGCCCTGTGTATTTTGATGTTGCGTTTTTTGACAATGGTCTTCCGTATCATCTCTACAACACAATTATCGTCTTACTTGCAGCACGATGTTACCGTGTGATCCCCACAGAAGCGTTTTCATTCAGAGTATGGTCAATATATTGCCGCCGGTGCAGTGTATTCTCGGACAGAAAACAAATAGGCCAATACCGAAAGCAGAAACTATAGGTCGCGAGGGGCACCCCTGGTTGAGTCTGGGATATTTGGCACTCGGGACTTGGCTAGAGGGTTTTCGTTGGGGTGGTCTCCACCTTGGAATTTCCAACTACACCCCACCCCATTCAACCATACCAAACTCATTTATAAGTTTGCGAAATTAAATTTGCACATCCCCCCGGTGCTTTGATTTTTCCCAATTTTTCCCTCACAGACTACTAGATTCTAAATGGAGCCTATTCTAAGTGGACCAGTAGTATTGTGGCCACTGGCCATGCAGGGTGAAAATGATGGTTCGGCCCAAAATGAGATTAAAAAATCCTAACATCTAGTGGTATATCGCCAGACAAATTTACACCCCGATTGAATTTTTCTTAAATTAATTAGCAAGTAACTACTGGCAAGGGCACAGAACACACGGGTCGGCCGATGGTTAGGCCCAATGTGAGTACATTTTGAAAAACTGTACATGTAAATTTGACAATCCTAGCATCTAGACTGGCCTCAAGCTTTCCAATTCGGGGAAATTTTTAACCTGACATGCACTCACACTTAGGTTTGAAAATTGCCAACTGATGGCCATTACAGTTCAGAATTTTGCAAATGAAATGGATATATGCAAATGTTGGTCTAAAACAACTAATTTGTCATTGAGAAATTGTTGGAAAATCAAACTACGAGAACAATTTCAACCTAAATTTGGTGTGAATTTTCCAATTAATGTTGCATTAGATTTGACTACAGTTTGGTGGGGGGTAAGACCCCTGTCGACACGTCGCTGCTTGGCACACCATGCTAAAAGCACGGTCTTGCATTCACCGAAGACGAGAAATCATCGATACTAAATTATGTTGCGTGGCACATGGGGAGCAGTCAGGGGGTTACATCCTCACCCATGTTGGGGAGAGATAGCCACCCCTCGTCGATGAGATATACAATGGTCAACCCGGTAGATGAAGCCCGCCCCCCCCCCCCCCTATCGGGGAATCGTATAGCCCCTGCGTCGGTGATATCCTGGCGCCAACCATGTTTGAAATAATATAGCAATTTTAAGACCACATATGGAGCATAAATCACGGGGAAATGAGCTATCATAATATATATATCTCTCTCTCGTTCTGTTGGCCTCTGTATATCATATAAACACTTTTTCTATAAAAAAAAAAAAACCCTAAACCAACTCAACGTGCGATTTCCCTACGCTCCTGTTGCACAAATTCTAGTATAAAAAGTGCGTCTATTTCAGACAAAGTTCAAACAGTAAATATGACCAGACAAGACATAGAAACCGCTAATCTCATTACCAATCTAACGACACCAGTCGAACGTGATCACCTTTCAAAGCAATAACACAGGGCACCAGGTTACGGACAACCACAGGCACACACACCATGGATAAATACACGATCAAAAGAACGGCAGTTTTTTTGTACGGTTATATCTGACATATACCCATGGTTATATATAAACGGGTTATGAGCATCTGACCGCAGTTTTCTAATTCACTCATTAACCTCCAAGTAGGTAAATCCAGTTTCGGCGACGCTGATTGGTCAGTTGCACGGGTTATAACATGTGTTGCTGACGTAATATTTACGCTAGCTAGAGGCCTACTCACCGATTAATACATCTTAATCATTACGAATTCCGATCTGAAGTACATACGTTCCTATGGACAACGATGTAAACCGTGGGAAATTCGAAATACAAATATGATCGAATCGCACATCGGCTTGATTCAATTACTGTCGGGAGAATTCAAGTTATTCGGACAAACAATATTAATTGAAAAAAGTCTTTCGAAGGACGTATGCATTTCGTAGCCTTGACCACAGTGACTGATGTATTGCCGCCATTGCAAGTCAACGGACTGTCAGTAATGCACTACTTCGTGGCGCAACTTGGCCACGAAACTTACATTTATTAATATAATTTATACATGCATATCGAAATTGCCGTGATATGGAATTTGAGTCGATAGATTAAAATATAAAACACATAAATGACAATAACTGAGGCAACTTTGCCTGGGACAGACATGGCGCTATAACCGGTGATGTCTTCCTGTCTGTCCCAGCAGCCAATATCTAAATAATTAAAGTAGGATGTTATAGATCTGGTCACCAGAAGAATGATTCCCCGGGCCAGGCCCCGCCGATACGCATGCCGCCACCACAGAGACCGTTGGACCGTCCCTGGCACTTGGGTCATCTTATCCAAGCGATGAATTGATGAGACACAGAAGCGGGAGTAATTGACCCCCCCCACACACACACACCACACACACACCCTCACACACACCCCCCACACACACGGACATTTACACTTCATGGAAAATTGATTGATCTATATGCTGACTATGTCAGCAACACTCCGGGCAGTATGGGTTCGTGCATAAAACATGTTCAGAATAATTTCCTATATAACTCTTCATAACCTTGCGTTCTAGACGCGATTTCAATCTTGTCTCTCGTAAATTTTCTCTCTGGTTGTTCCATAATGAGGGGAATTTAAAAGCGGGAAATTTGTCGAGATATTTTGGAAGTTTGACTAAGCATGCTTGTCCAGTCGTCATCTTACATACTGTTTTAGGTTTGATGACTGAACAAATTTCCGAAATTCTTTGGTAGATTCCCATCTTTCCAATCCAGCATGAACAACAAGACATGCAGATTAGATCATCCACTTTCAGAATTCTGTTTTTGTGGAATAGTTGGAATTACTGTCAGCTATATTGGTACTGCTATTCAGGTCATGGGTGTCTTTCCCACAAGACTTCCCCATATTTAAGTTATCAAATATTTCATAAATGCATGTACCAAAAGCAAAGAAATAGACAAAACCATACAGGATAATATAGCTTGTCAAATGTGTTCATGGGTTTACGTCCAAAATGAATGGCATCTGGTCTGCACGAATCAAAAGTATGTTGTGTCGTTGGAGTTTGTCTCCGAGTGAGAATCTTCACCGCCCCGATTTAATAGCTTGTCAAGTTCCTCTTCAGTTTTGAATTTAGAGATCGTTCCAGTCTTCGATTTGAGGAACAGTTTACCTTTTGCTGACCACGAATTTTCAACGGCGGAATCACCAAAGGCTTTCTTCGGGAGTCGCGCCAGGTCTGTCACATATTTCTTGCTTCCCTTGAGAGGGTTTCCGATCGGCAAGTACTTTTGACTTTGGAATTCTATTGGTCAATTTAGCGATGGCGGGATGTGGTCGCTGTGTCCTAGTCGTATCATCTGCTGCTTTAACACGGCCGGTTTTCTTCATCCGACCAGGGGCAGAGCATATTCGGTGAGCGATTGATATCTCATTCAATGTGATGTCGGCTTTCATATATGTTGAAATAAATGCCTTTTGTACACAGATAAACATCGTCTCGTCTTCATCTTCGTCCAAACCAAATATCCGCAGCGAGTACTTTCTGCCTTGCTGCTCGAGGTCATTGATTTCATATTTCGTTTTCAGCTGGTGTTCCTTTAATCCGTTCGTCATTGTTTCTTTTATTTCCGTCTTTTCCCTTTCAAGGTCTTTGTAACACTTCTCAACTGCGTTTACTTTCTCTTCTAGTCTACGAATTGTATTCAAAATTTAAAGATTTGCTTCCAATATTTTCTTTTCCACTTCTGCTGTTGTGGAATATTTTCTCATGGCTGAAACGGAGTATTCAGTTTTTCCATAATGTTCTTGTATTGTTCTGTGATCTCGTTTAGTTGTTCGTTGGAAGTTACAGCTTGTTCAGTTATCTCGGCATTTTTTTTTCTTCATCGAAGTCCTTCATTGTTCTTTCAGTTTTCTGTTTTGGCTTTGGAATGGATGTATTTGGAATATCGGAATCGTCCAACGACCAATATCCTCGTTTACGTCGTCTGTTTGATCGTCCCATTCAATTTGGCAGTAAATGGTAGGCATTGAATAGTCATCGTGCAGCAGTGCACAGTACCGCTCAATGTCAAATTTCTCCCAGTATATTGGATTGTATACGTTTAGTATCGCTATGACTGGTAGAGTTATTAGTCAGGTTCGAAAATCTAATAAAGCTTCTAGAAACAAAGGTGCGGGTATTTTTCTTTCAAAAGCTTTTGAGAATTGTTTCTAAAGGTATTTTTTATGCTGATGTCAAAAACCAATGTTGGCAAGATGACAAATTATTATTTCTGGTCAAAAATCGGACTTCAAAATGGCCGCTATCAAAACAAAGTCTAATTTTACTATTGTTATGTGTTGCTCTAAACGTTCGAATATTGAGTATTTCCGTACTTTAGAAAAAATTGGAACAAGAAGAAGTATACACAGAACATATGTGGTAATTTAAAGTGAACATGTTTGACATTTAAACCCATTTATGCCCAAAAAATGACAAAAAAACGCGAATTTTATAAATGATTACGGTCTTAAAAGGCAGAAAGTGAAATATGCTGGAAACGAATCCTTCAAATGGTATAGACAGTTGTGTCTAAATGTAATATGTAATCTGATTCAAAAAAAAAATGTTGGCAACTCGACAAATAATTATTTCTGAACTAAAATGACAATTCAAAATTGCCGCCATCAAAACAAAGTCTTACTTTACGATTGTTGTTATGTGTTGCTCTAAGACGTTCGAATATTGAGTATTTCCGTACTTTCGAACGAATTGGAACAAGAAGAAGTATACACAGAACATATGTGGTAATTTGTAATCTGATTAAAAAGAAAACAATGTTGGCAACTCGACAAATAATTATTTCTAACATAAAATGACAATTCAAAATGGCTGATATAATACTCAGTTAAAAATTCGAAAATCATCAGTAATATTATGAAACTGGTTCATCAACACCCAATGCGACACAATTTGCCATCATATAGCCAAAATGGTCAAAAAAAGTCTTATTTATTATTGCAGTTCCACAAGTGGTGTGCAGGGTAACTCTGATTTTCTGCATGTACGCCTTGCTGTTACACACCCCTTCTTGCGCCCACATTTGATTATTTCGTGACATGATTTTGGAATGGGTTCTAGTGACATCATGGTTGGATCTAATCGACCATTTTCTTCTTTCCATATCCCATTGTCGAAGGATCCGGTAATGTTTGCACAGGAATGGTTACTTTTGGTTAACCTGGTAGTTTGTTCTCAAAAGGTGGTTATGAAATAAGTCACTGGTTGGTGGAAGCTTTTCAGGAGATTCAGTCCGAGGGAACATCCCGAATCTTGCATTGTTGAGTTTTGCATCGGAAACTCCATACAACTTGCATACAAAATGTTCAGCACTGTCAATTGTTTCTGTGTATATTGCAATATTACCTATACCCTTTAAGAGTTCACAACATTCCAGGTAAATCTTCCATGCGGGTCGTTTAGACACCCCATATATGAACGAAGTTGAATCACACCCGTTAAAGCATGAAACGCTAGCATATAATTCAGAGCGTCGGTCGATATTTGGGTGGCAACATCCCTGATGGGTATAATTGTAGGGCTTTTGGAAGTTCCAGCCGTCATGAACACACCACAATATGCAGGTAATTTGTCTAGGTAACCAAGCAATAACACTAGAACATCGACGTCCCTACTTACCACAATAACTTGTTTCAGATTGCACCCCATGCTGGCATCAAATGAATGAATGATAAATCTAGTGTAAGCCTCTTCGTTTTTAGACTCTAGCCCTTTCAAGTCTGTTCCATCTACCGAACAAGCTACTCTGCAATCTGGTAACCCCCCTGCAACAACAACAGCAACACCTTCTGTTTTCGCTTTTGTAACAATTTCTTGAGACAAGGAACCATTCAAATCGGACTTCTTGTCAGACAACAAAATGAAACTTTTCCAATTTTGTGGGATGGGAACATCACGATTTGTTATTGTCGTTCGGATCAATGGTACATTGCGACTTCTTCTCGATCTGGTGGCAGTCTTTATAGATTAACCGAGTATCTGTCGAACACTACATCAATCCTGACATAGCCTTCGCCCTCCTTCAACACGCACACTGAGAATACATCGGCCATCTCTCCAAATGTATTTACCTTTTCCGGTTTACCTGTGGCCACACCAAGGGCCTGACCGTCAATGACAATACCTGCACGGGGAGATGGTGTCATTGTTGTTAGGCAGGATACTAAGCATTGCTTTGTTTCTAGTTCGAAGTGTTTTATTTGGCTCGCATAATGCAATTGGAACAGGCATGAGTTCATATTGTAAAACAGATCGCATGTATTACATCATATTGTAGTTGCCCTTCATGCCGGCAGGGCAGTCAACTTGCAAACAATGACATCATCTCCCCATGCATGTATTGTCATTGTCAGGCCCTTGTTGTGGTCATAGGTAAACCAGAAAAGGTAAATTCATTTGGAGATGTGGCCGATGTATTCTCAGTGTGCGTGTTGAAGAAGGGCGAAGGCTATGTCAGGATTGATGTAGTGTTCGACAGATACTCAGATAAATATATAAAGACTGCCAACAGATCGAGAAGAAGTCGCAATGTAAATTGATCCGAAGGACAATAACAAATCCTGATGTTCCCATCCCACAAAATCGGAAAAGTTTCATTTTGTTGTCTGACAACAAGTCCGTTTTGAATGGTTTCTTGTCTCGAGAACTTGTTACCAAAGCGAAAACAGAAGGTGTTACTGTTGTTGTTGCATGGGGGTTCCCAGAAGGTTGCAGAGTAGATTGTTCGGTAGATGGAACAGACTTGAAAGGGTTAGAGTCTAACCATGAAGAGGCTGACACTAGACTTCATTCACTTGATGTCAGGATGGGGTGCAATCTGAACCAAGTTATTGTGGTAAGTAGGACGTCGATGTTCTAGTGTTATTGCTTGGTTACATAGACAAATTACCTGCAGATTGTGATGTGTTCATGATGGCTGGAACTTCCAAAAGCCCTAAAATTATACCCATCAGGGATGTTGCCACCCAAATACCGAGCGACGCTCTGAACTATATTCTTGCGTTTCATGCTTTAACATGGTGTGATTCAACTTCGTTCATATATGGGGTGTCTAAACGATCCGCATGGAAGATTTACCTGGAATGTTACTCTTAAAAGGGTATAGGTAATATTGCAATATCCACAGAAACAATTGAAAGCGCTGAACATTTTGTATGCATTTGAAGTTGTATGGAGTTTCCGATGCAAAACTCAACAATACAAGATTCAGGATGTTCCCTCGGACTGAATCTCCTGAAAAGCTTCCACCAACCAGTGACTTATTTCATTACCACCTTTTGAGCACAAACTACCAGGTTGTAGTTTGGAAACAAGCAACCATTCGTGTGCAAACATTACCGGGTCGGGTCCTTCAACAATGGGATGGGAAGAAGAAAATGATCAATTAGATCCAACCATGATGTCACTAGAACCCATTCCAAAATCATGTCTCGAAATAATCAAATGTGGGTGCAAGAAGGGGTGTGTAGCAGCAAAGTGTACATGCAAAAAATCAGAGTTACCCTGCACACCACTCTGCAATTGTGGAACTGACTGCAAATATAAATATGTTTTTTTGTGACCATTGTTGGCTATATGATGACAAATTGTGTCGCATTGGCCATTTTGAATTGTCATTTTAGGTCAGAAATAATTATTTGTCGAGTTGCCAACATTGTTTTTTTGGAATCAGAATAAAAATTACATTTAGATATAACTGTCTAAACCATTTGAAGGATATATTTCCGGCATACTTAACTTTCTGCCTTTTAAGACCGCAGTTATTTATAAAATTCGCGTTTTTTGTCATTTATGGGCATAAATTGGATTAAATGTCAAACATGTTCACTTTAAATTACCACATATGTTCTGTGTATAGTGTCACTTGTCACAATTCGTTCGAAAGTACGGAAATGCATAATATTCAAACGTCTTAGAACAACATATAACAGTAAACGAAAATCTAGACTTTGTTCTGATGGCGGCCATTTTGAATTGTCATTTTGGGTCAGAAATAATAATTTGTCGACTTGCCAACATTGGTTTTTGAAATCAGCATAAAAAAAATACCATTAGAAACAATTCTCAAAAGCTTTTGAAAGAAAAATGCCGGCACCTTTCACTTTTATTCCATTTCGAACCTGACTATATCGCTCATTGGTGAGGGGATGAGTGCAGTGCATTTCACAGGCCGATGAGTTGATGTATTAATGGTATTGTCATCCACGATTTCAGCGTCGGACACCAGATCTATTCTGGGGTTATGTATAATAATGTGATCCAAAAGTGAGGGAGAGTACTCCAGAGAGTATGGTATGTAAGATACGGTTGGACCTTTGCACGTAGGCAATGTCACCAAATATGTCATATTGTGCCTATCCAGGAACCGTCTAAGTGGCATAACTCTAGAGTTGTATCGGCGTGGTTCAAATTCAGACTGTGAATCTAATCTTGACGGATTCGCATTGAAGTCTCCTATCATGAATTCCAGCGTGACGGAATCACCAAATTTTACGGAATTTCACTTTTCTGTGGCCTATAAAATCTAAAATTATGACCAGTAGGGGTACCGCTTAAAATAATAAAAAAAACATTGTATATACTCTACTAAGTTGATTGATTATATACAATGCTATGTGTAAAAAAATTAAGTATCATTTCACTCTGGGCCAAATTGTGTCCGTGACGGTAACACAAAAAAGTGCCCTCACTATAGCTATGATGGTTGGTCCGTGGTATTGCAGAACCCTGCTCATTCAGCAAAGCTGAGCTGGAAAAAGTTCTAAATTAGCAAAGTTGAAACATTATCCTTGAAGACAGAAGCCGCATTATCACACACTTCTGTGTATATTACTAGCTAACTCGGTTTGTTCGCCGTGGCGGAATCGCACAACGGGCGTGACGGAATCACATTCAAAACTTGTAAAACTACACCGAATTCAAAATGCTTAAATCACATGGAAATATTATTGTAAGAGAGATATATTCATTTTCCCAGCGTTTGTAAGAATGAAGTTGATTCCATCGAGTGGTATACGAAGTGTAAACTCATGGCATCGTGATCTACAAGTGTATAAAGGCTATGACTTATTCTTCAGACAGAACTTTCAACAGTGTGGTTAAACCTTTTGATTTTGGTCGACAAACAATTAATGGCCCAAAATAGTCATAGACATAGCTGAGAGCAGAACAAATAATTTCATGCTAGACTCGCCTACCCATTACCCACAAACTCAAGAGATCATAACAAAAAAACTAATTAAAACCATAAATCTAGTAGATAAGAATAATAGAACCGTATGTTGAACAATATCGATGATGTCAGACAAGTCAGGGAGGCATTTTTCGTACGATTCATCCGGGAGGTTCGAATTTGGAAGATACACTTGAAAGATGAAAACATAATCAACACTTGAAATATGAAAACAAATTGATTATACTAAAGTCTTAAACGAATCCCAGCGATTCGTCATTATTCACACCTCGAAGTCGAAGTATGTGGCGTCTATTTTAATGAGAAATGCAACCCCGTCTCGACAATAGCTGTCACCCGTCTTCGTTACTATAGTTCTCCGGCTTTTGGCGACGCTTATGTCGTTTGGGTGAAATTCATTTAGAAAATGGAGGGAACTATCGTCAAACCTCTATATTTTTTACATTGTGGTGTGGTATGATTAATCATACTTGCCATGATTGGTCTTTGTCAAAGAATCTTTATATATATGTTGCTGTAGTTTCTCCACGGCGGCTGTACGCACCAGGTAGCCAGAAGTTTATCTCCGAAATCAGTCTGCAGTCTATGGTTGAAATGGTGATTCTCGCCGATTTAACGTCGAGATTGGTTTTGCAACTTTAACATATAAAGGAATAACGTCACGTTGTGTCAGAACATCACCGATGTGTTTTTGGTCGTCCTCGGATCCGACGCCTCCTATGTAAAACCTTCTGGTTTCGCCTGATATACCATGTTCCGTTCCACAGCGACGAGGTTCCGAAAGTGCGGAACTCGAGTAAACAGGGGAACCTAGTTCATATAACATTTCATTCCCAATCGAGAATGGAAGAGTTAAAGACACGGTTGGCCTTGGCGGTGGGTATCCTGTGAAAATATCTCCACCCGTCAAAACCCGCCACAAACAGAAAGAACATCAAAATGTAGATAGACTTTGTCCGTATACAAATAAGAAATATCGCATAAACAGTGTGTTATGGTCATATGTTTGACCATTGTTATGTAAACAAAAGCGTAAAAAGTTACTTTTCTGGTGTTTGTTTATATTATGATGGTAAACATAAAGAGCGTTCTTTGTTGGTGAATACCTGATATGGAACTAATAAAGAGCGTTTATGCCATTTGTGTGTGATTAGCCAGTAGCATTGTGTTGTCTTCTGTAACACAATCAGGCTCTTGCTTAGGTAAAATATAGTAGATCTTTATGATAACATGCTGTTTACGCGATGATCAAGGTATATATGAACGGAACTGTATGCGTTTTACTGTTTTTCTGTTTACGGTGTTTGGAACAAATATGAATATTTTCGACAATTAAGGCCGCACGTGCCTTTAATAGAGGAGTACCCATAGTTGGCACAATGGTGTTCACTGTAGGTTTATCAGGTTTTGATGATGGTCTTGGTGATTGCGTTTCACGGTTTGAATGTTATATCTAAGGCTTCTGTTCCAAGTTAAGGATTCGCGATTCGTAATTGTCAATTAAAGAGTGGAACAGCTCATCAAAGTAGCTGCTCATGGTGTCGACATTCTGGTTGGTTTTGTCGATGGCGCACTTCAGTGAGCTATTCACCTGGTCAATTTTCGATTGGGCGTCTTCAGTAACCGCAACAGAGGTACTGATGCTGGTGAGACCCTTTAGCGTTTTGCTACACACATCGCCAGCCGATTCGGTCACTATGTTGATCTCATCAAACAACGAGCAGTTGAATGGTGTGTTCTTATTCCCGGTCGCACCCTCCGTCATAGGTTACATGTTCAATGGCTTTCTAATTCAACTCAGTTTGTGATGCGACGATGCCTATTTCATTCTGGCTGGTTTAGATATCCGCCCGTAATTCAAGGATGTTTTTCTCAACCTCCTTTTGCTTGGAACTTATCAGACGGCAGGGTTCTTCGGTTGCAGATGTTATTCGGATGATATCCGCCCCTATTAATGTCATTGCTGAGTTAATTTCAATGATATTATCTTGCATGCAGATAGAACCACATGGGCACTCGTTTCGGGGAGGGCGCGAAGTTTGTAGATTAGAATTTGCCCTATGATCATCATGCGGGAGGGATTTCAGAGTATCCCCTATCTCGTTGATCGATCCACCAGGCAGGAACAGGTTCACTTATGAACTTATCTCGTGGAAGATGTGCCATGGTTATGAGGTAATTAACTGCTACCATGCACGTCGCTTTGTTGGTGATCGGTATTTGCTTATATATTCAGAAAATTATTCAGAAAAACTTAATCTTAGTCGAGCGCATTCCTTATTTGATCCATCGAAATATTTTACTTGTATGAAGCTAGTTGTCTGACATAATCATTGATTGGTGTGTTTTAAAAGTAAGCTCCCCGATACCAATCCAGTAAACCGAATTATTAAGTCTTTCCAAACATACCGTACTGCGATTAAGTAATTCCCGTGCAGCGCGTCAGTAAACCCCGCTGCAGGCTTCAATCGAGCCCGTAACTGTTTTTACTCGAAAAATTGGGAGTGCCGTCAGAATTATTCGGTATTTTCTTACTAATTCAGCAAATATTGATGGAAATTAAGATTTAGCTGACTGAGATATCTATATCAATGGAACGTTTCCAAAATTATTCAAATTTGCTTCAATTTGAAACGTAATATACAAAATCACACAGTATTGAAATATGAAATGTTTATTCTCACCAGTCGTCTGTCATTTTGTGACCAAATTGAGCCGTATTCTTTCATCTGTTAACAATTGTTAGATGTTGGGTCCATCGAACACCATGTGAATCCGGAATTATGTCGGTAAAAAGCTAAATTAAAAGCAATATAGTGCGCTAATATAAGCAAACTTACCGGTCGACGAGTAACTTGCCCGCAGCGGTTTTATATATATACCGAGTAAACGTTCTCATCATAAGCGTGATGTGGAGTATATTCCACCGACAAACACGAGGTATTGTAACGATGATTGGCCAATTGAGTTAGAAATTGATATACGCCGTTTGCGTCGAGATGACGAGCTTCTTCTGATTTGCGGAGATATGAACGCTCGCTCAAACAACATGTGCGAACTTAACAATTCAATCAACTTTACTGATTTACAACACATCACGGACGCCACGAATACTCAATCACTTTTTGACTATATACACCTCGATGGTGACAATGAATCTCAATCAAATTGTATTCCCATAAATAAACGCTGCTCCGAGGATAAGGGAAAAAGTAACAGCTATGGGTATAAATTGATTAAGTTCTGTGAATCGACGTCTATATTTATTGTTAACGGGCGATTTGGGGAAGATAATGGCCATGGTAAACTTACGTCATCCGAAAAGAGTGTAATTGACTACGCATTGGGCAATATCAATCTATTGCGAACAATAGAGAACTTTCGGGTGAACGAGTTCTCTCCCCTATATTCAGATATACACAATGCACTCCATTTAGAATTGAAATTTGACGCTCGTCACGATGTGGGAGCACATGATCCTCTTATAACTACCAATGTGGATCCCGAAACTAATCGTAAAATAAAAAAATGGGACCGTGATAAGAGAAATGATTTCGCTATGAATCTTGATCACAATAAAATTAATCAAGTAATTGAAAAATTAGAGCAATGGCGACCTGAAACTGGGTCTGCTTGTAGTCAATTCATAGTGGATGAAATATGCGAGGATGTAACATGTATTTTATTGGATTCCGCAAAAAACACATTTGGAACATACAACCCAAATCACAGGAAAACAATACATAAACCACCAAATAAAACTTGGTTTGACGACGAATGTAAGTCAAAGAGACAAGCTTTTCACAAGGCAAAACGACTATATAATAGAGAAAAATCACTATCAGATAAACAGCATATGAAAAATGCTGGAACTCTTTATAGAAAAACTATGGATTCGAAAATAAAGAATCAGCGAGATGCAGATATTTCTGAACTCAAGAGTTACAGCAATAGTTCCAGCAAGGCATTCTGGGATAAACTAAATAAATTATCCAATGATAATAAATTTCAAAATAACACCACAAACTTAGATCTGGAAATATTTTCTGATTATTTTAAAAGCTTAAACGACTCAGACGAATCTGATAATCTAGGTAATTATATAGATGAATTAAATGAGTCGTCGTTCCATGACAGTTATCTAAATAACGCTATAACCGAAGAAGAAATTAAATCTGTCATTTCCAATTTGAAAAACAGTAAAGCCGCTGGTCATGACGGGCTTTTAAATGAATATCTGAAGGCTTCTGTTGAGAAAATGATGCCCATTTATTCCTTACTTTTCAACTTAATCTTGGAATCTGGAAACTACCCCCGGGAATGGGCCGTTGGGATGATAAAACCTATATATAAAAAGTCTGGTGACCGAACTATGCCGGACTCATATCGGGGAATTACACTTTTAAGCTGTCTTTCTAAAGTATTTACAGCCATTCTAAACAATAGAATGGTTTCATTTTCAGATGATCATGAAATAATTTTAAAAAATCAGACGGGATTTAGAAAATCCCACTCAACCGTAGATAACATATTTGTTTTTACACAGTGTAATCGACCTATACCTAAAAAGTGGTAAAAAATTATATTGCACATTTATTGATTTTAGAAAAGCTTTTGATACTATATGGAGGGATGCAATATGGCTGAAATTAGCCCAAGCAATATCAACGGAAAAATACTTAATGTCATTAGAAATATGTACGGTAAGATAAAAACATGTGTAAAAGACAGTCACAATATTTCAGACTTTTTTGTTAGTAATGTCGGACTTTTTCAAGGGGAAATAATGTCACCTTTTTTATTTTCCTTGTACATTAATGACATCCAAGATTTTATGAATGATTGTGTAATAAAAAATTTGAGTTATTTAGATGAACTATACATTGAAAATGTGGGATGTTACATAAAATTGTTTTGTATTCTTTATGCAGATGACACAGTATTAATGTCTGATACAGAAGAAAATATGCAGCGTTCTCTCCAAGCATTTGCAGATTATGCAGATGCTTGGAAGTTGCAAGTAAATACAAAAAAAACTAAAGTCATACTATTTAGTAATAAACTACCCAAACCAATTCCAACGTTCAGATATCGAGGTCAAGAACTCGAGACATTCAAAGAATTTGTATATTTGGGAGTAACCTTTTTTTACAATGGTAGATTTTGCCAAAATTTGAAAAAAATAGTTACTATTGGCACAAGAGCAATGTATGGATTACTAAACAAAGTGAGATCTCTCAAGCTTCCAATCGATATCATGTTAAAACTATTTGACTGTATGATAGTACCCATCCTATTATATGGGAGTGAAATTTGGTGTCACGAAAGGACTCAAATTATTGAATCGCTTCATCTTAAATACTGCAAAATTATAGGATATTTGAAAACAAGTACACCAAATTATATGGTTTACGGTGAATTTGGCAGACACCCTCTGTCCATTGAGATAAAGTGCAGAGCACTATCCTACTGGTCCAAACTACTATCACATGAGGGCTCAGAACTTGCCAAAAATATATATGTTCTTGTTAAAGAATTGGACCACAATTCTGATGGCTCATTTAATAGCCCATGGCTATTTATTATTTCTAACACACTGAAAGAACTTAACATGGAAAGAGCATGGACAAATCAGTCAGGTTTAACAAAAGCTGAAATTAGAAATATAAAATCAGAGCTTATTGAGCGACACAAGACAGAACAATTTACTGTAATGCAGAATGCAAACTCATCTAGAGCACGTTTTTATATGAGTATTAAAACGAGACCGGGCATGGGCCGCTATCTGAATTTCTTACCGGCTCACTTAGCAAACATTTTGCTAAAATTTAGAACCGCAAATCTAAAACTGCCTGTCGAATATACAAGATGGAAATCTAATTCTGTGGATAATTGTGACAAAACCTGTGATATTTGCGGTGATGGCACGGGTGATGAATACCACTTTATTATTATTTGCAAAGAACTACAGGCAATTCGATCAGACTATATCCCGAAATATTACTGGGAGAATCCTACGAAAGAAAAAGACTGTTATCTTTGGAAAATCAACTACTACTGAAAAAAGTTAGTATTTTTATCAAATTGGCATCAAGAAAATTAAAATATGACTGAACGATTATTCCAAATTTAAAAACTTGTGATTAGGTACATTATTTATAGTAGCGAATAATTATTGCAGTCAAAATATGATGATAATGATATTATAAAGACTTAAATTATAATATAATTATATATATAAGATATTATAATACATATAAATTGAAATTTAATTATTGCAGTCAAAATATGATGATAATGATATTATAAAGACTTAAATTATAATATAATTATATATATAAGATATTATAATACATATTATGATATATCTATACATTTATCATATTCTATATTAATATATGTATGATTGTGTAACAATTGTTTTTTTGTTTTGTTTTGTGACCTATTGTAAATATTGTATATATGTTATAGCATGTTTCGCCTTAATTGACGACTTTGCAATAAACAATCAATCAAACAGTGAGGGGAGCTGGTTGGGACATGGATGGGACTACACAGTATGCACCCTGGAGGGCGTAATAATGTCAGAGCCAGGAACCCACGTTATACCGATCAAGTCTGCATGTAACACAAAGCGCGGTTTTGACTTAAAATTTGCTTGAAGCCATATAATACCTAATAATGTTCGCTTTTGATTTTTTTTCCCGGTTTCGTTGTAGGTAGATAAATACTTGAACTACCATTCTACGGTTATCATGTCCAGAAAGACAAAAAATACAACGTCAAACACGGTGCAAACAAGTCATGTGCACGACCTGAAACAGAAAAAGAGCGTTCGGTGTTAGTCGATTCCTGGTATGGTAGAAATAAATAGCGTTTGCCATGACAATTATTTGTTCAGAACACACGAAGCCGGTATACCAATATGTCGCGTATTTTTCAACCTATACTATACTTCCTTCCTAATGACGTAGACAAACTTTGGAAGATCGAATGAGCCATCTCTGTTTAAAACATATATGAACGTTTGTCTGAATGGATAAACTAGTGCATGCAGCTGTGGAAATTCACAATGCACATTAGAATAATAGTAATCTTTAAAAACTCTTATTCATAACTGAAATTTACAAGGAAACTATGTATCAAGTATGAACATCAAATTAACCTCAACCAATTAATAGTACAATAGTTCTAGCTTATAACAAATATCTAGCTTATATCCACCCCATGATCTATAGTTCCAGATACCAGCTATCCGAACGTCTGAAGCGATGGTTTATAGATAGTAAAATTCTGGTTACCACGGTAAGTTATATATTACTACGTAAACCAAGGTACTTTACAATATGCTAGCACTATTACTTGACATGGTAATCTATCATAATGGCAAGGTAATTAGACATTTACCATGAACCAAAAAGCTACCATAGTTTTACCATGGTAAAGTACCGTTTACCATGATAAGATCGTCGTTTACCATGGTAAGACCATGGTAAAATGTTGGTTACCACGGTAAGTTATATATTGCAATGTAAATCGAAGTACTTTACTATGCACTCATCTTATATAAATATTACATAGTATGGTAAACGATCACAATACCATGGCAAATAGACAGTTACCACAGTAAGGTTCCACATACCATGCACTACTATGCCATGGTAAATTTAAATTAACAATGGTAGTACTAGTTTTTGCAATGGTAATACTAAGTTTTCTTTCATCGGGGTCAAGCAATTAGTCTACGTCGTTATCCTGCTGCATCAGACGTCATAGCATAATACAAGCAACCATTGGTGTGTCAGACGTTGAATTGCCAACAAATGTTGACCAACGTTGGGGTGGGACTACATTGTGGTGGTGGGGGATCAATAAGATTAAACGAATTGAATTGAGACACTCCCATACAACCTACCGCCAAGTTCTTGGGCATGAGATTTCCAGCTGATAAAATATTTTCCAAAATTATTTCTATGCTTATCAGAGATGGGTATATGATCCGGTTTAAGGGGGTTGAAAAACTTAAAATCGAAAAATTATGTTTGACACCATACGGAGACCTTCTATTCACGTTCATTAACGTTATTGCAACTTTCAATAAACTTTCATAGCACTTCGAATATTGTTTTTGTGATTGAGAAATTTTAGTAATTACGAAGACCACATAATAATTGTGAATTTAGGTTTGTAATCGTAGATTCAGAGTATCAGCGGAATGACAAATTGTTATTTCTTACAAACAATAGTAAAATATTACAAATAAAAATCTTAATTTATTGATCCCTATTCATACTCCGTAGACAGTGAAAAATTTGAGATATATTCAAATGATTTGAAGATATCGCAAACAATTTGCAGATATCTCTGAATATTAGAAGATATCTTCAATTAATTTGAGATATCTTCAAATATTTGAGAATATATTAACGTATTGTGTAATGTATATATGTGTGTGTATTTGCAAATAAAATATGCATGGGGACAATGGTGGTCGGGCGGAATAACAGTTTGGGATACGGAACAAACTTATATAGGCATTGATAAATAATATAGAATGTTATATTCGTCCATTTCTAATGATTATTTGCCCACAAACTTAAATCATACATCAACAATTTTGGTTACTCATTATATGTGTCGCCATCAGGTACGTTCATTGTTAATGTCTCTCGACCAGAACGGTGATAATTTAATTTAATGCCCAGAGCGGCGTGTCGTTGACACGATTCGAGATGTTTTGGTCGAATTACTACAATAGATAGTATACATTGCTTTTGTTATTGCTTGAGAGATAAGTACAAATAGAGGACACGCATATTTAATCGGGCGCGTGTGATGACGCGGTCTCAATAAAATACCCGTATATCCTGCTCATTTCCTATGCATCGAGATTTGTTTGGTCGCCGAATATGAAAGCGAAACCATTTCATTGGCGAATATCAGATCTTGTGTCGTGACTTCAGTGACCTGGGCGCAGGCTAATTTGCCTGCTTGCGGATCGTAGTTCTTTATAAAATGGAGGGGAACTTGTGGTTTGGATATACTAGTCGACATACGGACATCCAGGGAACAGAATTCTCAAAAGAACCTGCTCAACTTATACGAAGATACAATGAAGTCGTTTATCTTTGCTGCGTCGCTCGCCTTTCTCGTCGTATTCACAGAAGCTCGCGTCCCCAGAGAGGTAAGCATTTATTGTAATAGTCAGGGAAAATTATGTTTACCTTTTACTACTGTTTGCGATAGAGTAGATGTATTATGTGCCAGACGAGCGTTTTGTATAAATCCAGGCAAAATTGTAAGACATTCTCAACAAAGAGTTTCTCTGGATCTATTTGGCGAAAAATCTTGAATTTCACATATCAGCTTCATTATACATGTATATAGAATCTGAACAGTTGCTGAGAGAAGACCAAAACAATCTATTTTAATTGAGATGTTGAAAATATCATTTTACTTTTATCCATTTAATAGTTACCAAGAAATGCTTGAATAATTAAAAAATTACACACAACAATCAAATCACCTTCTAACTTATTGTATTGGCTCTATGAGAGGAAGCTTCATAACGTTGAGTTAAATATTTTATTTCATGATATAGCAACATTCCCCCATATGTAACAATTAAGATTAAAGCAGCGACAAATATCCAAGCCCATTGAAAACTAAATTTCTGATATGCAGTGTGGTCCATGGATGCAGTCAAATAGGGAGCGATCAACTGTATATTGGCCACGTGCAGTGTTAAAATTTATGGTAGTCAGCTTGTAATTGGCTATGAACTCGCCTCAGCGAAATCTTTCATTGACCAACAGGCATGACATGGACATTCTCAAATATAGAATGTTTAATGGGTAGTAGTTGCCTTTCTAAATGAAAATAATTCTAAAATTTCACGAATGAAGAAAAGTTAGGTCTCCTCTCATGATATTCAGATATGATATCATGGGTATATGAACTCCACTTTAAAAAATTGTATTAACAGACGTTTTCGCTACTTGAAAACAGAGAAAAAATTAATTATCATGCCATAACAGTAAAAGTATAGTAAATGTTGATATAATTTCTAACGGGTGTGTGATTTTTAAATAGTGTGTTACCGTAATTGCTGGTACCAAATAGCAAAATTGCAGACAATATTTTGAGAAAATCCATTTTAGAATATCAGGAAATGTTGGCAAATCGTGCTGGCCCTTAACTGGTTTTTCGGGACATATGCCAACTCGGGAAATGCGAACAACATAACTAATATCTAATATATATGCTTTGCTGGTTGAAATTTTATTAACTTAAGTGGTTATTAAGTTGCCACTTTTTGTCACATTGTTCTATCCCAGAAACGAATTTTTGGGGTGTATACTGGATTAACGTCCGTCCGTGTTCGCAACTCTGTCCGAGGTTCTATTCCTTCAATTTCCAGTGAATATAGTGCCATGTTAACCTGTGCACTTGCGATTATGAGATCCGTCCGACGTTTTTAGTGGAGTTATTCCCCCTTTTCATCTTAGATTTTATGCCGGGACGCAGCTTTTTCTGAGCTTGTATTCCTTCATTTTTCAGTCAATTGTTTTGAACCTTATCACATATATTTAGTACCATACTCGGGATATTTTAAAATATAGACATTCATGAATGTTTCACACAGCCGCTGCCTTTTTCTCAAATCTGTCCGATTACAATTTTAGATAAAAAATAAGGGTACTTTGTCTTAACACCATCATTTTGCCATAGCAATTCAGCAGGACCCGCCAGCATTATATATATAGTAATTCAGCAGGATCACTTAACGGGAGGTGGGGGGGGGGGGGGTAATACAGATGACTTGGAAGTTGGTGCGTGGCTATTCTCCCCCCTATACCCGTTGTCTTCTCCTCTTATCTCCCCTTTCACCATTACAAACATTGTGTGGATTTGTAAGCTTGACACTGTATCAATGTTTAAATTCATTCATCATTCTGCTTGAGCTATATATATGTAATTACAAACATAATATGGATTTTAAGCTTGACACTGTATCAATGTTTAAATTCAATCATCATTCTGCTTGAGCTATATATATGTAATTACAAACATTATTTCACCTCTCCCTCTCTTTCGAACTCCATGTCTTCATAATTTTAAATTTAATTGTATATCATAGAAATGATTGTTATTCTTCTTGGCTTTCCGTTTTAGCAAACATCAGAGTGGACACGGCGATTGAATGACGTCGATGTTGTTCGTGAGACTGCTCGAATTGGTAGCGACTATATCGTCATGAAATCAGATGACCCAGCTTTGGACAACCTCAAAGAACACAGAACCGAGAGCTTCCATGACTACACCAACGTGAGTACCCCTGTTATTTGCGAGCCTTCGGAATAGAGAACCTTCGGAATAGAGACATTTCCCCGCTATTCGATAACAGAATGTACAATTTGTATCAAAAGTGTGTATTTACAAGACTTATAATGCAAATATATGAATGATACAGCGTACAGTTACCATTTTGATGTGTACATTTAACTAAGTGTTATCGTGAACAAACCATGTATATAGGATACCATTCGTCCTGGCGAATTGAAGTCTTCTTATTGCTATAAAACATTGCACGTATGTGTTATTTACAGAATACACACGATGTGTTCTGAATACCACGAATGGTGTACATTTCGTATTCAGAAAGACTATTTGTGTATTTTGTTTATACCATTATCCTGCCGATAAGAATAATATGAGAAAGTTAGAACTTAAAATGTCGAAGAAACTTCCGTGGACCCCGCGGCAACTTAGTACATCAGTACTGTTACCTGGCCTAGGGATATGAAACCTGAGGGAATTTTGAAAGTGTAAACAAATTAACATTTATGATAAAAAAAAAATGTCACATAATATCACACATGTCACATGATATCACATATTTATGAAAGTATATTTACACACTAAGTGTTATTATCACTAAACCCAGCATTATGATTGGTCGGCTCCCACGTGGCTAGTTGCAGTTATTTCTCGGTGAATGCGCAACAGCGTATAACTGCAAGCGCATAATAACATCGATACGTCATTTGGGTTTGGAAAGACGAACGCGTAATGTTTTTGGCGCATTTGGATTCGCGCAGGATTGACTTAATAAATCATCGGGTTTCAATTGTTCCTGTTAACTTTTGCCAAGGGTGCTATGGGATATTTTGGGCTTGTTTTGTCACGATACACTTTTCGATTTAAATACATTTACAAAAGTGGCTTTTTCGCTAAATGTATATAAAATTAAGGATTAACTGTCATGTGGACTGTTTTTATGGAGATGCAACCGTGAGATAAGTGGTCATAACTTGTATGTAAAGTAAGTGGTCATAACTTGTATGTAAAACCTTCGGGTTTTACACAAGTTATGACCACTTACCTCACGGTTACATCTCCATAAAACAGTCCACATGACAGTTAATCCTTATATATAACTACCATTTTGTTTATTAACGTGTCAACTTGGAACTATATTTTCCTACTGTAACGTAACAATTTGTAGTCCCTACTGGAGGTATATCACTTCAAAACGTGTGAGAAACGTTTATACCCACAACGTGCCTTTATACCTACAGTAGCGATTAACATATTATATTTAAAGATGGTCTAAGACCTGTTATAGGAAGAGATAGACCATCTTTAAAAACATACAATAAACAACTAATCTATGTGACAGAACTATCCCTTCCTTATAGACATCACCCAACATAGACATATATATGTACGTTATTATAGTTCCTGCAAATATTATAATTATGCGAGAAATTATACATTGTTATATATATATAGTCTGAGAAAATATTTCTAATCTTCTAAACTGGGCCGATTTTACCACGTGTAAACGTCCTGTACGGATGTTTACAGCAATCTCACATCTACAAGCCGTTTACTTATCTTGCCTCCATGTGTATTTTCCAGAAATATGTCGCATTGAAAACACTGGACACTGGAGCTAGCGTTTGCTTCATCAGTAAATTATCGAAAAGTTATGAAGAAACGAGGGAGGAAGTCATGAACAGAAATGTAAGTTCTTATATAAGATTATCTTCCTTCTGTTCTGTGTTCAGGGAACCGAGAACGGGAATGAAAAATAATACCGTCAGAACCGGAAGCCGGGAATTATCCGGGGAAATTGGGTAATAGACACATTTCGCATAATGAACGACAGATAATTATTACGAATAACTATTTGTAGTCCAAAACGGTCCGAAAAAACTTTTCTCAGAAATGATGAGTCCGTTTGTGGGATAATCGTGCTAATTGTCACTCGCAGTAAGGGAATTACGGGTCTTCGTGCCGTGATTATTGTGTACTTAATTATGCTGTTATCAGGTCATGGATCAGACCTTTGTGTTTCGAAAGATTCTCGTGTTTCACAACGACAAATGATTTGATTCCCTCTAATAGATAAAAAAGATCATTTACATGCTGTATTCTATTTACTTATGTTTGAATTGATGTTATTTACCTACATGTATGCTGTCAGTATTGGAAAATAAATAGTTTACACCAAGTAGGCCATTATCTGAACCATTATATGTGGAACAGGGTGGTTATATTCGACGTTAACCCTTTCTAAAAAATAATACTCATCGACGAGTAGTTTCCTTTGGAAATGTTCAGATAATAAGTTCAACAAAGGACCATCATTTGTTGAACTTATTATCGGAACATTTACCAACAATGAATATGAATCATTCTGGTTTTGTTACCCTCTTCCCTATTTTCCACCCTTCTGATTGGCCCATGTCCTGTCACGTGCCGGGCGACAAATCACACTGTTGCCCGCTGAGCCGGGAGACATTGTTTTTGTCGCCCGCCTGATGTTATATTGCAAGAATATCTCAAAACACACACTGCCGTAACTCATCTATTTCACATCACTACGACGTACTAAACTCATAGATCTTATATACCCCACGGATTCGCAAAACACACCAGTTGTGGTGTTTGCTAATTTGCATATATTTAGTGAACACTAATATTCTAACTGTTAAGTTGATACTTTTATCGGACAAGCGTTCTTATGTACTTTGTACATCGAAACATCTCGGCGATTCAATATGTTCATGTCGACATTTTCGTGCAAGATTGAAAGAGTGGATCCCTTTAGGTTGGTTGGTTATAAATGTTTGCTGGAGGACAACGTAATGCATATATTTGTCGCGAATGAATGGTACTATACGCTTATCCATGATATCAGTCCGCTCCGCGATGTCTGCAATGTGATCATAGAAGTATTTTGTGTGAGGATCGCCATGTACTTGGGAGCACTGACACATATGAATGTACATTAATGAAATCGACAACTTCCCAATAGCTTTCGGGGAAGACCGTTATGAAATCTGCATACAAGACGACATTGAATATGCCACATTGCAGAAGGCGATAGCATACCTATATGGCTTATTGGTTTACATTGCATGGACCGATATTGACGATTTAACCACCAAAATGATCGTAAATAGACGCTTAACGGCTTGACTATCGTTTATGGAACAGAAATCCTATAGGACGATAAGTAGTTACTGAAAATATACATAATCGGGAAAGAAAGCACTCGTGACTCAGTGCAACATCGTGCGTTTGGATGGCAAGGATTTTTTTCTGTGGTATAATCGGATAACAAAACAGTTGTTGCCCTTTTTCTCGGGAGACATGGAGATTTGTCACCCGCTCCTCGGGAGACATTCCGTTCTCGAGCGGGTGACAAATCTCAATGTCTCCCGAGAAAAAGGGCGACAACTGTATATTGTATCGTCTTTTCTTCTGTATGTCGTCTGCTTTTATTATCTGAACATCCCTCCAGATTATTAATAAACCATCACAGTGGGTGCATTTATAACGGAGTGGGGGAATTAATTTAGTAGATAAAGGGGTAATGCAACAAGTAAGCCTTACGGAAAACTTTAAATGTTCACTTACAGTGACTTACACATACAGTTGGTCGTAATAACTCTTGATTTTTACCCATACAGGGAGTAAAAGGCGTTCAGACCAAGGGTGCCGTGCAATATGTGACCGAAGCTGAGATCAGTGATATAGAGCTGAATGAAATGAGCCCAAGAATTGCTAATTTCTGCAGAGGTTCCACATCCGTGACGGTTTCAGAAAGGACCGCACCCATTAGAGGTAAGCATGTCATATGGAAACTACAGTAATGCTCAAAGTAATTGACCACTTAACCACAGCAGAATTATGGTAATTTTTCAGGATTTAGTCGGAAATATAGCTTGTTGCCATTCATCGGAAAGCTCTCGGCGAAAAATTACCCATAATTCTGCTGTGGTTAAGTGGTCAATTACTTGGGGAATTACTGTACTCATGAATATAATTCATGACAGATATTCGCCGAACAATATGATTCATAGCGGGTGTGAACTGGTACAGCGACACAGCATCAATACATATCTCGAGAGGGGGTATCTGCACAAAAACATACCCCAGTGGTTGCAAATGTTCTTGTTCAAATTCAAATATGTTTATTCTCATTAAACCATATACAAATACAGTATTTGAGAGAAAAAATTTCGTCATTTTGCTGCACAACGTTATCCTTATTATACATTGAGAGAAACTGTAAAAGTGACACATCAAGCCAGTCTGATCCTACTATGGGAGAAACTTTTGATATAATATATATATATACATGTGGACAGGTCTGAGACAATATCACCACATTTGTTGCCTTTCGTGGGCTCTCGTTTCCATTTGATAGCAGATTTAAATAAGTGTATACTTACATTTCGAGCATCAAGAAACTGAAGTGGTTGGTCGCTTTTGAGACATTACGTCACTTCTATGTGGCCGCGGCCCCGTCCGACACTTTCATATACACATTAACATATTAGGTTAATGTTTATATAACTATACAAGATGTAATTGTACGCGAATGTATACTTGCCGAAGAAGGCCAGCGGTCGAAAGCTTCTTTAATAGAGCGTTATTTTCATTATATATCAAAGATACGGGCGGCGTTGGCGGTGGGTAATTGGGTATGCTGTTAAAATATTCACCTCCGTCAAAAACCGCCATAACAGAAATAATAGTAAAATATAGACAGACTTTGTTCTTATACCAATCAGAAATATGGCATAAACAGTATGTTATTGTCAAATGTTTTTCCTTTGTTATGTAAACAAAAGCAAAAAACGTTACGGAATCTGGCTTTTGTTTAGATCCGGATATGGTAAACATAAAGCGCGTTATTTGTTACTGTTTTCCTGATATGAAAATAATAAGAGCGTTTATATAATTTGTGTGTGATTAACCAATAGAATTGCGTTGTGTTATGTATACAGAAGCAAAACTTCTGTAACACGAACAGGCTCTTGTTTACGAACACCATCGTACGTCTTGACGACAATATACTATTTACGCGCTGATTATGATTGGCATATGAACAAAACTATATATATTTTAATATTCCTTCTGTTGATAGCGATTTGAACAAATATGAATATTTCTGCAACGAACGCCACCCGTGCCTTTAAACTGACATATGTCATATTATTATGAGATATATCTAATTCCTATTGCTATTGTGATTATAATAATGGACAATGCACCATGTGCAACCAACAACCCCAGAGCGGACTTTGGCTACTCATCTGTTACTCTGTATTCACTTACAGCTAAGGTTAACCCTTTCTTAACTGAATTGATTATCTCAACCAGTTATAGAAGTATACATTGGAATGGTCTATTATTCGTCTGGAGTGGTGTTCTGGTGATAAAAAAGCAGACAACAGACAGAAAAACAGTCACTACAAGAGCAGAATGATTCATATTTATAGTTTGTGAAATGTCCAGATAATAACTTCAACAAAACATATTTTGTTGAAGTTATTATCTGAATATTTCCTAACTTACCTAAGGGAATTATACTCGTCAATGAATAATAGTAAATACAGGGTTAATAAACATTTATTCATTCACTAAACGCACCATTCATGTGGCCAAAGAAATGTAAAGCCAAAATTAAAGATACGGGTGGCCATCGTAAAATGTCACATCCGTTAAAAATAGAACGAATATTAAAATATAGACGGCTTTAAAATTTGTTCGTATACCTACAAAGATATCGTACAAATAGCATGTTATTGTCAATTTCGTGCGCCTTGTTAGTAAACAAATGCCATATTATGACACAGTACAGGGGTGAAGAGTGTGCGATATGCAAAAAACAAACACCAGGGAGATCCCACCAAGCGAACTTTGGTTAAATTGTTTTATACAGCAGACCTTTATAACGCCACGGTGTTGAGTGTTTTGCTTATCGCACTCTCTTTACGTACTGTATATAAACAAATGCTCAGTTCATACAAAGTGTGTTTTGTGGTAATATCGCACTTCTACTAAACATTACACTATACTATTAGTATCGGTATATCCTTGAGGAAATTCATAATTTGGTAACTTTTATTTCTAAATTATAACATACAACCAATGCCATCGGTGCCTTTAAACCACAGATAATTATATATGCGATGGTGTTCTCCATATGAAATTTGATGATATTTTGATGTGTACTATTAATTTTATGCTAATTTTGTGTGACAAATGTTGTGGAGAGCGAGACCATCTGTAAGTTGAAACACAGTTGTGTCGATCCGTTTGCTCTGTTTAACACCAACTATTATTTTTTTCAGATATTAGGCCCATTGCGATACCGACTCTGCTGTGCTTCTATTATCCATGGGAGATTACTATCACCATCAAGTTCGAAATAACCATCTTCTGGTGAGGATAAATTGATGCAGAATTGTAGATGTGAACAGCATTTGACTTGCAAGAAACAAACCCTGGCATTTTATATGATTATATGATGACAATCACTGTTAGCCACGTACTTATGCCGAATCTAGATCTTGTGATAAGCGACAAAAGCTTTCTGTTTCAGAACAAATCCAGAGGAAATGTTCGTCATTAGTTTGGCAACTTTGGTCTATTGAGACATGTTATTTTTATTTGTAGAGAATATCCATCAATTTCCGAAAAACATGTTTAGTCAGAACGAAGCAATGGATCCACAGTATATTGAACCATCGCTTCATGCATTATAATATATCAATATCGTTCATAATAAGCCGATATCGCTCAAATACAGGTGACATTTTGTCCCGTATGCAGCTGGGTATTACATACTTTGCCCAGGGCATAACGTTCTAGTATCCGATCCGCTTAGCATTATTTTTTTTCAGCTCAGAATATCTCCGTTATTTAGTCAATTAAAATTTCTTTTTAAAAAAGCTCTTTAAAAGAATCGCTTTTAATTTTTAATTTTTTTTATTTTGTGTTTAATTTCTGAACATACACGTTATTTCGTCAATATAACCATCATGTTGTGCCCGTGGCCAGTTCAGTATTAAGATTTATAAAACGTAATGGTGTGCTCGATGGGCGTATACGGTACACAATTAAAGGGGTACTATATCCTAAATCCGGTCAGTTATGGGACCAAATCCTTTAAAACCCAACATAATATATGCAACAAATGAATGAATTTGAGCCATGGATTAGTGCGAAATACACGCGTGTGCTCTATATAACGATGTAAACAACATGGTAATTATAATGAAAATTAATTTTTGACTGGAGTCATAAATTCATTTCATTATAATTACCATGTTGTTTGCATCATTTATAGAGCACATGAGTATATTTGGCACTAATCCATGGCTCAAATTCATTCATTTGGTTCATATATTCTGTTGAGTATAAAAGGAGGTGGTCCCACAAATGGCCGGATTCAGTGTACAGTACCCCTTTAAGTGTCCATAGATGGCAATTGAGTATATATAATATTTGGCCAATTTCAGAAAACAATTTAAAAGTCGGTCCATATCGTTTGGTGGTTCATCGTTTACAGTCAACTTGTTTGTGGAAATTGTGAAAAGTGCTATGTTATGTTTATTTATTGGTGCTCATGTGTCCTATGAGACCCTCATATGCATCCTCATGTGTCTCATGTGTCCTATGTATGTTTATGTATTGGTATCGTGTGTCCTATGTATATCACCTCATATCATATTCGAAACTGTCATCGCATAAACTGCTGTTAAATTATTGTTTTGTATGTGCACATGCATACTGGTCATCAAATACAAATACAAAAAATAAGTCAATCAGACTGTCCTAGTTGATTCCTTTGTTTTAAACGGACATTGCTCAATCGAGCTTCCAAATTAAGTCTAGGTACGTAGGCTAATATGGAAAGAGGTATAAGATAGGTTGATAAATACACGTAATATTGATATACCGGCTTCATATTCTATAAAAAAAAAATCCATGGTCACAGCCATTTTGCAGCTTTTAAAAGTTTTTCGCAGACACTGGCAGAAATGAACAAAACGCTCTTTATTTCTACCATATCAAGAATAGACTAACAGCTAGGGAACGCTGTTTTCTTTTTCATGCCTTGCAAAGGGCTAATTTTTGTTTGGGACCCAAACATCGTGTTAAAATCTATATTTGTTATGACTTCAATGGCGTCTTTCTGGGACATATAATGCTCGTAAAAAGGTAGTTCAAGTATTTATCGACCTATTTCGATACCGGGAAACAATTCAAACGCGTAAAGGACTAATTTTCAAATTACAAAAATGTGGTGTAGAGGGGAATATTTTGACATTATTGTCTAGCTATTTGAGTGAGAGGAGGCAAAGTGTATGCATTGAAGGTGTGCAATCATCATGGAAACCCGTCCTGGCAGGTGTCCCTCAATGGTCAATACTAAGCCCTCTTTTATTCCTAGTTTACATAAATGATATTGTGAATGACCTCACATGTAATATAAAGCTCTTCGCCGACGACACATCAATTTATCTATCAATAGAAGATCCAGATTTAGCGGCTGATGTCATGAATTCTGACTTAGAAAAAATTATGAGGTTGTCCAAACAGTGGACTGTCAAATTTAGTGCCCCTAAGACAAAATCAATGATAATATCGCGAAAAGATAACAAACCTATACACAAACCTTTAATAATGGGCGACGAAGTAATTGAAACTGTGTCTAATTATAAACATCTAGGACTGACATTCAACAACAATGGTAACTGGAGCCATCATGTAACTGAAATTCAAAAGAGAGCAGCCAAAAAAGTGACTTTGCTTACAAAGAACAAATTTGTCCTAGACAGGAGAACCCTTGAAAGAATTTATTTTGTTTATATACGTCCTATTTTAGAATATGCTTCTCTTGTTTGGGACAATTGTACTAATGGCGAAAGCGACTTGCTCGAAAAATTGCAATATGAGGCAGCGAGAATAGTAACTGGAGCAACAAAAAGCTGCAGTAATGAAAACCTCATAAAGGAAACTGGATGGGAAAAATTGTCAGAACGTCGGAAAATCTCCAAATTATGCCAATTCTACAAAATGTTCTATAAAATGACACCCTCATATCTATATACCTTAGTTCCGAGATCAACAGAGAATATGCACCGATATCCACTGAGAAAGCATCACCTAACTAACCCTTCTTGTGATACTGCGTCATACGAAAAGTCCTTTCTTCCCTCAGCCGTTGAGATGTGGAACACACTCCCAGACAATGTGCGGAAGTGTGAAACATTATGTGACTTTAAGTCGGCAATAGGAAGCACGGATAATAACCGTAGGGAACCTTATATTTACCACTATTATTATGACTCACGCCCAGCGCAAATACATCACTGCGGATTGCGACCCAAGGGTCAATACTATGAAACTTTTTCTTTGTAAGAATCTACAATTGTTTGTAAGAAATAACAATTTATCATTCCGCCAATACTATGAACCTACGATTACAAACATAAATCACAAATAGTACGTGTTCTTTGTATTTACAAATATCTCCAATCACAAAGAATGTTCGAGTACTATGAAACATAATTTTTCAGTTTTCGCACCCTTAACACGGATAATATATATATCTATGATACGCAGGAACGTGGCGACAAGGGGTCGATTCACCCCCTCGGGAAAATATTTTGTCAGCTGGAAATTTCAAGTACAACCCACAGGGACGTCGCGACAAGGGTGTTGGGTTATGTTTCTCGCTCCAAACATTTTATCAACACGTTCAACAGCTGGAAATTTGATACCTGAAACAACATGAATTGGAAATAGGTTGAACTTGTTCCGTTATTTTGTTTTTTTCCAACAATTTATTAGGGGGTATGTTTTGTTTTAGACCAACATTTGTATATTTACCTCCTTTGGTCAAAAGTTTGGATTGAAATGGCCTATATTTAGAAATTGTCAAACCTTATGGGGTGTCAGCTTGGATGTGATGTAGCAGTATGTGTTCCTTGTAACTACTGAAATTACCCAATTTATTGAAAGTTACAACGTTAAGAACTTGTCTAGAATGTCTATATATAGGGTGTCAAACATAAATTGTCGATTTTCACATCCTTAAACCAGAGCATATAACCATCTGATTCGCAGGGATGTAGCCCCCTTATGAAAATGTGTTATCAATGGAAATCTCATAAACAGGGACATGGCGATAGTGGTCTTGGGAACACGATGCCTGGCACATTACAGCTGTTCAGAATAGGATGGGGCGAGTAGCCGCCAAATCGTATGAGTCACAACATCTCTGACAAAAGTTAGTGATTAATACAAATAGTGAGTGATACTTGCGGATTATAGCCAACATTAGCATGTAACATGTACTTACCATAATCAATGATATATCCAAGAATGGATAAAAATGACGCGTGTTCCCAATGTGAGTATGATTTTTCGCTCAAGAATGCATTGCGGATTATCCTTTGAGTTTCAATCGTCGACGCGAATGCATTTGGTCACGGTAAAGGACACGAATACGAAGATGCAAGCACATTTTTCATAAATGACTAGAGCATAAATGCAGTGACGTGGCAAGATGCTCTTTTTTTTTCGAAACGTTGATATCCAACTGTATCCCCACCCCTCAATTATAAACAATTATAAAATTGTTTACCCCGGTTGGCTTCTGATTTTCAAGCTGTAACAGTAAGTTGTGCACCCCCGCCCCTTGGATTGGACATATTGACTAAATATGACTAACTTAGTGTTAGTCACAAACGTTTTGAGTAACTTTGGTCAATTATTGGAATTATTTGCACATAATTCAGCAACTTTAATTTACGCCTTCCAATTGACTAAGAAAAGTCCCCATTCCTTAGTCGTTATGACTAACATCACCCTAGTAATTTTGATTAATGTTATGCCTCAGTCATGTTGGCTGAACTAAGTCAGTCATCCTGAGGAAAAACGTTTGACTAACGTATGTTAGTCATATTGACTAAGTTTTGTTATCAGCGTAGAAAAATTAAAATACTTTCCTCTTGATATACGATTCCATCGTTATGTGGAATTTATAGGCATTGTTTTGTTCAAAGGGTGCATATGGAAATTATAGGATGGACACCCCGTCGCCAAACTGAGCCCATATAGCCACGTCCCTATCTAGATATATTATAATATATCGGAGCAGTTTGATATTATAAAATGACACTCCTATTGGTTCGGTATGGTTTATTAGGGTTTATCAACGTTCTAGCCGCTATATATGCCACACACGACGTTGTCAATTTTACGGGTGGAGGAAAGACCACCCAGAGGCTCGATTTCACCGAGAAATCGTCCCACTGCGTGTAGAAACCACCGACCCACGGAAAGCAACTGACAAACTTGCCCAGATACACGATTCCGGTCACCCTCCATATGACGGGGTTAGAACCAGCTTCGTCAGCGCTGGACGGCATGTAACAGTGTAGTGCACCTGTCATTCTACCGACTGGCACTCTACCGCACCACTCCTATAACCGAGACCATTAGCACGTCCCTGCTTCGATACACCCCTCCCGATAAAATGGAGCCACGTTACTGCCTCGATGTGTTATGATAAGAGTAGCGGATCAGTTGGAAATAATAGGATGGTCACAATATATATAATGCTATACCATCAAAATATAATATTTTATTTTCACAAACTGAATGATTGTAAATTTGTGATTTGTAAAAACAAAGATACCAAAATGTTTGTAGTACTCGGTATTACACTGACTTGTACTTACATACACACACTACAAACGAACCGTTTAATTGTTAACTTGCGCAGACAAGTGGTCATCAACTTAGCAATCCGTGAACCGATTGGATAGCTCTGATAAGCGTTCACCTCTCAACTTATGATTGGTTATTTCTTTTGTAACTTTGGCCCGCCGTGATTCAATATATTGTTAATCACTCACAGGCAAAAGTTTGTCCGTAAGCAATCTACAATAATCAACAGTAGATCTTTGTGAAATTTATGAGATTTTGTTAGCTCATCGTTTCATAGTACCGGCGTTCTCACTAATCACAATATGATAGCACGCATTGTAACTTCCCCATATAAATTGTTGTCAGTTATTTTAGCTCTATATACATGTCCGTCTAATTTGAACTGGTATTCAGATAACACTGATAACATGTGCATGGGAGCAGAGTGGGGAGTTAGTTTTTTCTAAGTTTTACAGCTGCCTTTTAGGGGTTTCACCTCTCGCCCAGTCTAAGGTATTACAATAATACGGCTAAATTTTCCCTGTACTATGAAACCACTGTGATAGTTAACACAAATTTGTAATTACAAATTAATAAATACAATTTGTATTTACAGGTATAAAATTGTTCATAGTATTGACCCCTGACTTGGTTGTAGTTTTCTTAATAAAGACCTGTGTGAAAATTTTCTCAGATCAAGTCCTCATTGTGTGTGTGGAAGTGATGAAACGGCGAATCATTTCTTATTCCACTGCCCGTTATACAGTAGACAAAGAAACGAATGTCTTTCTGGTAGTTTGGAAAGAACAACCATTGAGAGCGCACTGAACGCCACGATTTCAAATAGTCTGAGCGAAAATATTTTTACATTTAAAACAGTCCAGAAATTCATAATCATGACAGAACGCTTTTCGAGCTAACATATAAACAGATTATATGACACTGCCCAATAATAATTACATTAAGTAAATATCTAATATATGGAAATATTGAAATAGCTGATTACCGATACGACATGTGACACACAAATGTTGTATATATGCTTGTGTCTGTATTGCTCTTACGAACCCATTCTATGAAACCCATACTATAATATATTAGACATGGTGTAAACATTTAGTACATGAATATACCAATTCAGTACCTGTCTCCGACAACTCCACGACGGGACGCGACTCGAGTAATGCAAGCATAATATTGCTTGCTTTGTCGCACCGTTTTATATTATGTCCACCGATGATAAGGTCACTTGTGGAGACGGCATATATAAGCCATATAGGCTTACAGCCGAATCCACTCCCATACACAAGGAACAAAGCGATTGTTTGATGGACGGGCGGACATATAAGAATAACAATGTATATTTAATAATTTTAAGATATACAATTAAATGGTTGATCGGTTCTCACTGGGATTACGACTTGTGTTTCAGCTCCAATCAGTTCTGATTACATATAATCAAAATGCTGCTTGATTTTCACGGGGATGGTGGGGTGGGCAGCTTATATTTCAGCCCCATGCAAGTAATTATCGTTTCTGATTACACACCTGTATAATTGGAATTACTGTCAGCTTTTCGGGTTATGAGTGCCTATCCCACACGACTCCCCCATACTTATGTTATCAAAGATTTCATAGATACATGTTTTCAAAGCAAAGAAATAGAACCAAAAAAACAGGGTAATATAGGTTATCAAATGTGTTCATGAGTTTACGGCCAAATTAAAAGACGGGAGCATCTCACTTTGCCGACGGCTATTGTTTCCGGGGGTACCTGCACGAGGTGGCAATAATCCCTTACTTCAATCATTTGCCGCTTATAGTCTATTCCTCTTTTCTTTTGGTGTTTTAATGGTTTGTCCTCTCTTTTTGTAGGTTTTTAATGATTTGTCAATTTGGGAACGAGGGTTTTGGAACCTTTGGTGCTGATTCAATATTGATGTCAGGAAATAATCTATGACATGTTTTATTTATTTATTGATTCAAAATAATTAATAAAATACATACAAGGATATAAAAAAAACATATAACAAATACACGAAAATACTTTAACAAAAAGCTCAATGGCGAACTAATTTAGCGATTGAATCTAAGTAATCTACAACGTCGATCTCGTTTTCCCTGAATATTCTCTTGAAATGTCTGAGACGCGTTGACCGCCCGATATTTTCTTCTCTGTGGTTGAACTCTGCCGCCACCAGTCTGTTGAAGTATCGTCGATTCTGTATATAGGCTTGTTCTTTTTTAATATGGTCTTCTAATACAAGGCATCAACCATAACCTGTTAAAAAGAAATAAAATTAGATTTGATGTCTATTTTTTGTATATAGATATATCAGTTAAATATTATTATAAATTAGAACGCTCTTTATTGTCTGGCGTTTTGTTTAGAGAAGAATGGATGCTCTTTATAAGAATTTGAAATAAGAAAATGCATGTGTCGTACCTGGTCAGAATCGGCTAGATGGTTGTGTTGACTCATTGAAGAACTAACTATCTCGTTCTTTGTGTTGATGGTGGCACCACATCCATTCTTACAACACACCCAGTGGACATTCTCGGATCGACGTAACTTGATGCGGAATTTGAAGTCGTTGAAGACCAGGTGTTGCCTCCTTAATTGTTAGCGATGAAGAATACATTTACTTGAGAACTTGCCATGATGAAGATAGCACATTGAATATGATCAACTTTGGAGAGACATGGGGTTTTTATAGCTCAATACGATCGCTCAATACGAATAAAAGATTACTACTATTTCACTGAGTGAACATGAGAATCGCTCATCTGATGACGACTCATGTGAAACTCGTTTAGCGGCATGCTAAAACAACATTGCAAACGGGAGCCGGGAAAACTGTTATTTAATTAATACAGACTATAGGCGCGACGATCACACCTTGCCGGCGATATTTTTGCAGGCTCGTCGGCAAAGTGAGAACAAGAAAACTAAGATGCATGCATCAGGTCAGCCATGAACTATTTAGCAATAGAATAATTCAGTTCGGTTGCGGTTTCACAACGTTACAACTGACATACGATTACACAAGACGAACCTTGAATGTGGAACTATGTAAGAGTGAATATTAATGTTCTAAATCCCATGTTTCACCTTTAGTGGTAATGGGGTCGTACTTTATTAACACGCAAGTAGTGTAATTAAGTACGGGTAATTAGAAGTAACAAATCGTTTAGTTTCTATCGTATCGGCTAAAAGGGGTGAGCAGATTGCTGATGATGAATGCTCTCGTTAGCTGCCAATATAATGTGCATATTTGCCCCGTTACGTTTATACACTGTAGCATCAATGGCGGGCCAGAGTGTGTTGACATGTTAAGTGTTTGGTTCATTAAAGGAATACGGTCCTGAAAAAACAATATTATTTTCTTTCAATATACCGATAATATATATATAAAATGTCCATTGGGCGCATATAATCTAATATTCGGCCGCCAATCGTTATTTTTATAACGATTAAAAAAAATTCCGAAGTTAGCCGAAGATTTTGTTGTAGACGAAGTCACGTGATCATCAGCCCGATCACGTGATTGTCACATGTAAACAGAAGCATAGCACGTGATCGATCACGTGGTAACTCATTGACAACGCATAGATACGCGACGGCGGTATTTTAAGTTTGCATGTAGTCGATCGCGGCCTTTGAAGATTGTCGCGTTATCACACTGCGAATGCAAAACTTCGCCGAAAACATCGCCTTTCTCGTAATTATATGTCTTTATCGTGTTATTATTACTATTATTATATGTATCGCGATGTGTTGTTACTATAAAGCCATGCCCGTATGTTATTCAGTTTTGTGCGCATTTATCTATATAAACGCGTACTCGTGTTTATATATATTTTTTCGTTACCGGAATAGTCCAAGTTATATTATATATGCATATCAAGATTGCATATATACGCGAAGACTTGCACAGTTATTAGGCAGTTATCATCTCGTAAACATTCCAATTTCCAGATGCCATTAGTCGTGTGTCAATAAAGAGCGTTTCGTTTTAATTTATCGTAACGGGGTAAAACAACACAAAATTGCCTTATTGCTGTCGGATTTAATCAATTATAATCAAGTCAATCATTACCAATATGATATGATAAGTTAATTTTTCCTTGGTTATGAATCATGTATATATTTGGACAATATGGTGTTTATATATATTTCGGAATATTGCTTCCCCCACCCATAACAATCTAGCCGACTGTCACTGATGGAAATTCACTGCATCTATGCATGGTTATTGGCCTATAAAATTAGCACTCTAGCGATGCGGTCTATTGAATATCCAGGTCATAAATCGACCTCTATGTGTCAATTACGCATAACAATAGGGTTATAAAATATATAAATGTTCGCCGTGGATCGTTTAAACATCCAATCATATATAACACCTTTTGAAGGAGGGATAATAATCCGGTTTAATATGGAATCACATATTCAAGTGCTCTTTATTCGCAATATATCGTAATAGTGAACGCTCTTTATTGCGTCAAGGTAAAGGGACTCGACTTAGAACAGTTGTTCTAGTGATTGTTTACTGATTACAACAATACAGGTCAATACATGTACATGAACTTCCGATATGCATGCTTTATATATCCTTCCATCATTGTCATAGCAATTTCCGCTTTATTAAACTCTTTTTATTCGTACCATATTAGGAAAACTCTTAACGTGGAACGCTCTTTATTGAGCCAGGGTGAAGGAAATGGGGACTCGACTTAGAATAGTTGTCATCGTGAATTATTCATCAACATACTCCCCACTTTAACTGCAGTTGTATGTATTCGTAACCATGACTGACCCGTCAAATTAAACGCTCTTTATTTGGTATATGTAATCAGTTTCTGATTTTGCGCAACGGGTTTCCCACAGAAATCCCGCCAAATATCGCGTAAACGAACATCGTTTGGAAATGAATACAGCATATGCCTAACTGAGAGTCACTAGAATCAATGAATGATTGTAAATACGGGACACTCGGGGCATATATACGGAAAATTAAAACAACATCGCGAACACGCACTCGAATAAAGTTCACATGCCGGCTCGTGTTTTTATAAGCTTTATACGAAAGTGTTATCTACCCCGCTCAATCGTCCCTCTATATTTTTTGTCAAAACAATACCGTAACTTTCCAAACAGCACTTAAGACAAATCACAAGTGAAGATAACTCACCGCGCGATGACAATTCACCATGTGTACACAATCGTGATGCTATTGATATGCCCCGCAGTAATTCCATTACAATCACGCGCTGATGTCGATTCCGTATTTTCCATCGCCATATAGGTAGACATAATTAACCCCGACTCCGATTCCCTGTTTTTAATTAGTTTACCTCGCTTGACGTCATGCGAGGTTTTGCGACGGAGATAGCCGACAACCGGTGGTGGTATTATTTATTTATTTCTCGGCTTATTTATTACGCGATTTTTATGCGACTGGGATCATTGTGATCACAATAGGGGTGGCTTTCCGATAGAGTTTTGTTGTTTCATGAGGATAGTAATCCTTTAATAACAGATCAGCAGGGATTTGTCGTGATAACGTATACGTGGAAATATCCTACCTAAACGGTTAAATGAACGGTTGATATAGTACACCACCGTGTATACTCGGTTTAAATAGGTATATTATATAGGGACGTGTGCTCAATTTTGGTGCGGACCGATGATAAAAATCAGAGGTAAATGTCGGCGGGCGGGAGGGCCATTTTTTCAATAATTTTTAAAGAAATTGAACAGTTGCAGCAGCAGCAAAAAAAAGGGTGTACAATTGGCAAATGATGAGGGGCGGCGTGACGTGTAACTAGGATTGAAATTAGATATGCAATTTGGAGATTATTGGATGAGGGATGTTATATTAATTATATTAAAGGGACGAGGGGGCTTAGTTGTCGAAAATATTCTTATTTGTTCCAAACACCGTAAACAGAAAAATATTAAAACGCATACATTTTGGTTCAAATATACGATCACTATCGCGTAAACATCATGCTCACATAAAGACCTACTAAATTTTACCTAAACAAGAGTCTGATTGTGTTATAGAAGGCAGCACAATGCTACTGGCTAATCACACACAAATGGTATAAACGCTATTTATTATTTCCAAATAAGGAATTGAGCAACAAAGAACGCTCTTTATGTTTACCATCATAATATAAAGAAACACCAAGAAAGTAACTTTTTATGCTTTGTTTACATAACAATCGTCAAATTTACGACAATAACATACTGTTTATGAGATATTTCTCATTTGTATATTAACAAAGTATGTCTATATTTGAATATTATTTTCGTTTGTAGCGGTTTTTGGCAGGTGGAAATATGTTCACAGGATACCCACCAAGGCCTTCCGTACCTTTAACGTATACTGCAACTTTTGTTCTTGTCAATAGCAGAATACATAATGCTATTAAGAAGTGACACAAAACACAGAACATTTTTTTTAATTATAAGTATTGAGCAGTGAGAAATATTTGAGTCGAGGAAACCAGTAACGAAAGGCAATATTAACATGATTTCTGTCAGCGAATAATTGTTTACGTTCCAATGAATATTAAAATGTACTGAAAACAAACTGCTAATGGGTGCCAGACTTTCATAAACACAAATTATGTATTAATGGTGTAACGACATATTTCGTTCTTAATTGTCTAAAAAAATAGGGGATGGGGATGTTTGGATCTCTAGTTTAACGACATTTTTCGGTCTTTGTAGTTTAACGACATTTTTCGGTCTTTAATAGTTTAATGACATTTTTCGGTCTTTATAATATCTCAAGATATAGGGGGTATTTGGATCTCTAGTTTAACGACATTTTTCGGTCTTTATAGTTTAACGACATTCTCGGTCTTTAATATTTCAAGATATAGGGGCCCTAAGTGGGTATTTGGATCTCTAGTTTAACGACATTTTTCGGTCTTTGATAGCAAAATGGAAGAAGTACATCTTTGGAAAGATGTGGTGGCCCTAAAAAGGAAAGTTGTTTGGTGATCTTGAAATGCAGTTTTTCTGAACAGTCTTCCTTGATTAAAGTGATGTGAAACACTCCGGCAGACAACGGGCAGAGTGATCAAATAGAAATTAAGAATAATCTTTCTCAAAGTAGTTATTTGTTACGAATATTAATCTAAATGGATGATACACAACGTCATTCTTATATATTAGTTAAATGCAATGATTCTCGATGGCGAAATCATTTTTGTTTAATTATAGCCGATAGTTGCGCCCCGAATCGAGATGTAAATATTTACAATTTGGAGTAGTTCAGACGATGTTCTCTATGAAGTGGTGTGGTAGATTTTTTTGGAAATTTTCAGTGATGTTAGTAGAATGATAACATTCCCCAGGTTGGCAAAGTGCCTGAGCACTAACTTATCAATTTCTCGCACCCGAAAAAGTCCATAACAAGTCCATAATATGTCTTTAAGCATATATATAAATCTCCGAAAACAAAAATTCTAAAGCATTAAACGATTTGCTATATTTCCAGGGCATATATTTCATCTGATTTTGCGAGAATCCATATATACTTTTTCACGAGAATCCAGGGTAATTTGCAAGAATATTTACGAGAATCTAGATTTGGATTCTCGCCGAAATATAAGCCCTGATTTCACTCTGAAGTGTGCCTAAATGGCATAAATTGTACCGTGGTTCCCATGTTCGCCAAAGTGGCATAAATTTATTTCAGGATAATACTAATTTTAGGCATTCATTTATATCACTGATATCAGGACAATAAATAGCCATTTCCATTGCATGGAACAAAGAGCGTTATTGTTTATCGGTGTTGTTTTTGGAAGTGGTGGTAGTTAAATTTTATACATTTCGACCCCCAATAAGTATTTCCGAACAAATGAATTATTAACAAGCGTGACATGACATCATTGACGAAGATAATTAACACCGATCTACAAGCAATTAAAGTCTTAAAATGAGCTAAAATTTAACATTTTCTTAAAAAAATTTACATTTTTATCTCTCGCGACATAATTGTCACCAATAAAAACAAATTTGATTCATCGTGGAAGTTAGTCGGTGACTATAAATAATGTCACCATTCAACTGAATGTTGTTGAGCATATTTCAACCAATTTTGGAAGTTTAAATGAATATTTTCTTCACACGCAAAGTAAAATTGACAAATTTCAGGATTTTAGCCTGCTTCGTTGGGACCAAAATTTGTTGTGCACACTCAAGAAACGTCTACCGACACTCGCTAGGCCAAATTATGCCATGACCATGCTATAAACTAGCTTGAAATTGGCAAAACAATGAATTTTTTTTTGGTTGAAAAAATTTACATTTTAGAGAACGATTATTTTTCGATAAAAACGAAAATAATGCGAAATGAAAGTCGGCACTCGTCAGAATGGTGCAGAATAACATACGAGTCTTGTTATATGCGAAAATTTGACCTCATTCGATAAATTAGTCTCGTAATTAAGGAATCAATCAGTCAATGGCGCTCGGACATGTGGAATTCCGTCGCACTGTTAGTGTTACTGTAGATGGCAGACGCAATTTTGAAATGTAAACACGCATCAAACACGCATCAAATTTACCTTTTGTGAGAATAACAAAAGCGCAACCTTGATCAAAGTAATACAATACACAACAACACATAGAATAACACTGATATAAACACGGTATAAGTGAGAATAAGACGCGTATTCAGACGTGGAATTTGACAACATTTCGTCGTTTTATCTGTTTTGCGCACGTCACTTTCCATATTTGGAATTTCCATATATGGGATTTGTGTTAACCTCAATACCGATCAAGTTATCTTAGCATAAACATAAAATATATTGTAATTTATGCAACTACGACCCTGGTAACCCTGATAACTAATAAAATATACCGGCCAATTCATTTTAAGATCGTTATTTCACTTTGCTTTAGGCATAAATACACTCTTAAACGCACATAAACGACCCATTGGCGTTAAATTAAATATACTCGGTATTTATTAATATTAGTTTTTTATTGCTCAGTATAGAGTTAGACCCTTGACACCTGTCAATATATTTGGGCTGAATTCATATGATGCAGTATTATTCCTCGAAATAAACAACAAACCCGTCGTTACTTCGAAATGTCGTTTGGGCTAACATTTACACAAATCCTCCGTGTGTTCTCCTCAATTGACACATAGGTTCTCAGTCGACACACAGGTTATCCCAGAAACTGGTGTGAAACAAACAGCCAAGGTTTGGCTGAAATAAGCCTTAAAAGACATCTGTGCGGGCGTGAATTAGCAATGGATATATTGACTGGATAACACTTGTTGTGCTCACAATAGTTGCTGATTGGCTTGACGATTTCAGGCTATCGATTAGGCTGTCCTATTAATGTCAATGGTCAACCCACATACATTTTGCAATCACAAAAAATAGCATCAAATTCTTGATTATAATATTCTCACTCTTCCCAGAAATGATCACACCGAAAATATCCGATTCACGTTGGTGGTAGTCCTACGTTCCATCGGTGTCCATAATGTGATTTGTTTACCCCCAGATCCGGACGAAACCTGGAGGCTCCAATTCGAAATATGAAACTATATATTCACGAAGCGGAGAACAATTTCTAGAATGAAGTGTTATGGATTGTTTATATAAACTGTCAACCATTTCCCGTTCAGCAACTCATTGGCAGATTCTCGTGTCTACATGTATGGCATGATTTTTCGGTCGGTTTGAATTAGACTGGGGATGAGCATGGGATTTAATGCGGGCCACAATTCAAATACACGTTAAAGCGCGTAAACCTAAAAAGTAGTGAGCTGGGGCGTTTCTAGTGGGTATTGGGGGGGGGGCGCACCAACCCATGCCGTCAAATTGACCGAAAGACACATTTTTGTGAATAAGGAATCAGTTCATGTTCGTGCCTAACGTGTCAAACTGATCGGTCCGATCCCTCGACGCTCTCAGTCGCCAAAGCGACATCCGAACGAGCGAATTGCAAACAAAAAACCTATATAGCAAGAAATAATCCATCACACTGGCATATATTTTGTTAGAAGTTATCTCATAAGTACCGACATCGCCTCCCCGAATTCCACTGAAACTCTCATGTATGTACATAAATTGCATATGGATATTGAGTGACAAACGCCCGAGCATAAACTCCTACTCCAATTCAAAAGAAACACTCCCATATACGGGAAGAAACAACATCAATAATGGGCGAAAACAATCGGCCGAATAATAAAACCCACGAAAATAGGTTTTAGTAAAACCAGGGGCAGGGTGGTTTAACTTTGATGTTTTTTGCAAAGTATCTTTAAAAGTATATTTTCGAGACGAGACGTATGGTATTGATAAATCAGACATATATAATCGTCTCCTGATCGCCAATTCACCACAAACAATTAGCGATATTAGTATAACTTTATCACGCCAATAAAACCTAGTTTTAATTGAGATCGAATTCCTAAAACTAAAACTGAGTTTATCACAAAAACATTAAAACCTAGTTTTAGTCTCGTAAAACCTAGTTTTACTACTATAAAACGAAGTTTTACTCCTACTAAACCTAGTTTAAAGGTACCTTGGCGGTGGGTATGCTGTGAAAACATTTCAACCGGTCAAAACCCGCCACAAACAGAAAGAATATTAAAATGTAGACAGACTTTGTCCGTATATAAATAAGAAATATCGCATAAACAGTATGTTATAGTCATGTGTTTGACCATTGTTATGTAAACAAAAGCATAAAAAGTTACTTTCCTGGTGTTTGTTTATATTATGATGGTAAACATAAAGAGCGTTCTGTGTTGGTGAATTCCTGATATGGAACTAATAACGAGCATTTATATCATTTGTGTGTGATTAGCCAGTAACATTGTGCTGTCTTCTGTAACACAATCAGGCTCTTGCTTAGGTAAAATATAGTAGGTCTTTATGATAGCATGCTGTTTACGCGATGGTCATGGTATATATGAACGAAACTGTATTTTCAACAACTAAGGCCTGCAATACCTTTAAACTAGAGTAAAACCAGGTCTAGAATAAACCGGGTCTAAACCAGAGATGCCGAGTCGGACCATCATGTTCTCCCTTTATATTTCATGGATCTGAATTCTGTATTATGACTATGGTCCTGCGAATATTTGTTGTTTGATTCGTTATTCCATTCGACCACATTAATATTATAGATTCGGAATTAGTTGTAAATTGTGTTTCGAAAACTTTCCAACAATTAAGCATCAATAAGGAACAAGCAGAGTCAGCGCTGGCAGTAAATTTACTTTTGCCAAATGAAAATAATTGTTTCCAAATTATTTTAGAATTTGCTAAATGCTATCAGTTTTTGCAACATCGCGTGTTATATTTCGACAATCGCTGTTTGAGCGACTTTTGGTATCCAGGAAAGCAGTTATTCTATAAAACAATTAATACTCAAAGCTATTGAAAAGGCAATATATGCTGAAACCGGTATAGCTATATGTACATACATGTAATTGTGTAATAAAACAAAATCAACAATGAACGGATATCTTTCTTAATTTTAAAACTATTCAATTCTTAACGTCAGCAGTAACCTACCTCAGATGAGTATTTCTTCTTTTGTTTTTAAAGATAGCGTTGGCGGTGGGTATGCTGTTAAAATATTCACCTCCGTCAAAAACCGCCAGAAACAGAAAGAATAGTAAAATAAAGACATACCTTGTTCTTATACCAATCAGAAATATGGCATAAACAGTATGTTATTGTAAATTGTTTTCCTTTGTTATGTAAACAAAAGCAAAAAACGTTTCCTGGATTTTTTTTAGAACCGGATATGGTAAACATAAAGAGCGTTATTTGTTACTGTTTTCCTGATATGGAAATACTAAAGAGCGTTTATATCATTTGTGTGTGATTGACCAATAGAATTGCGCTGTGTTGTAAACACGAGCAGGCTCTTGTTAACGTACACCATCGTACGTCTTGACGACAATATATATTTACGCGCTGATTATGTTTGGCATATGAACAAAACTATATATATTTTAATATTCCTTCTGTTGATGACGATTTGAACAAATGTGAATATTTCTGCAACGAACGCCTCCCGTGCCTTTAAATATAACCAACGTGACTATATATATATAATTTTTAAATCAAAATGTTTAAACGATCAAAATGTTCGCGAATAAAGGCTGTCTAAGATCATAATGTGCGCAAATCGGACGTGGTAATAGAACGTGTACAGGCAATACCACAATTAAATTATTAGGGATATCCATGCATCGATGAATAACTCTCCTTCAAACCTCATATATCGAGCCTGTGCTCAAACATAGCACAAGCCAACTTTTCATTAAACAAATCAAAATTATTCTTCCATTATCGGTCTTAACATCATTACAAAATGTAAATTGTTCGCTGGTCCACAGTCATCTACTTTACGGTATCCACATCACGTCAATACACGGAATATATTTCACGCGCAAATCTTTCGGCCGAATTCTGGTCCCTGGTCTAGACCAGGGTTTCATGTAAACTATAGTCTAGACCAGGCCGAAACCACGGTGATCGCCATGTGTTACCCAGCTTCGACGCGAGTAAGCTGGAGTTATTGGTCAGCACTGGTCCATATTCTCGTCTTTTTGAAACTCAGGTTTACGTAAACCAAGGTTTGCCTTCTTATTGTCATTCAAGCCTGTGTCGGTCTGTTCATAATTCGAACCATGTGGTAACGTACAAGTTCTGGTAACAGAAACATATGTATTTTTTGGAAGCATTTATCTTTATGTTAAAGGCACATGAGGCCTTAGTTGTCGAAAATATTCATATTTGTTCCAATCACCGTAAACAGAAAAACATTAAAACGCATACAGTTTCGTTCATATATACCATGACCATCGCGTAAACAGCATGTTATCATAAAGATTTACTATATTTTACCTAAGCAAGAGCCTGATTGTGTTACAGAAGACAGCACAATGCTGCTGGCTAATCACACACAAATGGCATAAACGCTCTTTATTCGTTCCATATCAGGAATTAACCAACAAAGAACGCTCTTTATGTTTACCATCATAATATAAACAAACACCAGAAAAGTAACTTTTTATGCTTTTGTTTACATAACAATGGTCAAATATATGACAATAGCATACTGTTTATGGGATATTTCTTATTTGTATACCGACAAAGTCTGTCTACATTTTGTTGTTCTTTCTGTTTGTGGCGGTTTTTGACGGGTGGAAATATTTTCACAGGATACCCACCGCCAAGGCCAACGTACCGTACCTTTAACCAAAGAGGAATTGTGTTTTATTGATATGCCGTGTAGAAGAAAGATTATAATTACATATGAACTGGACAAAATGTAATATAATCGATAATTATGTGTGTTATAGGTAATAGTCTACAACTGAGACCTAGTACCCCCCCTGGTCTGAGATTATTGTATAAACCGAGACTTGAACCTGAGACGAGAATACCATTTTCTGTTTTCGCAGTAACGATATAGATTGGTAATTTGGTTGTAAATCATGCGTGCGTTTATCTGGCTTTACAGTGGAGTTTTATTTATAACACCCTTGCCTTGTTTGAAAGCATATTACCGTTAGATGGATTAAGTAAGATTTTCGTGCTATTATTTCTAATATGTTATCGATGGGTTTGGTTGTCACGGATAAATAGGGAATGATTTTGCAAGGAACGTAATCGGCCATTGGATGCGGGTGTCTTTCGTTCCGTGTTTCTGAAATGAATTGACGTCGGAGCTAGTTTTGATAGTACTAATTCATAATTTGAGAATAAATTATTGCTGGACTGGATATACAATATAACAGCAAAAACTCTCAAAATTATATTAAGTAAGAACGAAAAATTGTGGTTCAAAATAAGGAAATGTCCGATTAAATTGAATTAAATTAAATTAAATGCACGGGACCCTTGCTCTTGATTAATGATTTATTTGGTCCAGTTTCTTAAGTCTTGACATTTCAAATTGGTGTATTTGTCATAATTTATCTTTAAACATGGATTTGGAAAACAATTACATGGCAATGGACATATCTGCTACTGCTATCGGGAGTGTAATACAACGCACCCATCTGGATTTTTTTCGCGATCCACTCTAAGTGAGGATAATCTGATTCGTGTATCTGGGCAAGTTTGTCGGTCCCTTTCCGGTGTCGCTATTTCTACACACTCGGTGAAATTTACTCTCTGCGTAGACTTTCCTCCTCCCGTAAAACTGACAACGTCGTGACATCCGCATAGGGGGTGAGAAATCCGCACCAAACCGGCCCTGTGATCCCTGTCGAACGGCGATACCGCTATACAACGCGGATATAAGCCGCTTTCACGTGCTCAGGTTTGGAGACACCAACACACCAATCTCGATGCAGCGCTCGGCACGCTTTTGTCCATAGATTGTCATTGATTGTCGTTGATTGTACAACAATGCGCCGATCCCAGATTGCGACCAGGTGGTTTCGCGAAACCAAGTCCTGACATGGAACACCGTGATTATTAGGGTGGTCTAGACCTGAGACCAGAATTCAGCCGTTTGAGTTCCGGACACACACATATGTAACAAGAAAACTAAGATGCATGCATCAGGTCGCCCGTGAACTATCTACCATAGAATTGTTGTAGCTATCGATTATACATTTTGGAACACCTGTCTGTATGTATGTGTGTATGTTTGAATGCATGTGTGTATGTGTTATAGACTCTAACACTGCTCGACCGATCCGACTCGGTATTTAACATGTCAACTTGACCTCGCTCATAGGCATGTTTCTGGACCTTGACCGATCCGACTAAAAATTTGTGTGTAGGACTACTTCGATCCCGGGAGCAATATGGACGGGTCCAATTTCACGTGAGACCATGTCCTCGAACGTGCTGATATAGGCATGTTTCTGGACCAATTGAACAATAGTTTGGCCAGACGCTGTATATACTGGGTACTGTCCAGATGGAGGCGATCACAAACAATCCCTAAATAGCCCGAACGAAGTCGAGTACATCAGCTGGTCTAATATATATTTTGGACATTTGTCTGTCTTGTTTGTCTGTTAGCTATGGCCGGGAAAACTGCCGGACAGATTTGACGAAATTTGATACCTAGGGGAAATTATTTCCAGGGAGTATTTTGGACGGGTCAATCTTGATCCCGATATGACTTTGACATTCAAAAAGATCAATTCAAGATCAAATCTGGTAAAACGGAAGGATTTCAACGAAATTTGATACCTACCGTTACTTTTGTCCCAGGAGTGTTTCGGATGGGTCAAATCATGACCCCGACCTGATCTTGACATTCAAAATTGTCAATTCAAGGTCAAATCGGGTAAAGCCGGGCGGATTTCGACGGGTACTTTTGTCGGGCACTTTTGTCCGGGGGTGTTTTGGACGGGTCAAATCGTGACCCCGACATGACCTTCACCTTTAAAATGGTCAGTTCAAGGTTAAATCGCGCAATTCTCCGAAAATCAGAGGGGAACATCCCGGACGAAGTCGGGTCCACCAGCTACTATTATATATTTCTAGATTTAGTTACAAACTAAATACCTATATATTGTACAAAGAAATGTTTGACAAATATATCTATATCAATATTACCATACGGGTCATTAAAATAGATACGACGAAACACATTTTGAAGGGTGCATGTATCAGGTAAATTTTTATATTTCAAATGATGACAGGAATGCGGAAAGTTGCAGTACCTACGTAATACTGGCTATCCGCATGAAGGGATATACATGCATATAAAAACCAAAATAGAAGATGACTGCTGGCGACAATGTTTTCCAAAAAAATTCAAAGCATGCGATAGCTCCCATCTAGTTGTCAGCCCGAAGATCAATATGAAGTTTGGTGACTATCAGATGAGGGATATGTCTGTACAGTTGCTCAACAATTCAGTCATGCAAAAGAGTAAGATACCAAATTGCTGCCTGTGGTCATGTTTTTTAACGAAATTCGGAAAAATTAGATTACTCTCACCCTGGTTATCCAGAAGATCATTGTGGAACAAAATATGGCTCACATCTAGCGGTGACCCAAAATATCCACATGAGAAAAAGTTCTCCAATAAAAGCTGGCTGCAGGGTGCGCCAATTGATTCAAATTTGAAATTTAGCAGGGTGTACTGCTGGTGGCCATGTTTTCCCCGCAAATTTGATAGACTATTGGACAAAACAACTGAATCCGTTGAATCAATATACATGTATACATGGATTCATTTATATGCATTGTTATACACAGTACTGGTATATAACGGTACTGAAAATAACAATATTACTAGTATACACAAAATAAACCATATATCATGGCTATGGGTTCTAATATCCGAACATGACAGTGGTGTGAATTGAAGAGTGGTGGTGTCTCAAGCATATCTAGCTTGAGGACAGAAGTGATCCATAAAAACCCCCATAATTCAACCAGGTCTTCGCGCGCGATGTACGGTCGATCACATGATGATCTAGGGGGGGGATTAGAATTGTTGTATAAAAACAGCACTACATGTAAATATAAAATAAAATAGTGCTACATCTTATTACAGATTATTGCCACATATAATCAGTGACTATACAAACAGTCTGACAAAATAAAGTGTCAGTGACACTCTATCCGAAGAGGGGAATAATTTCATCTGTTACAGTCAATGGAGCAATTATGAATCTGAAAAGGTGAAATTTCTAAGTAATACTAGATATCGACATGACGCGATAACATGTAACGTAAATGCAATATGGCCGCTGGCGACCATTTTTTCCTATGAAATTAAAAAAATATTTGATAGCTCTCATCTGAAGATAAATATGAAGTTTGGTGATGATCGGATGAGTGAAGTGGGCTGTGGTCTGTGCTAAACGGTTTAGTAATGCTTAAAAAGATTCTTACCTTAATATTTTTATGTTCACTTTATAAACTTCACTGAGTCATCTTTGTCATGTATTGAATTTGATATCTTTTGTTAACAGTTTATAAATCATGTATGTCTCATGTTTGTTATTTTAATTTATGTGTTTATTATCATTAAATAAAGTTGCATTCCTTAAAAAGATTCTTACCTTAATGTTTTTATGTTCACTTTATAAACTTCACTGAGTCATCTTTGTCATGTATTGAATTTGGTATCTTTTGTTAACAGTTTATAAATTATGAATGTGTCGTGTTCGTTATTATATTGTATGTGTTTATTATCATTAAATAAAGTTATCATTTAAAATAAATGTATTCACGTCTTCAATTATTATTTCACAAAAAAGCTCAAATCAAAACACAATAGTTTAGAGTCGCCAATTAGTTAATCCGATTACCTATAACACTAAGCACATAAGCCGCTTAACCTTTTAAATGGGGCCGACCGTTTACACTTCATAGAATGAAAGAACGAAAAGTTGAATAAAATCAACAAATTTGTGAATTTAAGAACAATTCAAACGTTAATTTTGTCCATGTCATAACCCGGACATATGTACTATATTTCAGTCTTGTCCATTAATAAACAAAGAAGATAATGCGACATCAAGTCCGCTCACACCTTTTTATTTTGGAGCCGGTCGCATACACTTTATAGTGTTTCAGAACGAAATAAAATGAATAAAATCAACAAATTTGTAAATTTAAAAACAATTCAAACGTTGTTGTATTCCATGTCCCAGCCCGGACATATTCACCAAATTTCAATAATATTCATTGAGAAACAACGGACCAAACACTATATAACACCCCGTATACACCTTTTATTCCGAGCCGGACTCAGCCTCGGATACATTTTATAGTGTGTACCGAATTGGCACACGTCGACTGGGGCGAGTTGGCCCTGGGGCGATTAGGCCGATTCCGACACCTTCTATAATTTACAGTATGTACCCGTTTACGTGTAGTTTACTTTAGAAAGTTCCGCAATTAATACCGTAAATAGAGCGACTGTATTTGACAGTGAATGCCTCTGTTATTGATTATCAAGTTGCTATACATTAAAAACGACAAATTCACATGCTCGTTCAAGCGCAGTAGTCTATTTTCCCCATGTTAAAGGACATCCACAAATACACCTTGCCGGCGATATTTTTGCAGGCTCGTCGGCAAAGTGAGAACAAGAAAACTAAGATGCATGCATCAGGTCAGCCATGAACTATTTAGCAATAGAATAATTCAGTTCGGTTGCGGTTTCACAACGTTACAACTGACATACGATTACACAAGACGAACCTTGAATGTGGAACTATGTAAGAGTGAATATTAATGTTCTAAATCCCATGTTTCACCTTTAGTGGTAATGGGGTCGTACTTTATTAACACGCAAGTAGTGTAATTAAGTACGGGTAATTAGAAGTAACAAATCGTTTAGTTTCTATCGTATCGGCTAAAAGGGGTGAACAGATTGCTGATGATGAATGCTCTCGTTAGCTGCCAATATAATGTGCATATTTGCCCCGTTACGTATACACTGTAGCATCAATGGCGGGCCAGAGTGTGTTGACATGTTAAGTGTTTGGTTCATTAATAACAGATCAGCAGGGATTTGTCGTGATAACGTATACGTGGAAATATCCTACCTAAACGGTTAAATGAACGGTTGATATAGTACACCACCGTGTATACTCGGTTTAAATAGGTATATTATATAGGGACGTGTGCTCAATTTTGGTGCGGACCGATGATAAAAATCAGAGGTAAATGTCGGCGGGCGGGAGGGCCATTTTTTCAATAATTTTTAAAGAAATTGAACAGTTGCAGCAGCAGCAAAAAAAAGGGTGTACAATTGGCAAATGATGAGGGGCGGCGTGACGTGTAACTAGGATTGAAATTAGATATGCAATTTGAAGATTATTGGATGAGGGATGTTATATTAATTATATTAAAGGGACGAGGGGGCTTAGTTGTCGAAAATATTCTTATTTGTTCCAAACACCGTAAACAGAAAAATATTAAAACGCATACATTTTGGTTCAGGCAGCACAATGCTACTGGCTAATCACACACAAATGGTATAAACGCTATTTATTATTTCCAAATAAGGAATTGAGCAACAAATAACGCTCTTTATGTTTACCATCATAATATAAAGAAACACCAAGAAAGTAACTTTTTATGCTTTGTTTACATAACAATCGTCAAATTTACGACAATAACATACTGTTTATGAGATATTTCTCATTTGTATATTAACAAAGTATGTCTATATTTGAATATTATTTTCGTTTGTAGCGGTTTTTGGCAGGTGGAAATATGTTCACAGGATACCCACCAAGGCCTTCCGTACCTTTAACGTATACTGCATCTTTTGTTCTTGTCAATAGCAGAATACATAATGCTATTAAGAAGTGACACAAAACACAGAACATTTTTTTTAATTATAAGTATTGAGCAGTGAGAAATATTTGAGTCGAGGAAACCAGTAACGAAAGGCAATATTAACATGATTTCTGTCAGCGAATAATTGTTTACGTTCCAATGAATATTAAAATGTACTGAAAACAAACTGCTAATGGGTGCCAGACTTTCATAAACACAAATTATGTATTAATGGTGTAACGACATATTTCGTTCTTAATTGTCTAAAAAAATAGGGGATGGGGATGTTTGGATCTCTAGTTTAACGACATTTTTCGGTCTTTGTAGTTTAACGACATTTTTCGGTCTTTAATAGTTTAATGACATTTTTCGGTCTTTATAATATCTCAAGATATAGGGGGTATTTGGATCTCTAGTTTAACGACATTTTTCGGTCTTTATAGTTTAACGACATTCTCGGTCTTTAATATTTCAAGATATAGGGGCCCTAAGTGGGTATTTGGATCTCTAGTTTAACGACATTTTTCGGTCTTTGATAGCAAAATGGAAGAAGTACATCTTTGGAAAGATGTGGTGGCCCTAAAAAGGAAAGTTGTTTGGTGATCTTGAAATGCAGTTTTTCTGAACAGTCTTCCTTGATTAAAGTGATGTGAAACACTCCGGCAGACAACGGGCAGAGTGATCAAATAGAAATTAAGAATAATCTTTCTCAAAGTAGTTATTTGTTACGAATATTAATCTAAATGGATGATACACAACGTCATTCTTATATATTAGTTAAATGCAATGATTCTCGATGGCGAAATCATTTTTGTTTAATTATAGCCGATAGTTGCGCCCCGAATCGAGATGTAAATATTTACAATTTGGAGTAGTTCAGACGATGTTCTCTATGAAGTGGTGTGGTAGATTTTTTTGGAAATTTTCAGTGATGTTAGTAGAATGATAACATTCCCCAGGTTGGCAAAGTGCCTGAGCACTAACTTATCAATTTCTCGCACCCGAAAAAGTCCATAACAAGTCCATAATATGTCTTTAAGCATATATATAAATCTCCGAAAACAAAAATTCTAAAGCATTAAACGATTTGCTATATTTCCAGGGCATATATTTCATCTGATTTTGCGAGAATCCATATATACTTTTTCACGAGAATCCAGGGTAATTTGCAAGAATATTTACGAGAATCTAGATTTGGATTCTCGCCGAAATATAAGCCCTGATTTCACTCTGAAGTGTGCCTAAATGGCATAAATTGTACCGTGGTTCCCATGTTCGCCAAAGTGGCATAAATTTATTTCAGGATAATACTAATTTTAGGCATTCATTTATATCACTGATATCAGGACAATAAATAGCCATTTCCATTGCATGGAACAAAGAGCGTTATTGTTTATCGGTGTTGTTTTTGGAAGTGGTGGTAGTTAAATTTTATACATTTCGACCCCCAATAAGTATTTCCGAACAAATGAATTATTAACAAGCGTGACATGACATCATTGACGAAGATAATTAACACCGATCTACAAGCAATTAAAGTCTTAAAATGAGCTAAAATTTAACATTTTCTTTAAAAAATTTACATTTTTATCTCTCGCGACATAATTGTCACCAATAAAAACAAATTTGATTCATCGTGGAAGTTAGTCGGTGACTATAAATAATGTCACCATTCAACTGAATGTTGTTGAGCATATTTCAACCAATTTTGGAAGTTTAAATGAATATTTTCTTCACACGCAAAGTAAAATTGACAAATTTCAGGATTTTAGCCTGCTTCGTTGGGACCAAAATTTGTTGTGCACACTCAAGAAACGTCTACCGACACTCGCTAGGCCAAATTATGCCATGACCATGCTATAAACTAGCTTGAAATTGGCAAAACAATGAATTTTTTTTTGGTTGAAAAAATTTACATTTTAGAGAACGATTATTTTTCGATAAAAACGAAAATAATGCGAAATGAAAGTCGGCACTCGTCAGAATGGTGCAGAATAACATACGAGTCTTGTTATATGCGAAAATTTGACCTCATTCGATAAATTAGTCTCGTAATTAAGGAATCAATCAGTCAATGGCGCTCGGACATGTGGAATTCCGTCGCACTGTTAGTGTTACTGTAGATGGCAGACGCAATTTTGAAATGTAAACACGCATCAAACACGCATCAAATTTACCTTTTGTGAGAATAACAAAAGCGCAACCTTGATCAAAGTAATACAATACACAACAACACATAGAATAACACTGATATAAACACGGTATAAGTGAGAATAAGACGCGTATTCAGACGTGGAATTTGACAACATTTCGTCGTTTTATCTGTTTTGCGCACGTCACTTTCCATATTTGGAATTTCCATATATGGGATTTGTGTTAACCTCAATACCGATCAAGTTATCTTAGCATAAACATAAAATATATTGTAATTTATGCAACTACGACCCTGGTAACCCTGATAACTAATAAAATATACCGGCCAATTCATTTTAAGATCGTTATTTCACTTTGCTTTAGGCATAAATACACTCTTAAACGCACATAAACGACCCATTGGCGTTAAATTAAATATACTCGGTATTTATTAATATTAGTTTTTTATTGCTCAGTATAGAGTTAGACCCTTGACACCTGTCAATATATTTGGGCTGAATTCATATGATGCAGTATTATTCCTCGAAATAAACAACAAACCCGTCGTTACTTCGAAATGTCGTTTGGGCTAACATTTACACAAATCCTCCGTGTGTTCTCCTCAATTGACACATAGGTTCTCAGTCGACACACAGGTTATCCCAGAAACTGGTGTGAAACAAACAGCCAAGGTTTGGCTGAAATAAGCCTTAAAAGACATCTGTGCGGGCGTGAATTAGCAATGGATATATTCACTGGATAACACTTGTTGTGCTCACAATAGTTGCTGATTGGCTTGACGATTTCAGGCTATCGATTAGGCTGTCCTATTAATGTCAATGGTCAACCCACATACATTTTGCAATCACAAAAAATAGCATCAAATTCTTGATTATAATATTCTCACTCTTCCCAGAAATGATCACACCGAAAATATCCGATTCACGTTGGTGGTAGTCCTACGTTCCATCGGTGTCCATAATGTGATTTGTTTACCCCCAGATCCGGACGAAACCTGGAGGCTCCAATTCGAAATATGAAACTATATATTCACGAAGCGGAGAACAATTTCTAGAATGAAGTGTTATGGATTGTTTATATAAACTGTCAACCATTTCCCGTTCAGCAACTCATTGGCAGATTCTCGTGTCTACATGTATGGCATGATTTTTCGGTCGGTTTGAATTAGACTGGGGATGAGCATGGGATTTAATGCGGGCCACAATTCAAATACACGTTAAAGCGCGTAAACCTAAAAAGTAGTGAGCTGGGGCGTTTCTAGTGGGTATTGGGGGGGGCGCACCAACCCATGCCGTCAAATTGACCGAAAGACACATTTTTGTGAATAAGGAATCAGTTCATGTTCGTGCCTAACGTGTCAAACTGATCGGTCCGATCCCTCGACGCTCTCAGTCGCCAAAGCGACATCCGAACGAGCGAATTGCAAACAAAAAACCTATATAGCAAGAAATAATCCATCACACTGGCATATATTTTGTTAGAAGTTATCTCATAAGTACCGACATCGCCTCCCCGAATTCCACTGAAACTCTCATGTATGTACATAAATTGCATATGGATATTGAGTGACAAACGCCCGAGCATAAACTCCTACTCCAATTCAAAAGAAACACTCCCATATACGGGAAGAAACAACATCAATACTGGGCGAAAACAATCGGCCGAATAATAAAACCCACCAAACTAGGTTTTAGTAAAACCAGGGGCAGGGTGGTTTAACTTTGATGTTTTTTGCAAAGTATCTTTAAAAGTATATTTTCGAGACGAGACGTATGGTATTGATAAATCAGACATATATAATCGTCTCCTGATCGCCAATTCACCACAAACAATTAGCGATATTAGTATAACTTTATCACGCCAATAAAACCTAGTTTTAATTGAGATCGAATTCCTAAAACTAAAACTGTGTTTATCACAAAAACACTAAAACCTAGTTTTAGTCTCGTAAAACCTAGTTTTTCTACTATAAAACGAAGTTTTACTCCTACTAAACCTAGTTTAAAGGTACCTTGGCGGTGGGTATGCTGTGAAAACATTTCAACCGGTCAAAACCCGCCACAAACAGAACGAATATTAAAATGTAGACATACTTTGTCCGTATATAAATAAGAAATATCGCATAAACAGTATGTTATAGTCATGTGTTTGACCATTGTTATGTAAACAAAAGCATAAAAAGTTACTTTCCTGGTGTTTGTTTATATTATGATGGTGAACATAAAGAGCGTTCTTTGTTGGTGAATTCCTGATATGGAACTAATAACGAGCATTTATATCATTTGTGTGTGATTAGCCAGTAACATTGTGCTGTCTTCTGTAACACAATCAGGCTCTTGCTTAGGTAAAATATAGTAGGTCTTTATGATAGCATGCTGTTTACGCGATGGTCATGGTATATATGAACGAAACTGTATTTTCAACAACTAAGGCCTGCCGTACCTTTAAACTAGAGTAAAACCAGGTCTAGAATAAACCGGGTCTACACCAGAGATGCCGAGTCGGACCATCATGTTCTCCCTTTATATTTCATGGATCTGAATTCTGTATTATGACTATGGTCCTGCGAATATTTGTTGTTTGATTCGTTATTCCATTCGACCACATTAATATTATAGATTCGGAATTAGTTGTAAATTGTGTTTCGAAAACTTTCCAACAATTAAGCATCAATAAGGAACAAACAGAGTCAGCGCTGGCAGTAAATTTACTTTTGCCAAATGAAAATAATTGTTTCCAAATTATTTTAGAATTTGCTAAATGCTATCAGTTTTTGCAACATCGCGTGTTATATTTCGACAATCGCTGTTTGAGCGACTTTTGGTATCCAGGAAAGCAGTTATTCTATAAAACAATTAATACTCAAAGCTATTGAAAAGGCAATATGTGCTGAAACCGGTATAGCTATATGGACATACATGTAATTGTGTAATAAAACAAAATCAACAATGAACGGATATCTTTCTTAATTTTAAAACTATTCAATTCTTAACGTCAGCAGTAACCTACCTCAGATGAATATTTCTTCTTTTGTTTTTAAAGATAGCGTTGGCGGTGGGTATGCTGTTAAAATATTCACCTCCGTCAAAAACCGCCATAAACAGAAAGAATAGTAAAATAAAGACATACCTTGTTCTTATACCAATCAGAAATATGGCATAAACAGTATGTTATTGTAAATTGTTTTCCTTTGTTATGTAAACAAAAGCAAAAAACGTTTCCTGGATTTTTTTTAGAACCGGATATGGTAAACATAAAGAGCGTTATTTGTTACTGTTTTCCTGATATGGAAATACTAAAGAGCGTTTATATCATTTGTGTGTGATTGACCAATAGAATTGCGCTGTGTTGTAAACACGAGCAGGCTCTTGTTAACGTACACCATCGTACGTCTTGACGACAATATATATATACGCGCTGATTATGTTTGGCATATGAACAAAACTATATATATTTTAATATTCCTTCTGTTGATGACGATTTGAACAAATGTGAATATTTCTGCAACGAACGCCGTGCCTTTAAATATAACCAACGTGACTATATATATATAATTTTTAAATCAAAATGTTTAAACGATCAAAATGTTCGCGAATAAAGGCGCAAATCGGACGTGGTAATAGAACGTGTACAGGCAATACCACAATTAAATTCTTAGGGATATCCATGCATCGATGAATAACTCTCCTTCAAACCTCATATATCGAGCCTGTGCTCAAATATAGCACGAGCCAACTTTTCATTAAACAAATCAAAATTATTCTTCCATTATCGGTCTTAACATCATTACAAAATGTAAATTGTTCGCTGGTCCACAGTCATCTACTTTACGGTATCCACATCACGTCAATACACGGAATATATTTCACGCGCAAATCTTTGAGTTCGGACACACACATATGTAACAAGAAAAATAAGATGCATGCATCATGTCGCCCGTGAACTATCTACCATAGAATTGTTGTATCTATCGATTATACATTTTGGAACACCTGTCTGTATGTATGTGTGTATGTTTGAATGCATGTGTGTATGTGTTATAGACTCTAACACTGCTCGACCGATCCGACTCGGTATTTAACGTGTCAACTTGACCTCGCTCATAGGCATGTTTCTGGACCTTGACCGATCCGACTAAAAATTTGTGTGTAGGACTACTTCGATCCCGGGAGCAATATGGACGGGTCCAATTTCACGTGGGACCATGTCCTCGAACGTGCTGATATAGGCATGTTTCTGGACCAATTGAACAATAGTTTGGCCAGACGCTGTATATACTGGGTACTGTCCAGATGGAGGCGATCACAAACAATCCCTAAATAGCCCGAACGAAGTCGAGTACATCAGCTGGTCTAATATATATTTTGGACATTTGTCTGTCTTGTTTGTCTGTTAGCTATGGCCGGGAAAACTGCCGGACAGATTTGACGAAATTTGATACCTAGGGGAAATTATTTCCAGGGAGTATTTTGGACGGGTCAATCTTGATCCCGATATGACTTTGACATTCAAAAAGATCAATTCAAGATCAAATCTGGTAAAACGGAAGGATTTCAACGAAATTTGATACCTACCGTTACTTTTGTCCCAGGAGTGTTTCGGATGGGTCAAATCATGACCCCGACCTGATCTTGACATTCAAAATTGTCAATTCAAGGTCAAATCGGGTAAAGCCGGGCGGATTTCGACGGGTACTTTTGTCGGGCACTTTTGTCCGGGTCAAATCGTGACCCCGACATGACCTTCACCTTTAAAATGGTCAGTTCAAGGTTAAATCGCGCAATTCTCCGAAAATCAGAGGGGAACATCCCGGACGAAGTCGGGTCCACCAGCTACTATTATATATTTCTAGATTTAGTTACAAACTAAATACCTGTATATTGTACAAAGAAATGTTTGACAAATATATCTATATCAATATTACCATACGGGTCATTAAAATAGATACGACGAAACACATTTTGAAGGGTGCATGTATCAGGTAAATTTTTATATTTCAAATGATGACAGGAATGCGGAAAGTTGCAGTACCTACGTAATACTGGCTATCCGCATGAAGAGATATACATGTATATAAAAACCAAAATAGAAGATGACTGCTGGCGACAATGTTTTCCAAAAAAATTCAAAGCATTCGATAGCTCCCATCTAGTTGTCAGCCCGAAGATCAATATGAAGTTTGGTGACTATCAGATGAGGGATATGTCTGTACAGTTGCTCAACAATTCAGTCATGCAAAAGAGTAAGATACCAAATTGCTGCCTGTGGTCATGTTTTTTAACGAAATTCGGAAAAATTAGATTACTCTCACCCTGGTTATCCAGAAGATCATTGTGGAATCTGGTGACGATCGGACAAGGGGTATCGTCTGTAGGATCAACCAAATTATTTAGCCATAAAAATAGTAAAATTCAAGATCACCGCTGGCAGTGATGTTTTCACAAGGAAAGTTTGAGAACAAAATATGGCTCACATCTAGCGGTGACCCAAAATATCCACATGAGAAAAAGTGCTCCAATAAAAGCTGGCTGCGGGGTGCGCCAATTGATTCAAATTTGAAATTTAGCAGGGTGTACTGCTGGTGGCCATGTTTTCCCCGCAAATTTGATAGACTATTGGACAAAACAACTGAATCCGTTGAATCAATATACATGTATACATGGATTCATTTATATGCATTGTTATACACAGTACTGGTATATAACGGTACTGAAAATAACAATATTACTAGTATACACAAAATAAACCATATATCATGGCTATGGGTTCTAATATCCGAACATGACATGACAGTGGTGTGAATTGAAGAGTGGTGGTGTCTCAAGCATATCTAGCTTGAGGACAGAAGTGATCCATAAAACCCCCCATAATTCAACCAGGTCTTCGCGCGCGATGTATGGTCGATCACATGATGATCTAGGGGGGGATTAGAATTGTTGTATAAAAACAGCACTACATGTAAATATAAAATAAAATAGTGCTACATCTTATTACAGATTATTGCCACATATAATCAGTGACTATACAAACAGTCTGACAAAATAAAGTGTCAGTGACACTCTATCCGAAGAGGGGAATAATTTCATCTGTTACAGTCAATGGAACAATTATGAATCTGAAAAGGTGAAATTTCTAAGTAATACTAGATATCGACATGACGCGATAACATGTAACGTAAATGCAATATGGCCGCTGGCGACCATATTTTCCTATGAAATTAAAAAAATATTTGATAGCTCTCATCTGAAGATAAATATGAAGTTTGGTGATGATCGGATGAGTGAAGTGGGCTGTGGTCTGTGCTAAACGGTTTAGTAATGCTTAAAAAGATTCTTACCTTAATAGTTTTATGTTCACTTTATAAACTTCACTGAATCATCTTTGTCATGTATTGAATTTGATATCTTTTGTTAACAGTTTATAAATCATGTATGTCTCATGTTTGTTATTTTAATTTATGTGTTTATTATCATTAAATAAAAAAGTTGCATTCCTTAAAAAGATTCTTACCTTAATGTTTTTATGTTCACTTTATAAACTTCACTGAGTCATCTTTGTCATGTATTGAATTTGGTATCTTTTGTTAACAGTTTATAAATTATGAATGTGTCGTGTTCGTTATTATATTGTATGTGTTTATTATCATTAAATAAAGTTATCATTTAAAATAAATGTATTCACGTCCTCAATTATTATTTCACAAAAAAGCTCAAATCAAAACACAATAGTTTAGAGTCGCCAATTAGTTAATCCGATTACCTATAACACTAAGCACATAAGCCGCTTAACCTTTTAAATGGGGCCGACCGTTTACACTTCATAGAATGAAAGAACGAAAAGTTCAATAAAATCAACAAATTTGTGAATTTAAGAACAATTCAAACGTTAATTTTGTCCATGTCATAACCCGGACATATGTACTATATTTCAGTCTTGTCCATTAATAAACAAAGAAGATAATGCGACATCAAGTCCGCTCACACCTTTTTATTTTGGAGCCGGTCGCGTACACTTTATAGTGTTTCAGAACGAAAACAAATGAATAAAATCAACAAATTTGTAAATTTAAAAACAATTCAAACGTTGTTGTATTCCATGTCCCAGCCCGGACATATTCACCAAATTTCAATAATATTCATTGAGAAACAACGGACCAAACACTATATAACACCCCGTATACACCTTTTATTCCGAGCCGGACTCAGCCTCGGATACATTTTATAGTGTGTACCGAATTGGCACACGTCGACTGGGGCGAGTTGGCCCTGGGGCGATTAGGCCGATTCCGACACCTTCTATAATTTACAGTAATAGTATGTACCCGTTTACGCGTAGTTTACTTTAGAAAGTTCCGCAATTAATACCGTAAATAGAGCGACTGTATTTGACAGTGAATGCCTCTGTTATTGATTATCAAGTTGCTATACATTAAAAACGACAAATTCACATGCTCGTTCAAGCGCAGTAGTCTATTTTCCCCATGTTAAAGGACATCCACAAATACTAAATAACGCTAACCTACTGCAAATGTTTTACACGACAACTGTTAACATATTTGGGCTGAATTCATCTGATGCGATATTATTGCTCAAAATAAACAACAAAACCATCGTTACTTGGAAATGTAGTTTGGGCTAACATTTACATAAATCCTCCACATCATTTATCCCGACACACACGTCAGATGAAAAACAGCCATCAGAGAAACGCCCAAATTGGGCGAAATGAAACCGGTCTCATTACTCAATTTATGATTGGATGTTCTTATTTTCTGGACGTGGATCATAATGTCAAATGGCGTGTTCGTATAGTGCCAACTCAATGAGGGTTGTGATTTCAGATGTTTATAAAACTCCCCTCTTTCCGAGGAACCAACATCGTTACGCCACTGGATTATAAACTCTTCAATTAGTTGTGCATTAAACTTCTAAAGGAGCTGCTCGATAGAGGAGTTTGGTTATCCCAGTTATCATTAAGATTCGCAGACTGGATAACTCCTGAAATGTAATCAATATATCTTACGTGTTTATTTTTGTGCATTTCTAAAAGTAAGTTATAGAGTACTGATGTGATACCCATATCTTTCATGACAATTCGACACCAGTATATATGAGATCATTCTCTTCTTGATCTCGATAGATATTGGCCATCGGCCTAATTCGCCATAAACCATATAACTTGGGGTGCTGCTTTTCATATTCGTCAATGTTTTACAAAATGCTAGGTGTACTGTCTCAATATGGCGAATATTATCAAATCCCCAAATTTCACAACCATAAAATAAAATAGGTAGGAGTAAGTAGTCAAAGAGTTTCAAACACAAATCGATAGATAAGTGAAGATTGCTTACTTTCGACAGTGTAGCGCATACATCGCCTTTGTAGCTTTTGTCCTAGTTTGTTTGATAGCTCGGCCAAATCTACCGTTAAAGAACAAATCTATACCAAGGTAGGTAAATTCATCAACGGTATCGAGTTGGTTGAACCTTGGGAGTATATTGCCAAAAAACATGTCCTTTATCGGTCTGCTACAACAATGCACACAGAATGTTAATGAAGTACGATAGATCACGCAGTGCAAGTGGGATGTTTGTATCTGACCGCACACTATCTATGTTGATGTTAAGGCGTAAGCATGGTTACAGTTTTCTCTCGAGAATCGCAGACAGTTCCAATTGTATTATATCATCTATTTATAAATATGATTTGAAATTTACCTCTCAACTATTCAGAAAATGGAATTATCTATTGAATACCTAATATAACAATTGCATGTGCTGACTTTTTGTGTATATATGACATGTATTTATATATATATATATCACTATATGTTGTAATACGTTATGGGCATATTATGTCTGAAATAAAGTATAGTATAGTACTTTGTCTTTTGTGTGTTGATTGGGGAGTGACTAAAATGCAGAATGGGACGATGGGACGGGACGGTATGGGACGGTATTGGGATGGTATGGGACGGTATTTGGGACGGCGCGGGACGGTATTGGGACGGTATTAGAAAACCGGCTGTTTATCAATAATACAGCGTGTAGCGGCATCAAAATGGTTATATATAGTCGGCATTAACATTGCGTACATGGAGCAACAATTTAATAGTCTCATTCGCCAACACAAAGCTCATATTATCGGCTAAAAATAGACACGACGGAAATAGGCGATTACGGTCAAACGCAGAACGAAAATGTAAACACCAAATCACCCCATACATTCATATTTCCCTGTCCCACGATGATATTTTTGCATAAAATGTTAGATTAACATCTTTTCGACATCACTGTAGCATTTTATTGACCATAATCAAGATGAAAACAACTTTTTTCGTCGATGGGACGGAAGCGAAATTGCAGAACGAAAATGTAAACAAACACCAAATCATCCCACGCATTCACATTTCCCCGTCCCGCGGCGATATTTTTACATAAAATGTTAGATTAACATCTTCTCGACATCATTGTAGCATTTTAATGACCATAATCAAGATTAAAACATGTTTTTATTCGCTGATGGGACGGAACGGAAGCGGTATTAAAGCGCAGAACAACCGTAGGAAATTGCAGAACGAAAATGTAAACAAACACCAAATCACCCCATGCATTCATATTTCCCCGTCCCGCGGCGATATTTTTGCATAAAATGTTAGATTAACATCTTTTCGACATCACTGTAGCATTTTACTAACCATAATCAAGATGAAAACAACTTTTTTCGTCGATGAGACGGAAGCGAAATTGCAGAACGAAAATGTAAACAAACACCAAATCACCCCATGCATTCACATTTCACCATCCCGCGGCGATATTTTTACATAAAATGTTAGATTAACATCTTCTCGACATCATTGTAACATTTTAATGACCATAATCAAGATGAAAACATGTTTTTTTTCGCTGATGGGACGGAAGCGAAATTGCAGAACGGGATGGGATGGTATTAGATAGGATGGGACGGTATTAGAAAACGCAGAACAGCTAAGATAGACCCCTAAACTTGCTGTTTAGCAATAATACAGCATGTAGCAGCACCAAAATGGCTCTATATGGTCATCAGTGCAGCATTTTATTGGTGATCCCATTTTATTGACCATAATCAAGATGAAAACATGTTTTTTTTCGCTGATGGGACGGAAGCGAAATTGCAGAACGGGATGGGATGGTATTAGATAGGATGGGACGGTATTAGAAAACGCAGAACAGCTAAGATAGACCCCTAAACTTGCTGTTTAGCAATAATACAGCATGTAGCAGCACCAAAATGGCTCTATATGGTCATCAGTGCAGCATTTTATTGGTGATCCCATTTTATTGACCATAATCAAGATGAAAACATGTTTTTTTTCGCTGATGGGACGGAAGCGAAATTGCAGAACGAAAATGTAAACAAACACCAAATCACCCCATGCATTCACATTTCCCCGTCCCGCGGCGATATTTTTACATAAAATGTTAGATTAACATCTTCTCGACATCATTGTAGCATTTTAATGACCATAATCAAGATTAAAACATGTTTTTATTCGCTGATGGGACGGAACGGAAGCGGTATTAAAGCGCAGAACAACCGTAGGAAATTGCAGAACGAAAATGTAAACAAACACCAAATCACCCCATGCATTCACATTTCACCATCCCGCGGCGATATTTTTACATAAAGTGTTAGATTAACATATTCTCGACATCATTGTAACATTTTAATGACCATAATCAAGATGAAAACATGTTTTTTTTCGCTGATGGGACGGAAGCGAAATTGCAGAACGGGATGGGATGGTATTAGATAGGATGGGACGGTATTAGAAAACGCAGAACAGCTAAGATAGACCCCTAAACTTGCTGTTTAGCAATAATACAGCATGTAGCAGCACCAAAATGGCTCTATATGGTCATCAGTGCAGCATTTTATTGGTGATCCCATTTTATTGACCATAATCAAGATGAAAACATGTTTTTTTTCGCTGATGGGACGGAAGCGAAATTGCAGAACGGGATGGGATGGTATTAGATAGGATGGGACGGTATTAGAAAACGCAGAACAGCTAAGATAGACCCCTAAACTTGCTGTTTAGCAATAATACAGCATGTAGCAGCACCAAAATGGCTCTATATGGTCATCAGTGCAGCATTTTATTGGTGATCCCATTTTATTGACCATAATCAAGATGAAAACATGTTTTTTTTCGCTGATGGGACGGAAGCGAAATTGCAGAACGAAAATGTAAACAAACACCAAATCACCCCATGCATTCACATTTCCCCGTCCCGCGGCGATATTTTACATAAAATGTTAGATTAACATCTTCTCGACATCATTGTAACATTTTATTGACCATCATCAAGATGAAAACATGTTTTTTTTCGCTGATGGGACGGAAGCGAAATTGCAGAACGGGATGGGACGGTATTAGATAGGATGGGACGGTATTAGAAAACGCAGAACAGCTAAGATAGACCCCTAAACTTGCTGTTTAGCAATAATACAGTATGTAGCAGCACCAAAATGGCTCTATATGGTCATCAGTGCAGCATTTTATTGGTGGTCCCATTTTATTGACCATAATCAAGATGAAAACATGTTTTTTTTCGCTGATGGGACGGAAGCGAAATTGCAGAACGAAAATGTAAACAAACACCAAATCACCCCATGCATTCACATTTCCCCGTCCCGCGGCGATATTTTTACATAAAATGTTAGATTAATATCTTCTCGACATCATTGTAACATTTTATTGACCATAATCAAGATGAAAACATGTTTTTTTTCGCTGATGGGACGGAAGCGAAATTGCAGAACGGGATGGGTCGGTATTAGATAGGATGGGACGGTATTAGAAAACGCAGAACAGCTAAGATAGACCCCTAAACTTGCTGTTTAGCAATAATACAGCATGTAGCAGCACCAAAATGGCTCTATATGGTCATCAGTGCAGCATTTTATTGGTGGTCCCATTTTATTGACCATAATCAAGATGAAAACATGTTTTTTTTCGCTGATGGGACGGAAGCGAAATTGCAGAACGAAAATGTAAACAAACACCAAATCACCCCATACATTCACATTTCCCCGTCCCGCGGCGATATTTTTACATAAAATGTTAGATTAATATCTTCTCGACATCATTGTAACATTTTATTGACCATAATCAAGATGAAAACATGTTTTTTTTCGCTGATGGGACGGAAGCGAAATTGCAGAACGGGATGGGACGGTATTAGATAGGATGGGACGGTATTAGAAAACGCAGAACAGCTAAGATAGACCCCTAAACTTGCTGTTTAGCAATAATACAGCATGTAGCAGCACCAAAATGGCTCTATATGGTCATCAGTGCAGCATTTTATTGGTGGTCCCATTTTATTGACCATAATCAAGATGAAAACATGTTTTTTTTCGCTGATGGGACGGAAGCGAAATTGCAGAACGAAAATGTAAACAAACACCAAATCACCCCATGCATTCACATTTCCCCGTCCCGCGGCGATATTTTTACATAAAATGTTAGATTAATATCTTCTCGACATCATTGTAACATTTTATTGACCATAATCAAGATGAAAACATGTTTTTTTTCGCTGATGGGACGGAAGCGAAATTGCAGAACGGGATGGGACGGTATTAGATAGGATGGGACGGTATTAGAAAACGCAGAACAGCTAAGATAGACCCCTAAACTTGCTGTTTAGCAATAATACACGTGTTTGTATTATTATAAGGTAAACAAATGTAATCGCTGTAAGTGTAACCAGTGAACCACAGTCGACCAGACAGCGCAAGTTGAATGTTGTTCTGGCAATATATGTTAAACGGACATGGCTCATTCGAACCTCCAGATTGTTTTCTACGTAAGTTGGAGCGACGGATACGATAGGTCGATAAACGAACCATTGATAACACTTGCCAAAGTCACATCCATTTTCATCTTTTCGTAAAAAATCAGACAAACGCTCGTTATTGCTACCATATCAGGAATAGACTACCTCGGAACGGTCTGTTCTATTTTTTGTTTGGGACCCAAACACCGTATTCACAGTTGTAGTTTTCATTACTTCAATGCGTCTTTTTTGGGTTACACAATGCTCGTAGAAAGGTAGTTAAGATATTTGTCGACTTATTTAGATACTCAGAAGAATTCAAAAGCGAATAATATGTGTATTTTGGAGCACAACCCGTCATGTGGCTTTAATGTCTTTTATAACGCGGGAGGACAATATAGCTATTGACACCTCTGAAGAACACGCATTGCGTACCAACCTTCAGGATTATAACTAGGAGGGATAATACTCCCTGACACTTTCACATGGGATGATGGCTGCTCATCAGAAAGCGAAAGAAATAGTTGGCCTAGTCTTTATTTCAATGGTATCAGACTACTTGATGATGACAACACACAGTGAATTATACCACTGCCTATGCATTGAGTACAAGCAAGGCAATCCATTCAGGAACGGATGTTTAAAATTGATAGTTTAAAGAAACTATCATGAATTAATATTGCAAAAAATAGTGCAAACGCCCAAAACATATGGGACTTATAACTACAGCCACGTTTACTTATTTAACTTATATATGCATAGCGTCCTTTTTAGAGGACGGCTATCATTCCTGCCTTGATGGGCGATAGGCAGTGGAAAATTCAACTATGGAACGTTCCAAAATGTATAAATATAGAACGTCCTTGAAAGTTTAGCATGATACTAAATTCGCATACCAATTTCAGCATTGTTTTTTCCGGAAGTCGGGTTTTGTTTGTTGCTGTTTTATCATGGAAAATTAAATAACAAGGGAGGTAAGTTCACATATTAAATTGTTTAACCTCATGGTGTCACTTATTTCAATATTATCGCAATGTTTTTGAATGAATATGTGATAAATTTATGGCAAATTGTGGATATCTCTAGCGAAAATATCGCCTTGATTCAGCGTACTTTATAAAGGACGCTAGGCATGGCGGGGGCCATGAAAATTTCCATTCCCGATATTTTATAAAGGACAGTAGGAATATGCGCGGTATGGTGGTCAATATATGTCGAACAATGCTTGACATACCCATCTTTATTACACGCAATTGACCCCTCAAGAAGAATTCAATGAGATCAAACTTATCAAAGTTATCAAGGCTTTGACATCTCCTGCTCTTACTGCAAATCGCCTCGCCATGTCATTAACTCATCCAAGTAACGGCCTTCATGTACAACATCTTGTGGTATTTTTGAACAATTTGGACTTGTCTTTTCTTTGCCTTTTCTCCTTTGCCGGATTTTGATTTTTGAGACCTTTCGGCACTCAACAGAGCACCACCAATCCTTGTCATCTGTATGTAGTAACATGATTAGGCATACAGTTGCATGAACATTTATCAACTTATAGGTGCAATTAATAGATACAATCAGTTAATGATTTATAATACTTTGCAATTAAATTGTTGAACACATATACGTATGCTTAATATTATATTCATGTTATATTTTGTTGTATTCTCTTTTTCGTATGTTATATTTTATGATATATTATATGATGTGGTATGTTTATTCTACCATTGGCGATGTCTTACCATTGAAGTCTTCGTCTAATTGTTTACACTTGAAGTGGAACCATTTCAGCAGTCATCATTTGTGCACGCTACCATGGGCTCATCAAACCCAAGGAATGTTTTACATTCACAAAGACTATAGCTGAAATTATACAAGACCAATATTATAGCCAGTCGTTCAATTTTATATTTGAACTGCAATATTAAATCGAAGTTGGAAATATATATAAAAACCGAAATTTGGTTGACAAACACAATACGCCCTGTCACTAACTCGTGACCATATTGGATCCACCGGGTCCGGGGTTTCATATAGATTAATCCAGCCCCGGTTCCGCGGTTTTATTGATACAGGTCAAAGTTTTGGAGTAGCATTTCCATATATGGAGCTTTTGAATTATTCATGACTTCCATATATGGAAAGCTAGGTAAAACCACGGAACAGACATGGTGATCCAGTATGACCGCGAGTTAGTGACATGACGTATTAAACGACAATTAAGCGATCTTTTAAATTTTGCCTCGCAGTTGACATTGGTGGAGTCAAGTGAAATGTGATAATATATCTTCTCAATAATTAATCCAGTTAACATGAACCTATGTCAAATAATAGAAATCGATCACCGTTCTGTCGTTCTACATGCCTCAGACCAGAACCAGTTTTTTGCTATCAACAGCTCCATGTCGCCTTCAGTTAAATTCATACATTCAATATAGAATTTGCCTATCTCGCACATCCCATTCCGACATTCGATGAATCTATCCGGATCATCATCATCCCCGTCTAACACTGTAAGAAATGAAAATATTCTACTAATGTATATACCAACTCTATATGTATACGTACTGTTATAACTGGTGACAGTACATATTATGTCGACCCTAGCTGAAGTGAAAACACTAACATTTGGAAATATCATCAGACCGTAAACGAAATAGGCTAGAATGAAACATTGATGGCACACACAAAACTTAGAATATGTTGTGTTGGTGTCATTGACCGGTTTAGCAGCTTCCCTGCGCAGCTCGGAAGTACCGTAATCATGCCATATCTCCCGCACCATTATCTGACACAACCAGTCCAATAAGTCCCTTCTCTCCTCTGCAGTGCTGCCATCGCCATGAGGAGCACCCGCTGGTACTTCATCCAACGTTTCCATCTAAAATAATAAATAAATAAATTGTGTAATAATAATAATTATTATAAAAAAATAAAAAATAAAAATATATGCGGTCTAATAATGCTATACCGCCTATATACTGTTGAGAACATGCATGCGTTAATTATGAGACTGTGCATATAAACCATGCCTGATAATGTAAGATCTACAACAGCCATGTTTTAATTCCATAGGTTGGTGACCGTACCTTCAGTGTGTTCATGGCAAGACAAACAACCAAGCTCTGTGTACAGTGGTGTATAATATAACAAATATGCAGCATGGTTGAAAGACTTTGATACATCCTTTGCCACAGATCTGTTCGCTATGTCATCAAAACTCTAATAAAATCACGTCGTGTTGCATTATTTTGTTTTATTTCTTCAATCGTATCCTGGAAATATCCTGGAAATAAAACTCATGTACTAATTTTGAGATATGGATATTATTATTTGCTTATTAAGCTACCAATTGGTCAAAGTTACGTTCCGATCGAATGACTGACGTTTATCAACGTGTCTGTTCCTGCTGTTTCATGATGTGATTCTCATAAGCACTAAGTTCTAATACATGTAGCTTATACATTGCCACCGTCTATCTCCATCTCTCTCTATATATAGCAGCTATATATATGAAGAGTAACACCTTTCAAGACCTATTTTATGTATTTAACATACAAGCTTTCGGGTTTCCCCTTCCTCGGGTATATATGCAAATGGGGTTACATCAATATACGGTTGAACAAAGTTTGGCGTAACGTCAACGTCACACGGCCCTTGGTGACATCTCCTTGGTGATAACGTTATATGCTGTTTTTTTTTCGCGCCAAAAAGTTAGTCTTACAATTTGAACAATAAGAACGCGCGTGTGTAGGCCAACGTGTATGTATCGTTATTATTAATTACTTGGCGAAGGTATTCCCAGAAAAACCAGTAGTCGCTATATACTGACTTAATTCGTAGATTATAATATTATGAAATTAAAACAAGCCGCCCCAGGTGCTGACTTGTGTTGATACAGACCTTGTCATACCTAAAGGGGAAACCCGAAAGCTCGTATGTTAAATACATAAAATAATCTTCATATTTATTAATTATCAGCAGACCTATACGGCTAAGAAGAAATTATATATATATATATATATATATATATATATATATATATATATATATATTGAGCTCTGGAATTTCGAGGTGATTATTTTAATGAATTCATTATATACCTGAAGAAAGAGCACGTGCTTATGAAATTATTGTCCTTCCAGGCGACTCTCTGGCGTTTCACCGAAAGCTCGGGCCATATGCACATCGTTATGCCGTTCGCATGACAGTGCATCCCCAAGCAGGATACATTTTTGAAGCCCGTATTCAGTACGGAGCACATACTTGTGGAGGTCGTCAGTAATTGCTATTACTCCAGCAGTTGTTGCTGGATTTTTCTGCACCACTCCCAGATTTATCTAAAGGAAAACAATTATATGAAACCATTTGTTATTCTGGAATCTATTTTGTAGCCGCATATGAACATATGATTTTTCAGCTTCGATAAATTTACATTATTTCTTTATTATTTTGATATCATCGATATATACTTACGTTCTAGCTAAATTACTAGAACATTAAATTAGTTATTTCACGCAAACATTGGAACAATTGTCAGCAATAATTATCAGATGCTATACTAAAAAATAGATATGTTGACATTATATTGTGTGCTTTAAATTTGACTATATATTTATTATTTGAGAGGAACTAATATTGGTATGATTTTGTCTCAACTCATAGATCATACCATGAATCTCTACTTTGGCTAACGCCCGTTAGGTAGATATTCATGGCATGATATAGTCAACTCACAACTTCACTCTTTCTACTCACCTCTTTCATCATTTGATGTTTCATGAACTTCGGAACAATCCCTTGATAATTTTGTTTTAAAAAATGGCACATTGTCGCAGACTATTCTTCCAGACATGGGAAAACCTTGTCATCAGAAAATTATCATCTTCCAGTGACGGGACAAATGAATTTAGTGGAATATCTTCAGCTCGAGTAGTGTCGTCTAGCTTTAGATGCGTCGTCGGGTTTCGATTTACAACTGCAAATGTTGACGCCCAAAGATGCCTTGTATTTGACGACTTTGTCGACTGATGCCTCGCAACTGTCTTCCTACCAACGTTGTCCGACCCAAAAGTATACCCTCCATGCTTGAAATCTGTAATTCAGGTGCGTTATCGAGGAAGTGTGTATACAGCCATAACGTTGTGAACTAGTGTGGGTTACGCAAATATTGAGACAGCATTGCCGTCAGTATACTCATTGAATTGTATTTTGTCTAAGACGATGTTGTCAGTATTGTGCCCATTGTAAACAGTATATATATACTGACTTAATTCGTAGATTATAATATTATGAAATTCAAACAAGCCGCCCCAGGTGCTGACTTGTGTTGATACAGACCAATTGTTCAATGGCCCCTGTTGCCTGTGGTGGAGTGATGACCTCTACAATACCACTTTCGTCTGAGACATGCTCTATCTGAAAATTAAAAAAAAGTTGGGGTTCAAGATATTTAAGAATATATAACATGTGATAATTTTGTATGCTTATATTTATAGTGCATCGCTGAAAAGAAATAACAAAATTATACAACATGTACTGTACCTCATGGTAAGTTTTCCCGTTGAAAAGTTTCCTCCGGACAATTTCCTTCTTTCTAGTGTTGTTGTCTTTTTGTTCAGCCATTTCCTTCATCGTTGATTCCTGGAAATATATTATATGGATGGTATATGGTATACCATACTACCAAAATTATGCTCTTTGGTCATTAAAATGTATGCTATACACAGTATACATTCATGTAAGATTTAATGTGTATTGCTGTACCTGAATTAAGCGCTTGGCTTCTGTCAACTTGTCATGAAATCCGGACATTACTCGGTCGGTGGCACCCCTTGTGCTGGAACTGGCCAGACACCATCCAAATCGGTTAAAGCTATCAATGACCTGGAAAGTTAAACAATGTCATTTTGTTAACTGTTTGTACAAAAGACAGGTACAAACTAGAATAATACATTAATGGAAATCTTTATATATTGTTGCAAAAAATAAAACTTTTTCTGAAAGCAGCATTGTAAATATTGCTCCAACTCGCTGCAAGGCACTGGGCAAACCGTTTGAATTACCACACAAGACATTGTTCAGACACTGAGAGCAGAGACGTTGCTAGAGGTTCACCATTTGGGGTTATACACCTTAGAATTAGCAACTACACCCACCCCTAGAATCAAAACAGACTCCCATGTTCGTGAAATGCCATTAGCACCCCCGGTTGTAACTTTCAACCATGGCACCTCAATATTTCCAAGTTTTGGAAAATTCCAACCTGACACCCACTAATGTTATACAATTCATTCTGCTGTTGATCTAAAAAAAATAATAATGCTCCCACTTATTGCCTCTCCCTCTCTCTGTGCCCACGCCCCGAAATGAATGATGATCCGTTTTTAAGTATAGTGAGTATATATTTTCGGGCATTTACATCCATCCCTCATATATATAACCCATACATGTATATAATGTTAGCTTGGGGACTGTTTTCTCACTAAATAAAACTGCCATTCAAAAAGGCTGACTTGCTATTCAATTTACTGAGTTATGCACCATGGGTAAAGCGTCAACTACACAAAGCTCTCCCAGTGTAGCCAACCTTTCCGCGGTAGTATCTCGGCGAGCTGGCAAGGAACTATATAGTAGAAATCGTTGTCTATTTTAATGAAAATTTAATGCCGTTTATGTCGCAAACGTTTAAAGATACGGGCGGTGTTGGCGGTGGGTATGCTGTTAAAATATTCACCTCCGTCAAAAACCGCAATAAACAGAAAGAATAGTAAAATATAGACAGACTTTGTTCGTATACCAATCATAAATATGGCATGAACAGTATGTTATTGTCAAATGTTTTTCCTTTGTTATATAAACAAAAGCAAAACACGTTACATAACCTGCCTTTTTTTTAGATCCGGATATGGTAAACATAAAGAGCGTTATTTGTTAATTTTCCTTATATAGAAATAATAAAGAGCGTTTATATCGTTTGTGTGTGTTTAACCAATAGAATTGAGTTGTGTTATGTAAACAGAAACACAACTTCTGTAACACGAGCAGGTCCTTGTTTACGTACACCGTCGTACGTCATGACGACAATATACGATTTACGCTCTGATTATTATTATATCTTTATTTCCTCCAAAACCATGAAGATTTTTATAAAGAATATAACATATAACACATTATCTCAAGTTGATAAAATACAATAACAATAAAGAACTAACTACATGTATGTACAATTGTGGATATACAATATGCTGATGAAAATGATTATATATACATATCTTTATTATCCTCCATATATGGAGATTCATATATAATTTTTTATATTATGAGAACAAACACAATTTGGTACATAACAGTGTATCCGAAATTTAAGATTACAAACATATCTACAATACATGTCTTAATATGTATGATGAATCATCTACACGTGCACATATACACACAATCATGCATCACATAAAGTAGACATTCCACTTTACAGCCATATCGTACTTACAGACAGAGAAATAGCATACTCCGAGACGACCAATCCGGAGTTGGACCCAAATCAGGGATATCTCTCTCTGGAAGACCCACAAACGCCAATGCCTTTGTGCAGTCTTGCCGACTCGGAGCCGACCATTTCCCAAGCACCACTCATGTACATGTATATATACAGCTGTATCGTACTAACAGACTTACATACGACAGTCAGACATATACGAGACAAACAAAGAAACGGCAGACATACATACAGACAAATGTACTTACTGGTAAAACAATATACAGATACATGTGATATGAACAATTACACACATGCTTATAACTGCATATTATGATCGAGTGTATATGAAGGATTGTGAGATCTAGTCAGGACTTGGCATCAGTTGATCAACATATACTCCGCAGAGGAATGCAGCTTTGTTCACAAAAAAGTCTGTTAGTTCATTTTCTTCTTCGGGAGCACAGTATATGTTTTCATGTAGACCTGTTAGCAGATCGCGCGTTTTGGATTCTACATCCAGTTTGTCATACTGCATATAAATGTCTACATGAAACAAGTTTAGTAGCTCGAATTCAAAGGTATTCGATCGTCGCAAATGGAAGAACATTCGATTAAGGCATGTTTTACAAGATAACGAGGAAGAAGATGATGATGATTATACTGATGACTACGACGATGATGGTGGTGATGTTGAAAATGATGACGATCATGAAGTTCAGTGATGATGACGATGATAATGGTGATGATGATGATGATGTTGATGAAGATAATGATGGTAATGATAATGAGGAAGAAGAAGATGATGATAATGATGCTGATGACGACGACGACGATGTTGAAAATGATGACGATCATGAAGTTCGGTGATGATGACGATGATGATTATGATGGTGATGGCGTCGACATCGAAGATAATGTTGATGATCATGATGACGATTATGATGATTGTGCTGGTGACAATTATGAAGATTGTGATGGTGATGATGATAATGACGGCGATGATTATGATGGTGGTTGTTATGCTAATGGTGACGGTGGTGATGATGATGTTGATGGTGGTGATGATGATCAACGGCATGATGAGGTAAGTATAGGTATGTTAATACACCAAACATGACATGTAATATATAAATACACTTGACGCGCACACAGTGACAACGAAAGAGCTCAGAAGCTGCAATATGAGACGTGTCGTACATGTACATTGATGCATATATTTCATAATAAATGTCGACTTTCAAGTGTGCACCCACTTGATAGATTTTGTTTTTCTTTACTTGGCGGTTTCAATGCTTCTTGCAATTAGTTTGGGGTGTCGTCAGGTTGAATAGTTCTCATTCCGCTCGCATTTGAGAGGGTGTTGACTGATAACCACAGTTGTGCCGTGTAGCTGACTGTGTAGTTAAGCAAGCAATCGATATCATCAACGTCATACTGTACTTGGCCAGTAACATTCGTAAGATGAAGGGATATCATATCATCGTCAGTTAGTTCGTCAACGACAATGAAGCAAGGTATACCGTATTTGTCGAGTAAACCAAAGAACATGTTATTTCGTATGGGAGTCAATGCCGTACAATCAATGAGAATGTGTTTGACCCTGTCAATATAAGTGCGTTCACAATTTGGACATTGTCCCTCTTCAAGTGTGGTTGTTGCATTGATTACCAGAGCTGTGGTCATGTAAGACCACTTGTTTTGTGGGAATTTCGACACAAACGCCAGAGTTTAGACATACTGAGAGTATGGTGAACTTTCAGGAAACGATTAAAAGATAAGTCCGACATCACTCTCAAGTTCCATTCTGCCTCGGTGACAATTTGTATATTAGATTTACTCGAGATTTCCATAATTCTTTTGATGGGAAGGACCCAGAATGCATATATTCATTAACAATATCCGTAAGGTTATATTTATCTACGATGGCGATAGCATCGCCTATGAACGAGATTTTCTTGGATTTTGAGTCGAAATAGTGATGTAATCTTGTTTCCAAAATGTTCTTGCATGCTTTGCCGGGCGTTAAGCGACACAGAGCTCCAAACAATGAAAGTTTTCGCGCGTCTATTATGGATTCTAGTGGGAAAGTACCGATCATACTAAGTACTATATCAGTCCTACAACTCACAGGTAGACCCTGCATACGCTTAAGACAAAAGCGATGCATACGTTTGAGCTTAATTGTGTTTGTCGCAGTAGTATCAGAGAGAAATTCCGAGCCATATAGTCTACATGACAATACAACATATTTGTAGATTATCGTGGAGCTTTGGGGTGTTATACCACCGGCATATAGGCCAGCATTACTGAGCATCAAGTAAGTAGAACGTAATTTTGAGCAAATGCTTTCGGTAAGTACATTTTGGAAAATAGTTTTATTTAAAGGAATGCCTAGATGTGTTATCGCGTCCGTTTCGGAGATTAGGCGTTCGTTTATCAGCCATGTCCGTGCAGAATGGATGTGTCTTGAGTTTTCGTTAAATACGATCACTTTACATTTTTGTTGATTGTACAAAAAACGCCACTTTCTGCTGCATATGTTGCAGAGTTTCTGTAGGCCAATTGACGATAGTGAAAATAGAGTCATATCATCTGCCTGAGTTGAAGCACTGCAGTTGATTCCATGCAACCTAAGTCCAAAGTTTGACAGCTCAAGCTCTTTCAGTAAATCATATATATATATATAGATTGCAAAAATATGGGAGACAATGTGTCACCTTGCCTTGTACCCTGATTGATTGTAATTTCGCGAGAATTAAGATTTCCATATCGTACAGTGCATGAGACTCCGCGGAGAAATTGGCTAAATATATTTACAATCTTCCCATTTGCGCCACGTTTATGTAATTTAAACAGGAGGCCGTTGATCCAGACGGTATCAAATGCTTTGTGAACATCAAGAAAACATGAACAGAGACGAGAATTATTTTCGGAGGTGTAAAATAAACTTTCTTGAATTATATATGATGACATCAAACAGCTTATGTTTTTCTGAAAACCATGTTGCAGGCCATGTGTTTTTATAAGAGTTAGAACATTTCTTTCTATGCGGTTTAGAAGAACTATTTCAAAAAATTTGTAGAAAACAGGGAGCAGAGTGATTGCTCTGTAGCTGTCGAATTTGATTTAGGCTTGCCACCCCCTTGTACAATAATTCTCAATTTTGCTTCGGATGGTATGCATGAGTAAACAAGCGTAAGTGATAAGAGTTTAGCTACGTGCGCATAAAGGTGAGTACCGCCGTATACAATGTGTTCATAACACAACATATCGGAACCTGCAGCCTTTCCCATTTTCACGAACTTGAGCGCAGAGACCACATCTTCCACTGCCAATGTGTACGTAAGGATATCACTCGGCATAATGTGCACCGAACTATCAAGGAGTTCCTCCACTCGATTATTGACTTCGCGATAGTGTATATTGTCAAACGTGTCAGAACTAAGAGGTGAGTACAGGTTTTCATAATAATCTGCAAATGCGTCAGTAATTTCATGCGATGTTCGTAATACGGTGCCATTCACTTCAAATAAGTTGCTGGTTGCTGCTTTATGTTTAGATCTAATTGAATTGAATTTACGAAAGAATAGCCCTTGATCCATTTCAGCTGCTTGGTCAAGATCATTATTTTGTGCGGCCATGTACTTCGAGTTGCACCGTCGCAATTCTTTCCTAAACATACGTTTTGATGTTTTATAATTCACATAACTCTCATGAGAGTCTCCCCTAGGTCTACCATCGGACAACCAGATTCCTCTATATGAGCCCATTTCGCTGTGTAATAGTTTCAAGGAGGAATTCCAGTACGGCTTTAGGTGTTCTATTGTAACAAGTGTTAAGGTCGTGTTCTACTACGGATTCTGAACATTAATATGTGATTTTCACTGACATTAGTGCAACAAAATTCTTCATTTGGACAAAAAACTCTGGAAATGTTAGTGATTTTCCTAATTTCGTGGCTATGCTCAGTTGCAGATAATGTTACAACTTGTGTAACCTTTTGTTTAGTCCTGCCAAGGGCTAATCACTCTGCTAATCCGATTCCCACCTTCGCAAATGTATTCACACCTTCATCGGACTTATACCTGTTAACTGCCAACATGATCAGCTACAGTTCTTTCGAACTTCACGCCTTCAACCAAACAATGGACCACACATATCATCAGCCTAGAGCATGTTTTATCAAGGCACTGATGAAGGAAAGGTTGTTGAAACCTGATCTATGTATGCACACTAAAAAGTGTGATATGGTGTACCATATCAAGACGGTTGCACCCCAATGCAGACAATACACCCATAACTACAACAGCTACAGAGGTGTAAATATTAACAACCTGAGAAACCTCAACAAAGACTTGACTTATCCACTATCTACTACCGATGATGACCAACTTTCACATGATCAGCTACATGTGGTTTCCCAAAATATCAACTTCTCAACTGTAAATTCAAGATCTCTGAGGAAAAAAGTGCCTTACTTTCTAGAGCATGTGGTCAACAACAGCATAGACATTTGCATGGTTACAGAGACCTGGCTAAACGATAATGATACCGTGACAATCTCGTCTCTTTGCTGTGATGGATATATTTTCAAAAGCGCTCCAAGACCATCCGACAGAACTGGCGGTGGTGTTGCTTTGATGTGTAGAGAAAACATAAAACTGATGTCATCAACCAGCGGGGAAAAATCCTCGTTTGAATTCCTCGAGTGGAAACTTAAACTACACAACGATGTTCTGCGTGCCGTTTGCCTATATCGTCCTCCGTTTTCTGACAACCATCCAGTCACAACCTGCACCTTCTTAAAGGAATTCAAAGAATATCTTGAATCGTTGGTTGTGTGTCCAGAAAAACTCATCATCTGCGGTGACTTCAACATTCATGTCGATGATGTTAACGACGCTACTGCTCGAAACTTTGACAAACTCCTAGATTCGTATGGACTTACACAACACGTCAAAACTACTACACATGAATCTGGACATATTCTAGACCTCATCATCACCAGATGTTCAGACGACTTTTCCATAACCCCACCAACCGTGACAACTAAACTCTCAGATCATTCCTTTGTGGACTGCACAATCAGCACCCTCAGACCGAAGTTGACAAAGAAAACTGTGACTTTCCGCAAAATAAACAACATCAATATTGAGAAATTCGACAGTGACATCAAATAATCAGATCTGCATAAACAACAATGGACTGATTTAAATGGACTTGTGTCTTGTTACAACAACGCGTTATCCCAGCTGCTAGACCAACATGCACCAACTAAGACCAAAACAGTAGTCGTGCGTCCAACGCTACCCTGGTTCAACGACAACCTGAAAGAACTCAAAGCCGACCGGAGAAAAAAGGAGAGGACCCGAGGCACGTCTGCAGAACATGAAAGATCGTACTGTGATGCCCGAAATAAGTTCTCCAATCAACTAAAGGAAGCCCGGAAGTCACACTACACCGACTCGATCAACAAGTGCGAAGGTGACACCAGGCAACTTTTCAAAGTTGTGAAAAAAATGTGTGAGGAGAAACCGAATGAGACACTACCACCGCATGATGACGCAGGAAAATTGGCGGAGCAGTTTGGTGAATTCTTTTCTGAAAAGATAGAACTTATCCAAGAGAAGATTGACAACATCACCGTGAAAGCGCCTTGTGTCGACAAAGATCTCGACCTTGACGATGTCGTTAAAATCACCAAACGCTCTTCAAATGCATCTTGTGAACTCGATCCTATACCAACAACGCTACTCAAGAAATGTGACTCCCTGATACCTATCATCACCCAGTTGATAAACCTATCATTAAGCCAAGGACATGTTCCCAGTAGCTGGAAAACAGCCATAGTTCACCCTCTTCTCAAGAAATCCGGTGCTGACCTTGTTTTCAAGAACTTCCGACCCGTCAGCAACCTATCCTTCATTTCTAAATTGTGTGAAAAGGCAGTAATAGACCAACTCATTCGGCACAGCGAACAACATGCACCTCTTCCAATAAACACTTCTGCTTTCCGTCAACACCATTCAACTGAAACCGCGCTGCTTAAAGTCCAAAATGATATTCTCTGCAGCATGGAAACAAGAAAGGTCACTCTGCTTGTGCTACTAGATTTGAGTGCTGCTTTCGACACCGTCCGCCATGATATTCTTCTAGATACTCTACAATCTGACTTTGGTGTTCGCGGCACTGCAGCTATCTGGTTGAAATCTTACCTCACGAACCGATCACAGCAAATATCCATTAATGGCTCAAAGTCTACAAATTTCCCCATCGAGTGCGGAGTTCCACAAGGAAGTTGTCTTGGACCCGTGCTGTTCTTATTCTACATTTCAAAATTATTCTCTGTTGTTGAAAGTCACCTCCCCGATGTTCACGGCTATGCAGATGATACCCAAATCTACTTTTCATTTCGACCGACAGAGAGAGGCGAAACTAAAGCACGTCAAATTGTGGAGAACTGTATTGTGGACATTAGAGCGTGGATGATTACCAACCGACTCATGATAAATGACGATAAGACTGAATTCATAATCATTGGTTCTCGACAACAACTTCAGAAAGTCAACATCAGTTCAATTCATGTGGGAGACGCCGACATACCAACAAAGGACACTGTTCGCAACCTGGGATCGTATTTTGACACAAACATGACAATGGATAACCATATCTCTAATATGTGTAAGAAGGCGTTCAGAGGTTTATACAAAATCCGACAAATTAGACAATACCTCGATGTAGACTCAACTAAGACATTGGTCCATGCTTTTGTCACGTCACACTTAGATTACTGTAATTCTTTACTGTATGGACTACCGGATTACCAGTGTGATCGCCTGCAAAAAGTGCTAAATGCTGCGGCGCGAGTTGTATCATACACTCCTCGGCATGAACATATAACTCCAGTTCTCAAGCAATTACACTGGCTGCCAGTGGAGTATCGAATCATGTTCAAAATTATTTTGCTTGTATTCAAATCTCGTAATAACATGTCACCATTGTATATACAGGATATGATCAAAGACAGAAATGTGTGTACATATGGATTACGATCTGATAGCAGTATGCTTTTGTATACTCCTTTCAACAAACAGAAAACGTTTGGCGATAGGGAATTTTCATTTGCAGGTCCACATCTATGGAATAGCATTCCACCTCACTTGAAAATATTCACTGATTTAAATATGTTTAAGACCGGCCTCAAAACATATCTCTTTGATGTAGCATTTAATTCCTAGATATATGTGCATGTACATGTATTATGCTGATTAGGCAATGAGCTCGATGTAATGTAAAGCGCCGTTGAATATGTACTCATAATATTGAGCGCTATACAAATTAATTATTGTATTGTATTGTATTGTGTGTATCCGATACATTAAGTTCCGGCAGCGCAGATTCGATTAATGATCGATAGTTGGACAGCATCGTTTCATTTGATATGAACTTTCTCCAATTCCATGTGACATGTGGAGATTTGGTCTGAGGGGTCGTTAAGTTATACGATAGTGTCATGACAATAGGTCTGTGGTTTGAAGTGTTTTCCTCATTGTCATCTAGAATATATGCTTGGCGTATACGCTTATATCATCTTGGTGTATAAGAATATGATCAATGATTGTCCCAGGATAATCGCCTGACGGGACAAACGTTGCGAGTTGTCCCGTGCAAAGATTAGTTTTATTTGCAGAAACATATTCCCGATTATTCAGCATTTTTTGGAAATTTCCATTGAAATCACCAATAAATATGACATTGCCCAAAGACGAGTACGTAACAATCAGATCTGATACTTTCTCAACGTACTCTTCATAGAATTCAACCGAATACTTTGTCGATGGAAGATATACTTGGAATACATATATGAAATTATTTGGGGAGACCTGCAGTTGGATTCCACAAATGCGATCATCGTTGTACTGGATGACAGATACACAGTTATCAAACTTTTTGTGCCAAAAGATGCCAACACCACCTTTAAATATTCCTCGCTGAAAGGGCAGTCTCTACGAGAAGTCGCCGACCGCATAATACGAGTAAGATTTACTAATTGCATCGAGGAAATGAAGTTGATGTTCAGGAAGCCAGTGCTCACTAATTCCTAATATATCTATATATTCATCAGCCAATAACCGATTGAGGTAGCTACTGCTCCCTGATATTCCGGTGACATTCCATGTGCCAAATGCCAATTTATGTTCTTCAATTGACATATCTAGAAATATATATGAAATTATCAGGTATATATAGACAAGAATGTATATAGAATAATATATCTAATAAGTGTTATAGAAGAAAGACTTAAACTAATTGATTGGTAGGGAGAGGTTAAACTCGCGCTGAAAATACCTCTTCTTGTTCGTTAACAATCGAATTCTCGAATTCGCTGACGTCGATGCTGTTGGCATACACATTGGAATTTAGAACATGTTTGTCACCATTGTGGCTGCTATATATGTTCTGGTAATCATGATCACGCCTCCTGCTAGAGTCCATCTCATTGAAGCCTCGTTTGGAAAGCCAATATCTGCAGAATGCACGGTGCTCCCCAATATTATTCTCAAATACCAAGGGCACATATGTATGTTTATTTTGGCCGAGATCGAATTTCCTGACCGGCTCCGGAATAACCTAACAATGGAGATGCGTTTCGTTTTAATCGGCCCTTTTGACCAACCGTGACTACGTTCGTCTCTGCTGTCGTGATAGGTGTCCACTGATTGACTGTGTATGTTATTTGTACCACGTGTGGTCAGATTTATAGACGATGAATTCGAATTCGAATTATCTTCGCAGTCTGCAGATGAGACATTGTTATCCATGTGATTATTTGGAGATGTTTCACATCTATTCGGTTGTGAATGAACGGTCTGTTTAATCGGAGCGATTAGTGACAAAAAGGCTGCCTTCAAAGCCGCTCTGCCTGCAGGACTGAAGTGGATGCCGCGGCTGTCTCGTTTGCTGTACAGCTCCCTCCTCACTCCGTGAATAGTTGAGAATTTCTCGCCGATATCTACATATTCACATTGATCCCTCCTCGCACATACTTGGAACATAAAGTCATTCACCATGTTCACTGAACAGTTGTAATTGTTAGTGTAGAGACCTCTGCCTTTTTTTTAAAAGGAATACTGTATAATTTAAGGTTAGCATTTGGAAACATTTTCGAGATCACAGGAATGGCTTCTAACATACTGAGTGTGACGGAGTTAGAATTGCACTTATTCTTCGATATGTCGTTCGTTCCCAAGTGTACAAGCATATATTTGACACACACAAGAGCACGTCCAACGTTGTGGTCTTTTTCAACGGCAGTTAGCATCTCATTGATATTACCGTAGCTAGATCCGCTAACGGGGAAGTTCTTTACATTGGATGTCTCCAGCACGATACCGGCGCAATTACTTGCCCCGAATATTAGGGTGTCTATCGAGACAGAGTTTTGGCAGTCATCACGTTTCTCTGATACTTTATACTTGGTGTCAACACCATTGCCAACATTGAAACTGTTCAGTTGAGGATTTAAATGTGACTCGGATTTTGTCGTAACAGTTGGTACTGGAGAAGGTGATGGTATGTTAACGACATGTTCGCCATATTCTGGAAATAAGACGGCGAGTGTATCGTTCTTAACACATTGTAGGCGAATTTATTAATTCCTCGTACACGTGTGCTGAGAAGCCAATCAGTTCAGATTTCCAGTTTTCCTCGCATTTATGCTCACAAACGGACTGTTCATTACGTTGTTTGGTGGAAGTGAGGTCCTTTTCCAGAGATTTTATCCTTCCCTTCAATGTGTTGTTGAGGCCACAATGTGAAGAGAATTTCGATGTGATGTCACCAACAAGTCAAACAAGCCATCGATGACTTGTCGTATCTGTTTGATGTCACTCTTAAGCCGCACTACCCCGGTACACTTCTCATTCTCTATTCTGTCATATGATAGTCGCGTGACGGTTTCGGCTTCCTCAACTTCCTGCAGTCGTCGCATGACGTCAGACATGCAGATTTCAAGTGACTCCAGGCGACCGTTAATCGTAGGGAGTGTTGTCGTAAGATCTGTTTCTATGCGCGTGCAGGTTTGTTTCAGTAACGAGACAATGCTCGTCAGTTCACCATACGTTGTGTGAGGGATATTCGTTTCCGACGCATTCGCTGCTTTGCAATCACTTTGAAGTTGGCTGTTGTTAACTGTTTCTGGATGAGATGAGAGCGATTTTGTAGGTTGTTTAGTGCTCTTTGAGGAACTCAGCATTTCTTCTATGTGGTATGGATCCCCATCTAGAATACAATGCAGTAGGTTATATATGTCGGTGGCCAACTTTGTTGTGATTGTCCCTTTTGCCGAATTTGTTCGACGCTTTAAGACCGAACCAGACACTAGAGGAAATGCTAGCATCTTAACTTCGCCAAATATAGTTTGCCGTAAGCTTTCCATTATCGATTCAGATCCATCACATGTGCGACATTAGGAATGGTGACACGGCTCCCGATCGTACTCGTTCAGAAAATGTGTCGAATGTTGATTTTGATTTTTGATCATGAATACCTCCTATGTTATTGGCGCCGCCCGTGCCTTTAATTCATGTATGTGTCATTTATGTTGAGTTTTAATGAGTATGAATTCGATCGTATTGAAGAAATATGACTTCCATTGCAGACAAAGTACCAATCAGGAAGAAAGGTGGCACTCAAATCGCCCAAATCTAAGTTATCCCGTGGGATAGAGTAACTAAATAAGTATACGTATAAAGAAGCCATAACTTTCCTATCCAACCCGACAAAGGCATGCAAAGCAGCAATGGTCAAAAGTGTTGCAACAGAAGGACGTCGGCAATTTAGAGCTAACAAAGGGAGGATGCCCTGTGCGGGACAGATATCAAAACCATCCATAATTTTTCATGGCTAAATTGGCAGACGTGATGGAATCAACCCCAATTCATGACCATAGTAAACAACAAATTTATTGATACCAGAAGGTGAATACGAAATTCAAATACATAAATAATATGTAGATACGATACTGATGTCTAAACTCTGAAATAATAATTAAGAGTCAGTCAAGATAGGGTTTTAATCAAATTCACATATATAATTTATAATATTTTTTTCTCTTTCATTACCAAAGAAGTTGAATCATTACAAAACAAGGCACGGGACACCTTGTAAATAGGCATATTTTCACCTCACCGTCACATATGCAACATGTCAGCATAATGTCACCTCCATTAAAGCCCATTTACGGTCCCAGTTAACATAAATAGGGTGTTTTGCAGTTATATTTTAAACTGTTACAATGGTAAAATATGAGCACAAAAGGTCTTTAGTAAAAAATGTGCATGAGGTAAAAATTGCGTTTTTTGCCTTTCGGACTACCCACCCACCCCGGCATACCTTCCTGCAAATTTCTTATTACCCTCCCCCCGTATACAGTGTATAATATCGGTAGCTTTGTACAAGTCGCATCTCTATGGGTGCATTCTAGGTTAATTATGCTTCGAAAAAGTAGAAATTCAAGTTGATAAAAATACTATTGTCCACTAAAAACTTAGGACATTCGAGCTTCTAGAGTCTGTGCATCCACACCTGTAACGGGTATCGAAGCCCTGGATATGTCCCTGCTTATAATCTATTAAAGGGCCCAGGACCTTTTCCCAAAAGTTGAAAAATAGGTAGAAAAATCCTTGAATTATCTATTTTCGTTATAAATTTACATTTGAGATTTGTTTTCTGGAATTACAACACTTAATTTGACCTGCGGTACTCTGAAAAATAAAATTCTAAAATAAATACATTTATTACACCAAGATTCTATTAATTACAAGCCAGATAAATAATGCATTATTTCAATACCACATTAAGTCACACCCAGATATATTAAAATAATATTTGCCATTCAAAAGTGGTGACTTGACTATTAATGGCATTTTTAATTAATAAGCTAAAATTAATTTCTTCTGCCAGAATATATTAAGTCAGCAGTAATTCATTTTGTTTTCAATTATCGCTTTTTCTTTATGTTGCGATAATTAAAATCTGAAATTCATAGGCAGCTCAAATTATTAATCACTGCTAAAACTAGTATAAATATATAAATTGTTTATTGTACAATGTGATAGATAGATATATATATATATATATATATATATATATATATATATATATATATATAGTCAACAATGGCCCTACGTGCTGTTATGGGGTAATTAATTTCTTTCAAAATTAAGAATATTTTATTCTGAAAATTGTCTTCAGATGTTCAAAATACCACAAAATACCACAATACTGAGAGTACATGTTGTACTGATGTTCAAAATACTGATGACAGTAATGTTCAAATTACAAACAATACTGATCGTACAAGTTGTACTGACGAATGTTATATTAATGATAGTAACAGTGCCAGCTCCAGTCGGTCACTGCCTTATGTTTGGGGACATAGAAGATACTCCTGCAGACTTTACAGACAGTGCAATAATTAAAAACAATGATATAATAAATAATGAAGTACTTTTGACAAGCACCATTAAAGGCACGTGAGGCCTCAATTGTCGAAAATATTCATATTTGTTCCAAACACCGTAAACAGAAAATCATTAAAACGCATACAGTTTCGTTCATATATACCATGACCATCGCGTAAACAGCATGTTATCATAAATACCTACTATATTTTACCTAAGCAAGAGCCTGATTGTGTTACAGAGGACAGCACAATGATACTGGCTATCACACACCAATGGCATAAACGCTCTTGATTAGATCCATATCAGGAATTCAGCAACAAAGAACGCTCTTTATGTTTACCATCATAATATAAACAAACACCAGAAACGTAACTTTTTATGCTTTTGTTTACATAACAATAGTTAAACATATGAGGATAACATACTGCTTATGCGATATTTCTTATTTATATACGGACAAAGTCTGTCTACATTTTGATGTTCTTTCTGTTTGTGGCGGTTTTGACGGGTGGAAATATTTTCACTGGATACCCACCAACCGTACCTTTAAAGATTACATTGATAATATTAACATATATGAGTATGGTTCGCAAAGTAACCTTTTCCCTGTTGACAACATCTCAAATTCAATGGTTGTCGACAGTGAGTAAGACCGGTCTCTTGAAATATTAGGAGAAATCCTAAAAGGTGTCAAGAGCATTCAAAATTCTATTACCTGTTTGGAAAAGCAAACAGGCGACATCTCTGAAAGGGTGTCAAAATAGAAAGACTGATGTTTACAAGAAAGTCACATGACACCATCAGTGGCCTCATAATCAGACTCAACAATAATACTGCAAAAAAACAGTGCAATGTTGCAGATGAAAGTACCAGTATCAATAGTAAAATTAATGATGTAGTGGCTTCAATTTCAAAAAGTGCCACACACCATGTTAGTGTTACAGAACCATATATGCCACTGCTAACCACTGGCAACCAGGTGGTAATTGGATCAGATGATCCACTGCACCCTGTACAAATGGGTGTTGATGACTATAAAACACTGGTCAAACATTTCAATAGCCCAAAACAGATGCGGATCACATGCAGGTGTATCTCAATCCAGATACACCTTGCGGCTTCTTTTGAGATCCAAGAAAACGGCCCTTTTCAGGGTCATACAAATGATCTTAATGAATACTCGAACATTATCAAAAAGTGAAAAGCACATGATTTAATCACACTTTTTGCGTTTGTCAACAATTCAATAAAAGAATGATCCAACATTGTATTCAACAATTATTGAAAAAGAAATAAATAGCATAAAAAGTTTAGGTTGTACATTTCACGACTTCAAAATACACTCGAAAAGAATTTCGTCTTTTGTTTCTGTATCACACAAACAAAAAACGAACGCCCAATTTTTCAGCTTATCCCTGGTGCATGATACAATTTTTTGTCGTTTAATGGATCAACGTAAAGGTTTTTTTGTCTGGTAATATTTTTATTAGCTGACATTTGGCATCATGGATCAATGTAAACGGTTTTTGGCAGGGTTTTTATTTATATTTTTGCCGAGTAAAGCTATCTCCTTTGTAATAACTCTGCATTAACTACTATAAGTAGTTTTCCATTAATTCATAACATGTTATAGAGCACGACTTTGCTGAAAACACAGTGTCCTAGTTTTCGTGAAGTGAAAAAATAGATCATCCAAAAAATGTTTCTGAATCCCCAAAATGAAATTTACCTCACTTGATGGAATCATGTGTTCAGGTTGGTAAAACCATCTGTTGTATAACATAAACCAAATTTTATCGACCTGCACATAATAAACTATATCTGAATAAAATTGGTCACATATTGGACGGTGTTATGGGATTTTCTGTAACAAAAGAAACACCTGAAATGGCGTTCAGCGAAATTTTGGGGCGAGACCTAATTATGTTTTCAGCGATGCCCGCGCGATTCATATGAATGTGATGACACATTTCAATTGACATTCAGTCCATAATGAATTATCAAGATCGTTACAGGTCAAGGTGTTTCACATGGTATATAGGTACACTAAGCAAGAATGGCATTACCAGCATTGCAGAATTGTGCTGCATTATTGGTTGAGCTGAATGGTTCGATTTTCCAGCAAAACTCGGGAGGCGAGAGCCAGTTGGACGTCACGGCACATAACTACCAGATTGCAACGGATACTCCCGGAGTCGGTACCGCTGCAAATCCAGGACATTTCTTCGGAGACGTTCCGTTTGTTCGACCGCTTCATCCAATCACGAGTATAGCAACCAATTCAGTTCACCGATGCAGAAATCCTTCGGTTTGTGTGCGACCAAGCGTTTTTCCTCCGGGAAACGTGCATGATTGATGCTGCGATGCTCCCAGACGCCGCGTTGTTTGAAGTGTGCTATCTTCGATTCTTAGCATACTCTCGGCGTTTGGTGGTAGCATTCCAGGATTTGAACAATCTACATGTGCGATACCAGGAGATCAACATTTCGGACCCGGCAACACAAGGTTCTGACCTACATACTACACGAGCAAACAATGCTTACCTACCCATTGCGAATCTTGCTGTTGCCTGGCTTGATGGAAACGTTGCGAAGTGCGCACACATCAAGGATTGTTTTGGGAATGTGGTATGCCTTATGGCGTACATATTCCGAGCAAAGGGCCATCACTTTTTGGCTGACTACCAGGATGGGTATGCAAGACTGTGGGCTAAGGTCTTCAAGTATCAAGGCCTTTTCATTGCGCCATTTTCCGGTATCGTCACGGCCGACTTGCATGCAATCTATCCTCTCGTGCTAGACGCATTCTGGCTTACACTTGCTCACAATTCCATGACGGATCCCGCTCTGGTTCTCAGAATAAATGTACCCGCTGCAGGCACAGCCGCAGTCTTCGCCATGGCAGCAGGCTGGAGGGATGCCAAGACGATATACGGTCAATTAGTGGAGAACTGCGAAGCCGAGGAAATCGCATTGACAGCACTACATGAAACGCTCAAAGAAAACCGATGGGATCATGGGATAAATGCCAGTTTATATGGAGCTGAGACTCGGCGTCTCGACCTATCCATGATGAATAAATTGTCCACTAACAATGAATGTAGCTCACCTTGCCGACAAGGCAGTCAGACGGCATTAAATACGTAGGCTTGACACTGCAAGGGGAGCAATCGGGAACGGACAAGTACCATGAGCTTGCTGAACAGGGGTCTCACAAAGTGTGTCAATTCCCATCTTAACTAGACATACACAGGATGAAGGACATCTTGGTTTTACTGTCGTTTTGTATGTGTTTTATCCATGTTTGTATTTGTGACTGTTAATTGAAAAAAAAAGAAGGTATATACTGTTATGAGATAATTCATTTCGTTCAAAATTAAGTAAATTTTATTCTGAAAATTGTCTTTTCAGATGTTCAAAATACCAACAATACTGAGAGTACAAGTTGTACTGATGTTCAAATTACTAACAATACTGATCGTACAAGTTATACTGATGAATGTTATATTAATGATAGTAACAGTGCCAGTTCCAGTCGGCCACTGACTTATGTTGGGGAGATAGAAGATATTCCTGCAGACTTTACGGACAGTGCAACAATTAAAATCAATGATATAACAAATAATGATTTTTGTACTTTTGACGAGCACCATTGGCACATGTGAAGAGTACATTGATAATATTAACATATATGAGTATGGTTTGCAAAGTAACCTTTTCCCTGTTGACAACATATCAAATTCAATGGTTGTCGACAGTGAGTCAGACCAGTCTCTTGAAATATTAGGAGAAGTCCTAAAAGGTGTCAAGAGCATTCACAATTCTATTACCTGTTTGGAAAAGCAAACAGGCGACATATCTGAAAGGGTATCACAAATAGAAAGACTGATGTTTAAAAGAAAGTCACATGACACCCATCAGAATCAGACTCAACATAATACTGCAAAAAAAACAGTGCAATGTTGTAGATGAAAGTACCAGTACCAATAGTAAAAATAATGACGTAGTGGCTACAATTTCAACAAGTGCCACACACCGGGTTAGTGTTACAGAACCATATATGCCACTAACCACTGACAACCAGGTGGTAATTAGTTCAGATGATCCACTGCACCGTGTAAAAAAGGGTGTTGATGACTATAAACATCTGGTCAAACATGTCAATAGCCCAATACAGATGCTGTTAAAAATGTAGATTTTTTTTTTTTTACAAAAGAAATTTATTGTTCGAATTCGAGGGGAACACATGGAAAAACAAACCTCAATCAAATTAAGCTGAACTCTATATACTTGCATATGAGAAAGAAATACCCCACCCTGGCAAACACGGCCCCCAAAATATAGTTAAGATTATCTTTTCGGGGCTACGAAAGAAAAAAACTAACATTCAAATAATGATAAATATTTATTCATCATGTTTAAGTTTTTTAATGATATTCGTGATGTGCGCGCTTTTCTCTTTCTGGTTGGTATTGTCTTTTGCGAATTTTCTGTACACAAAAGAAACACAGATGAAATGGCGTTCAGTAAATTTTTTGGGTGAGATGGAATGTTTTTAGCAACGCCCGCACGATTCATATAAATGTCAATACACATTTCCAATTGTCATTCAGTCCATAATGAATTATCAATATCGTTACAAATCAAGTTAGATTCAAGTGGCAGAGGTCTTCGGCCAAGAAGAGTCGATGGTGTGGCAGGCTTTAAGTCTGTCTGTAACGGGGTCGGAGGTTCACTTCCTTGATCTATTTTCTGAGAGTGAGCCTCCTATTACATAATTTAACATCATTGAACAGATTGTCAAGAGGTGTGGTGCGGCATACCAGGGTGCTGACAACATCGCAGATTCTTCTGCGACTAGCAAGTACCATGCTAGAGACCGATTGTCATATTCATTGACAGATCCAGTGTTCGAGCCTCTCTGGACAACAGATTCGTCGTGTAGTTGTGAAATCTGGATCCGGCGATGTGCGGATCATATGTTGGTGTATCTCAATCCAGAAAAAGTGAAAAACACATGATATGATTTAATAATACTTGTTGCGTTTGTCAAAAATTCAATACAAAGAATGGTCGAACATTGTATTCAACAATGATTGAAAAGGCAATAAAGAGAATGAAAGATTAGATTGTACATTTCACGACTTCATGTGCACTCGAAAAACAATTCTTCTTTTGTTTCTGTATAACACAAACAAAAAACGAACCCTCCGTTTTTCAGCTTATCCCTGGTGTATGATACAAGTTTTTGTCATTTAACGGAAAAACGTCAAGGTAATATTTTTAATAGCTGACATTTGGCATCATGGATCAAAGTTAACGGTTTTTGGCGGATTTGTTTTTATTTTTGCTGAGTAAAGCGATCTTCTTTGTAATAACTCTGCGTGATCTACTATAAGTAGTTTTCCATTAATTCATAACATCATTTAGAGCACGGACTTCGATGAAAACACATTGTCCTAGTTTTCGAGAAGTGAACATAAAGATCATCCAAAATGTTTCTGCATCCCCTAAAATGCAATTTACCTCACTTGATGGAATCATATGTGTCCAGGTTGCTAAAAATCATTGCATCTTCGCCTATCACACCCCTGTTCTTAGAAGCCGATAATTCAGAAATGTTAGCGAACTGCGTTAATTTTCTGTCAAAATAGATTGTCTGGAGTGATCCTCCTTGACTCTACCCCTGGTTCGTGGAAAATACATAATCTTGTACATTTCACAATGCTACCGCATTCGAATATATCTTCGAAGACTTTCGTTTTTGTTAAAAAATCGCATTCGCCTACCACAGTCCTTAGAAGTCGAGAACTTGGAACGTTCGCGAACTGTGTTACCTTTTTCTGTCGGCAAATTTATGAGCAGCAAGAGATCCATAATTTCAGGTGCGGAAATAATAGTGAAGGTCTATATTGGTGGGTGGAATTTTGTCCTTCAATTAATAAATGCAGAGTCCCAATAAGCACCGACGACTTAAAGCAGTGTAAACACACAAAACAGACGGAAACCATGTGTTAAAGCGGTACTGCTTTTATTTACAACCCCCAACATTTGTTAAATAGCTTGTTATAATTAATCAAAACCTTTCACCACGCGGCAAAAATAAAATTCAAGCCATTTTCTTATTTGAAAATGAAAGCAGAACGTACTGCATTTAAACAATATATCTCGACAACCACACCAGGCATATTCATATACAATTTATGTAGTATGAATGGCAGTTTCAGACAATTGTCTAAATGTTGTGATATTTATTGGCTTGGCGTGATAAGAAACAATAGCTGCGGCCAAAATACGTCGATGGATCGTATTAGTCAGGCTGGCACAATAGCTGTATTCAGGCTATCAGCTAACCTAGCTGAATTCAGCTATATATTCTACTCTCATACCGGCTGTTTTTCGATAATTAACTAGAAACGCTAATTTCTAATACCTGTTCGTAGAATTTAGAAACTGCCTATATTTTCTTTTGTGTGTGTTTATATATCACGCATTTAAGTGAAAGATATATATATATATATCTTTCACTTAAATGCGTGCATATGATTGGTCAAGGCCCTTAGATACACTTGGTAGCGACAATCTGTCAGCCGAGGGAAGTGTCTTTGCCGCATCACAGGGTGTAGTGATACTTTTAAAAAGTTCGCAAACAAAGTCGAATATCCATGGGGAGAATTTACCCGGAATTTTATTTAGTTCACCAATAAAATCGCAAGAAATAACTTCCGTTTCTAGTGGTAACCCAATACGCCAACTCTCAGCGAAAAATTATCGCCGATTAAACAGCAAAATAGTACATTAATTAAACAAAAACAAATTAAAATAGATTCCAAACTGAACAAAAACTGTTAGCTGATGTCAAATCAAAGCCGACGAAACATAAAGTGATATCAACCAAAAATCTACAGCTGATCAATTCATATCTTGCCCGCGGCCAAGACACCCCAATAACATTAAAACTGAGAGTGTGGTACATAATTAACTTTCATTTTGTAAGTCGGGGATTGGATTCCATCACCAGTTACCACTGAATTCTTTTGATTTCTGTAATGATGAAAATGGCCGAGTATGCAACACTGAACCGTGAAACAAAGCAAAAAAATTGGCAAGGTGGTTTAGGCCGTATAAAAAACATGATAGATTTTCATGCACTTTTATTTAAAGTGGGGCAGGGGTCGAACTATCAATTGTTCAATGCATCGATAGAAACATCAGCATAAGATAGGGGGCATTACATGTACCTCTCTCTGATATAAGTTTTGTGATGTGAATGTCTTTGAACTTTTGAGTTCAATATTATATGTGGGACACAATTGCATTCACATATACGTCATAGGGATGAAGACAGTGACACAAAGTATATTTTCTGTATATATTAATTTGAAATATAAACACATATTGAATTCATTGACATATTATTTTTAAAAGTTACTTTTAAACAAAGGCCCACTATATGGGCAGATAGATGTGCACCAATACATTTACTGCCCTGGTGATGGGTGAAATGATAATTCAAGACAAAATTTGATAACATGATTAAATTGAACAGAGATTTCTATGAACTTGTTCAGTAACTCATTTATTAAAGTTTCTTTTGCTATCCAGGATGGGTCAGGAATTAGATGTTCACTATAGCTATTCCAAATTATGATTGATATACTGAAGGAAGCCAACGTGTACTGATACATATATATGTTGTACAGTGTATTCACAAGACAGTAGAAAATTGTAACTAGACATAAAATATGAGTGTTCTAACAAATAATGTGTGTACAACACATTAAGGTTATACACACTTTATTTGTTTGAACACTTCCATCGCTTACTGACTGCAATTTTATCCACGACGCATTAATCACTGCAGATAGGATATTTGTCAGAATGTTAAATAATGTATGCACTTCCGCAATAGTAACATATTGGGTCGAACCCAGCAGAGAAATAATATGAGTCCCGTGGAGTGACTCCTGAGGCAGTCCTCTTGTAAAAAATAATTCGTCTATTTTCCTCTTTATTCGCGTTCGGTGTTCTATCGCCCTGGAAATGAGAGAGGGCATCTGGAATAGAACAACATCTGCTTGCCAATGTGTGGTGATTTTCGTCTATATACCAGAGCGCGTTACATAGGGTGTTCACAAAACTTTTACCAAGTGTGTCTACATTGTTGATATAGAATCCGACCTGTTGGTTTTTCAACCAGTCAATGCCATTCCGTAACTTAAACTTATCATTCACCGGGTTGGCAGCCTTCTCGGGCAGATGAATGTTGTTGCTGTATTGGACATCCCGCCCTTTATTTATGAGGAGCACCCCACGTGTGGGTTAAAATAAATATAAAACCTAGTCTTGGTTGTTAGACAGTAAAATGTGAGGCTAAAATGTAATGGTTAAGATTGCATTTGAGAAAGACCTCGGGATATATATAGACGAAAACCTCAATTTCGATCAACAAATAAACGAGTCGGTCAAGAAAGCCAACCGCATTTTATACATAATCAAGCGAACTTTCGATTATAAAGAGAAAGACATAATGACAATGCTGATAAAAAACATTAATACGGCCCATTTTGAAATACGGAAACGTCGTTAGAAGTATACATCTATATAAACATTCGCGAGCAATAGAATATGTCCAAAGGCGAGCTACCAAAATGATAGCTAAATTCTGGAATCTGTCATATCACAATCGCCTTGTGAAATGTGGCCTCATGTCTCTCAGATACAGGCGAAATCGGGGAGATATGATAGAAGTGTACAAGCTAACATACGGATTCTATAACATAGACAGATGTGTGTTTTTTGAAGACACATTCCACAAAGGAACACGTCGACACAAGCATAAGATGCAAAAGAACATAATTGTCAAAGATGTGCGAAAATATTTCTCTTCCCAGAGAGTGATTACAAGCTGGAATAGTTTATCGGATTATATTGTTTCCATCGAATCGGTTCTACAGTTCAAGGAGCTATTCGATAACAACTGTTATAACGAGCGGTATATGTATGACTAAACGTCAAGGTTAACTTTAAAACTGAATTCATTCATTTACGTTATTCTATACATGTATGTTATTATGAGAAAGGGGTAAAAGTCATGGCGATTTTACTCCCCAAACATTGATGATGATGATGATTACATATGTACACTTGTTTTTGTTTTTTGTGTGTGTGTGCGATGTTTATGTACATGTGGTTTTGAGCTTCAATTAGCTCTCAGTAGCTCGTACAGCTCTATTGGTTAAATATGTGGTAGGTAGATAAAAAACATTTGTTGCTGACCGACATGAGTAACTGAAATGCATCTTTCTAGACCTCATTATTTGAATGTTCAATGGAGACCATGTCTGGGTCGAATTGTATGAATGGCCCAATGGGGATTGTCGGGCAGCATTGTGTGCGGACTGTTTTGCTCCGACCAGCACTTGCACGAGATTGGGACGGCATATCAACGACTGGAGCGGTGTTGTCAAGTGTTCCTCCCGTGTATAGGTGGTATACATCAACTACGGTTGTCGAATCATCGACCGTGCACCCATGCCAATCTTTTAGTGTATGGGTGCCGGCCGATTGCAATCGTAAAATCACAAAAACCATATGTATTTTCTTTTATTACGCCACATGGTGGTGTAACTAGTTTCGGTGATTTTGATATTGTGTGGTGGACTGGACGAATGTATTCTTGGAGATTGTTTTTGTACCTTACTCAATCGTACCGATAAAATCACGTAGATGCTGAAATTGTGAAGTTAACGCCACCGGTGTATAATATGTCTTTGAAAATATGATAAATCGTATCGATAGTCAGGACAGGCTGAAATTGTAAACTTTAAGTCACCGAAAACGAGCAGAGTTCATACTACATAAATTGTATATGAATATGCCTGGTGTGGTTGTCGAGATATATTGTTTAAATGCAGTACGTTCTGCTTTCATTTTCAAATAAGAAAATGGCTTGAATTTTATTTTTGCCGCGTGGTGAAAGGTTTTGATTAATTATAACAAGCTATTTAACAAATGTTGGGGGTTGTAAATAAAAGCAGTACCGCTTTAACACATGGTTTCCGTCTGTTTTGTGTGTTTACACTGCTTTAAGTCTTCGGTGCTTATTGGGACTCTGCATTTATTAATTGAAGGACAAAATTCCACCCACCAATATAGACCTTCACTATTATTTCCGCACCTGAAATTATGGATCTCTTGCTGCTCATAAATTTGCCGACAGAAAAAGGTAACACAGTTCGCGAACGTTCCAAGTTCTCGACTTCTAAGGACAGTGTGGTAGGCGAATGCGATTTTTTAACAAAAACGAAAGTCTTCGAAGATATATTCGAATGCGGTAGCATTGTGAAATGTACAAGATTATGTAAGAGTCTGTGTGTACCCCAGAGATTTTCCACGAACCAGGGGTAGAGTCAAGGAGGATCACTCCAGACAATCTATTTTGACAGAAAATTAACGCAGTTCGCCAACATTTCTGAATTATCGGCTTCTAAGAACAGGGGTGTGATAGGCGAAGATGCAATGATTTTTAGCAACCTGGACACATATGATTCCATCAAGTGAGGTAAATTGCATTTTAGGGGATGCAGAAACATTTTGGATGATCTTTATGTTCACTTCTCGAAAACTAGGACAATGTGTTTTCATCGAAGTCCGTGCTCTAAAAGATGTTATGAATTAATGGAAAACTACTTATAGTAGATCACGCAGAGTTATTACAAAGAAGATCGCTTTACTCAGCAAAAATAAAAACAAATCCGCCAAAAACCGTTAACATTGATCCATGATGCCAAATTTCAGCTATTAAAAATATTACCTTGACGTTTTTCCGTTAAATGACAAAAACTTGTATCATACACCAGGGATAAGCTGAAAAACGGAGGGTTCGTTTTTTGTTTGTGTTATACAGAAACAAAAGAAGAATTGTTTTTCGAGTGCACTTGAAGTCGTGAAATGTACAATCTAATCTTTCATTCTCTTTATTGCCTTTTCAATTATTGTTGAATACAATGTTCGACCATTCTTTGTATTGAATTTTTGACAAACGCAACAAGTATTATTAAATCATATCATGTGTTTTTCACTTTTTATGGATTGAGATACACCAACATATGATCCGCACACCGCCGGATCCAGATTTCACAACTACACGATGAATCTGTTGTCCAGAGAGGCTCGAACACTGGATCTGTCAATGAATATGACAAAATAGTTCATAATTAATCTTTCTATATTGTTTCATTTGAAAAAGTAAGCAATGGATGTGTGTAAGTGGGGGTGCTGATTTCTGTATCTATTTGATTTTCAATTACTATCTGGAATTTAAGATGAGTTTTAATAATTTTTAGATGGAAGTTTGCAACTCATGGTTTTGTTGATGGAAAATCTAGACTGATTACTTTCCTGGAGTGTGCCTCTGACAACTCTCCATCAACAGTACTGGATTTGTTTGTTAAGGCTGTATTGAAGAATGTGTTCACTCAAGAGTGCAGTCTGACTACGGAGGTGAAAATATTCAAGTAGCTACATTCATAAAATTTTTAAATGGACGCAACAGGGCCAGCCATATTACTGGATAATCTGTCCACAATCAGAGGATTAAACGCCTTTGGAGAGACGTATATAAAGAGGTGGTTGGGCGATATTATATAATGTTTTATGAATTTGAGGATGAAGGTATTCTCAACCTTTCAAATGATGTAGGTATTTTTTGTTTGCATTATGCATGTTTGGATGCCATAAATAAGGATTTAAGTGATTTCATGCACCAGTCACCATATCAGTTGTGGGTTCACAGTATGCTGAACTCTAGTAATAGTTTGCCATCTTGAGGCCAGAATTGAGGATGCAATACAAGAAATCAGCACAAATGATGATGTTATTGAGGAATCAGAATCGGTTGTAATAGAGCCAGTAACTATGGAAATTTCACCCAGGCAGAATGAGCTTATGCTCTCAAGGATTGGCACAGAGACTAACATCAAAGATAAGTATCTAATAGCTAAATCCATTCTTGAGGAAGATGAAAATTAGCATTTTGTATGTAAACAGACACTTCAGCAACTAGATACAATGGTATTGAGAATACCAAGTTTTATTTTTAGAATATGGTGCATTATAGATCGATTTGTTTACACAAGAAATCGGAAACAGAAAAGTTTTTTTTTTTGGCCTAAGTAAGATCGAACATCAACTTTCAAAATATGCTATTTGTTATATTCAAAGTTGATCATAGTTAAGATTTTTGAACGAACTTTTAAACTTAAATACATTTCAAATTGTGCGCAAACACTGTGGTAGGAAAGTATGCACACAACACTTCGTCTCCACATCACATCTATCAGAACCTAGTGGTTCGAGATGGAGGAAATGTTGTCTAGTGGCAATATGTACTTTTAATTACTTGTTGAGTTAAGTTATATCAGTGAGTTGTCGGATATTCACTTGGAAATTTATTCCCGTAAATGTTACAAATGCATGGTCTCTCCACCCACCATTCAAACTGGCATGTCCAATCTCGGCCTACAAATAAAATTGCAAGCCCAAATAATAGAGCTAGGGAATTTCCATTAAAAATTAATAAAAGTGTTCATATGTCATGAAGCGACATAAACCATGACCAACCAACATTTGATGTAGTGGTAAGAAACTGGGATATTATCTTAATTGATAAAGAGTTCATTTAAAAGTTTGTTTCTAGCATTGACAAACCGATTGTTATTTGAAAATGGGATAAAATCTGTATCAAATCAAATCTCAACTATGGAGGAAGGTTGCAGGGGGCATATATACAAACACTTAGATAACAGAAAGTTTTCTGAAGTTATGGCAGACAATAATAGGAACTGAACAATGTTAAACATGACAAAATCCCTGGCTTCCTATTATTGTTTCTGTCATAACTTCAGAAAACCTTCTGTAGTTACAAGAGAGCCACACATGAATAGTTAGTTCAAGTGTGCAAGTGGTCACAAATGGAAATGCTTGCACAATCTCCTCATTTCTGACAATGTTGCTGCAAAAACTGACAGCGAATTGTGAGCAGAATCCTCCGGGTGGTATGTTCTTACATCCAGTCATGTACTTGATGATTATTCCCGGCGTCATTTGCACGGAACTTTCACAAATAATCTTGTTTTCTGAAATTGGAAGAAAATGATTATTATAATTATATCTCAGGGTTGCGAATACAACAAAATCTATGGTGGACTAATTTGAACCTACATCGTAAATTGATCGATCTAAATAGGTTTCCCACCAATAATTGATTGATAAATTAATTATCACTTATAATAAATAACCTGTTACATTCACTTGTGAAGATTTTTTAAATACATTTGAATATTCATATTAAAACTTTAAACCTCTGCAGCTCATCATTTACTAATTTGGTTGCACACAGGCCCCCTTCTTTTATAAAGATATAGCCTTAGCTTTTGGAAGTGATACAAATCAATCAATCAATTTAGTTGGATACTCAGTTGATGTCAAGAGATACATGTATGTACTCCACATATGTCATGAAGGCATATAACTATGGCATTTTGCTATAGAATCAGATAGCATATTGAAAAAAAAACATTTCTTGCAAACTCAGTATCTGTCATATTCTGCTTAAAACATTGCAACTTCAGCATTTCAAATAAACATTCTATTCCGATGGTATATTTCATACCTTCTACGTCATAAAGGTATGACTCCAAGAAGCCTGCGATTGAGTATTTTCATTAGAACCTGGATGGCCAAATTCATTAAATTAAAAAAAGCTGTGGAGCAAATCTGCTGTTAATTCATTCTTTGGTGCGCATCTCTGGCACAGAATGCTCTCAAAAACATCTGGGGAAAAAAGTGTTGCGAGGTAGTTGCCGACACTTTTAACGTGGTATATTTCATCCCATATAGGGATTAAATAGACCAATCTGGGACATCAAATAATGCTGGAAATAATGTTCATAGCTTAATGTAAATTATCCTTGGTTTTATGTGTTAAAACCTCACTATAAGCTTCAATTACATTTATTTGTTGTGCTTGTTGTAAATTGTGCGTGAGTTACGCACCCTATAAACTATGTTACATTAGTTTGTAGCATGATATTTTAGGGAACACCCCATGAGTACGGTGGAATTTATATTTCTCCAACCTCCGACGTCATGAGATAGGTGGGGTGGGATAGATCTTTCTCACACCCCTTACACATTTTAGCACAAGCAGCCCGTGTGAGACAGCTGGGTGAAATTTCCCTGTCTCACCCAACATGTGACCAGCTGTCTCACCCTACCCCCGTGACTACTTTACCTGTTTAATTAAGAGCCGGAACTAATGTAACAATTTTTGGTCATCATGTTTTGTGTTAACGAAAACAATGGCAACCAATCAGTTACGCTTCACATATCAAGTAAATAAATACCGGCGAATTCGTGGACGCTAATACAAATTGGGACAAGCCTGAAACATGTTAATCATGAAGAACCTTCGACATAACCTCACTTGTAGACGCAGAGTTGCATAACATGCAGTATACAGGACTAATTTGCGAACACATTCCATCAAACGGAAGGCCCCAAGCGAAACTGGCATCACTTGCACATTTCGTAACATGTAAACGATAGCAGCTTCACAAATATCAAATGAAATAGTTCCACATTTGAACAGTTGTCATCGTTGCAATAAATCGTCGAACGCGTCTAAATAACTTTTGTCTGTCATATACAGGGTTCGCGCTGCCACTTGCCAAATTTGCCAATGGCAAAAATAATTCACATTTGGCAAAAAATAGTTTCATTTTGCAAACATTTTGGCAAGTCACTTTTGATTCCTCAAGAAAGTCTATTAAGTTTTGTCAATCAATACCACTCATTTCAGGAAACGCTCATTATCAATGGTATTAGTGGTGATTTACACCTGTAAACACTGATATCATTAGTATCGACAGGTGGAGGGATTGCTAATGTGTCTGGTTGTGGTGTTTACATAGCTAATCCTCTTTGTCTCAATATGCCTTTCTGCTGAAGAAACCCTTCTACAATTGCATTGTTCTGTTGTTGGTTTATTGTGCTATGATAAACCCAAGTATACAGGCGAAAATTATTAATAACGAACTGCTTTCCTATCGATATCAAGGGTTGCTCAAGCAGAGATTGTTGAAATAGTCAAAATAAAAGAAAGAATGTTGTAGAAACTGATAGCATTTGTCAACTCATTACAGCATTTGGCAAAAAATATTTTTATTTGGCAATTGTTTTGGCAAAAGTAAATTTCGGGCCAGCGCGGACCCTGGTTATATATACGCATGTTTCCTTCTCTAATGGTATACCAATATGGACATTTCCCATGACAAAAATGATTAGTCTTGTATATACTTATTATCAATACGCGCGTTTTTCGGAATGAATGCAGGTGCAATGATGTGACGTATTCATGTCGATTTCACAATACCATGTCGATTTCACACTAACATTAATCCTGCGTGCATGGGTAACGCGCTTTGTTTTACAGTATATACCGAAACCATCCCAGATAATCAGGAATATTTTCTCCCCAGATGTACCGTTATGAAGCTAATGGAATGTGCCAAAGATTGGTTAAAACAAAAAATCGAAATGAGGCTCTTGGGTTGGGAGAAAAATGATCCATCATGACCTGGGATGTGGGCATGGAAAAATCTTGCCCTCGGGGCCAGATATTTGGTCCGATTACTCGGCAAGCCTTGTCTCCGGCCCAAATATCTGGCCCCTCAGGTGAGATTTTACCATCCCATACCCCAGGTCATGATGGATAATATTAATCCAACCCTACCCACATTACGTCACCTTTTACATCATGATACAAACTGACGTTACAGACTTTACAGAGGATTATTCTTGAATGTATAGTATCTTCAATGCATATAGCATTGCATAATGTGACAAACTGCGTTCTGCAAGTATATACTTTAGAAATATAACTTTACATTCTAATTTGATTTGATTCGAAAGCGGTCGGGTGATTCGGGATATTTCAAATCGTTATGTACAAGTTCTTGTCACTGGGAATAGACTGCATTATCTATAAAAAATATTCATTATATTCCCAATACTTAAAGTGATGTGAAACACTCCGGTAGGGTGATCAAATAGAAATGGAGAATAATCTTGTTCAAAGTAGTTATTTTTTACAAATATTATATCTAAATTGACAACACATACCGACATTCTTATTTATTATTTAAATGCAGTGATTGCCCATGGCAAAATCGTTTTAGTTAGTTTATCGCCGATAGAAGCGTCCCGTTTGGAGTAGTAAATATCTCCAATTTAGCGTAGTTCGGGCAATGTTTTATATGGAGTGGTACGGTCGATTTGCTTGAGATTTTCGGTGATGTTAGCATAATGATACATTCTTCCAGTTGGCATAGCATCTGAATACTAACTTATCAGTTTCACACACCCGAACAAGTACATAATATATCTTTAACACAAGTCTCTTTCCGCGACCATCTGTGACGCCCATGGTCCAATGTGTATAGGGTAAGTTGCCCAAAAGCTCACTGCTCATATAGTATAATACGTAGGGTGGGGATATCTGTTTTTCGGGGCTTTGGACTCAAATTTTCACCAACTGTGATTGACTCCAACGTTCCAAACTGCTTACTTTCACGCATAGTGGCACAAAATATGAAATGATGTCCTGCGATTCTCATATATTAAACTGTTTTAAACTGATTAAATATTGTTCATATCATGTCAGAAATTAAGTTCAATGAACCTCCTTCGTAATATGAGTTATCTCACTGATGTTATAAAATCATCTCACATTTGCCACCATTTTTGCTCTTACCTCCCACTGATCGACACCGCGAATCTACTAAAGTGTTTGATTCGATTCAATATTTGTTTCAATTCAATTTCGAATCATTATCCTGTTTCGATTCGATGTTGAAGTTGCCGATTCTCAGAGGTTTGAGAAAATATGATCCTAGGGGAACAATATACATTTGTGTACATTTATCCTGAGCAACAATGATATTCTTACAGCTTCAACATATTTCATCACAAACAGGCTTGGGAAACGTGGGTGCATCTTGGAATTTACATCAGTATATTGGGATGTATTTTAATAACATATGCATCTACAATGTAGTCAAACACATTTGAAAGTTTCAATATGTTAGCATGCTATATACTATAATATATATTATAATTTATCCACCTGTTCCTAAGATAATAGGCTTAAGGTGTGTGCTGATAGGTCAATTGAACAGTATTTGTTATACCGAATCATACCGAAACCCATGTCCACTGTCTGAGGCGAAGTCAGCTTTAGTCTAAGTATAGTCATGTATACTGTGTGAGTGTGCAAACCACAAACACTCCATAAATTTGTCAATGTATAATACCTGCTACATTTCTGGATAGATTATGGTCAATATAGACCTGTATTTCCATCTTATGTATATACCCCACCTTATGTATACGCTATGGGACAACGGTGTCGACATCATTTTATTTTGAAGTTTGTCACAAGTCTACATGCTAGAGTATATTATACCTCCCGCCAATCATCGCATATCTAAATTCGACAGGAAATAATATCTGCTGCATTTCTGTATAGATTAAGACCAGATAGACCTGTATTGTACATTACAGCTTAATATTTATATGATGTATGCATCCCAGCTTGCTCATTAACAATGTATGTCCGACTAATTTTAGATGATGAAACAATACTTGTGCAATATTTTTTTAGATATCCAGGAGCAGGTGTACAAATAAGTTATACAGTTTCTGTAAAGAGTATGGGTTTGCCTTCGACTTGGGTGAATATGAATACCAGACATGAACATGAACCCATATACTCTGTCCAGAAACTGGATAACTTATAATATATATTATAATGGATCACGTTTGAAAATTATTAAATGAGATTATATACCAGGATGTTTCTGCAAAAAACTGTGCAGTCCAGTCTCTTCTGTCCATTTCCATATTGCAGACAACATTGGCTGCCTCCTTGTCGCCCAACTGAAGTGGCTTGTCAGACATCTGACAATGGTGTCTCCTGTTCCCTCATTGACAGGGATGAAAAGCTCAGCCTCCTCCATCAGGTGTTTAAGACCTGGCATGTCACTGTTGATATTAGGAGAGTTCTTCAGCTATGATAAGAAATATTTTTTTAGCTCACCTGAGATGAAGTCAGTTTAATCATTAGGGGCCTCTGCATCAATTGGGGCCAGATAAGGGGCCAAAAACTAGATTTTAAATAAATACTTTAAAAATATTCTTCTTTAGTTCCACCAAACAGAATCTTTTGATACTTGGTTTTGGGCATTGGTATGACGCCTAGGTCCTAATTTGTTCAAGGTGTCACGCTTGATTGATTTTTAGGGGCTGAAGGGTAATTTGAAAATTAACACTGAATCCTATGTGGATCTCATATATTTCAGGTCTTGTGTGGACCTTTAAGAGATTTTGAAACTGAAATTTGTTTTTGGAGTAATATTAAACATAGCAGTTCATATTTTCATTATGTTGGAGGGGTCAGGCCCCAATGGTATCAAGAAAGTGAGCTCAATATTGTCAAAATTTATTGTTAAAAAATTAAGTACTTAAAATATAATAAATCCACCAAGCAGAATCTTTTGTGTGTGTGTCATTGCTATGACCCCTTGCTAGATAGACGCTATCAAATGTTTTTGAATTTCACTTGAAATAGCCGTCAGCAACCTTCTTGGATTTTACTTTAAATATATATCTCTTCATGTTGATAATCGAGTATTACTTAGACCTTTCAAATTTCCTCATTCCTAACCATCGGAACAAACCGAGGACTCAAATTCAATTATTTGAATTGGAGTCGACAAAGGTGCATAACTTGTTTCAAATAAATGCGAATAGACGCACTACTGACGAAGAATTCGTGTGGGCAACACTAATTTAATTGCTGATGCATCTGAGATCCGTTTTTGAAACAAAGGTCTTGAATTAAATGTGACGCTAGTTTCAACAGACGAATTTAGAAGTAGCCTCGAGTGTAATTTGAATTGAATTTGAGTCGTCGGTAGTGCGACGTTTGTTCCAAGGGTAATCGCTACATTGACTAACACATGAAATTAATCCCCTTTCCAAGTTGAGCTAAAGTGTCATTGACATTTTCATTTCGAAAACTTTTGAGGGAAATCAATTCACTTCAACTCTTTAACCTACCCTTTGAAATTACTAGATGAATTTATCTCATAGATGGGGATTCACATTTGTTCATATAGGGGCAGAGGTAAAGAGATTTAACTCTCCCCATTCACACCACCTGTATCTATTCTTTGTGATAATGGTATAATAATATATAGATTCCTAATTATTTCTAAGCTGCCTGTGTGGGGGACGATTGAGGCAATGGGGTTGGAGTGTAAATGTGGGTGGAGTTTTGACCCCCTAATTTGATCAAATTTTGAACAGTTGAAAATTTCATGCCTGATACATCAGTTGTAGAGTAGATTTTCACAACAAAAATAGGTTAGAATTGTTCTCAAAGTTTGATTTGATTTTCCATCCAGTATGTTTTAAAACCAACTTCAGGTTAAACTGTTGGACCGAAATGGTCAGGTTGGTAATTTTCAAAAGTTTGAGAGCTTGTAGTACCGGTACCGGTTGTAAAATTCAACCAAGGAGGAATGTGCACAAGGATTTTTTTGAACTTAGAACTGTGATCTGGTTTTAATTTGCCCCAGAGACATGTAAATTCTGACACCACTTTATAGTAAACGTTGCCATGTGTAATAGCTCACCCTGTACCATTGTGATGTTTAACAGCTTGTTGTGGTTTGTAATATGCTATACGATGTGTAACAGCTATAATGTAAGTTATGAGCTGTGAGTGTACAGTAGGAAAAACGGGATGCAGAAAGACTAGATTTATTACACATATTTATTGATTCTCACCTCCTGTATTACTGGTCTGGCTTCACCAATGACTGTCGCCAGAGTAGCTGCCTCATCACCTATTCCAAATCCTATTAAAGCATGATGGAATACTGCTCTAACTGGTCCGCCATGCAGTAAGAGGAAACCAAGCCTTTTACCAACTGTTTGGTAATTACCCTCACTGTAGTGAAGGGAATTATGTGATAGTATATATCCATCATCAGTTTCTGAAATAATAGAAGTGAAATATGATAGACACATAGCATTACAGCAAAGTAATCTGGGTCATGGTATCATCTCTAGTTGAGCCAAAATATCTGTGTTGAAATTTATAAAAGAAATGTATGTTTGTTTCCTGAATTTCCATTGGGTATGGATGCATCGTAGTCTGCCAATGTGTGTGGTGCACGGAAGCACACAACACATAATTTTTGCATACCAAAATGCATTCATACCCCATGGAAATGCAGGAAACAAACATCAATTTCTTATATTTACACATTTACAATAGTTTAATATCAAAAGTGTATTTATTTGTCATTTCCCCCCTCCATTTCTAGCAATTAAAATGCAACTGACCACGAAGAGTTAAGTGTGTCTTTTAGCAAGCCCATTTTTTACACAATCGGAGCTAACACAAGTAAATCTGATTATTGGCATTACAGTTACATTATTTAATGTATGATAAGTGTTTTATGTCAATTCATTCTCTTATATATGCGAGTCTCCCATAGGGTGCCTCACATATATAAGAGAATGCATTGACCTAAAAATATTTACCTTGACCTTGTAAGCCAGTGCATTCTCTTAGTGTCACCGCAGATGCTGCGATTTAAATCGTAGGTTGGGAAAATCGCAGGTGGAGAAAAGTGGCAAGCCTGCAGACACTGCGATGAGTACTGCGATGTAAATGAAATAATTATAATAGTTGAAGTTCTGTATATAGGTCTAGTGTGAAAACAAAGGCATGGGGTTATATAGTGCTTTCCCCTCATGCAATTATTGATACATGGCATGTAACTCAAGTTTCTAAACTAAACACTGTGCTATTTTTTTTTTATAATTTTAACTTAAGGTCGAACTTGAACAATAAATTATATAACTTTTTATTTTTTATCTGGGTGCTCCATCTGAATTTTCCCCACCTACAATTTAAATCGCAGCATCTACAGTGGCACTTATAATGTGAGGCTCCCTATGGTATATTCGCATATATAAGAGAATGTACTGACATAGGGTCTTTAATGCTGCACCAGTGCAGCTCCTGCCACGAAAGGGTTAACTAAAAAGTTGTGTGGCCTAAGTATATACTGTTTTTTCTTCTAAGTAATTAAATAGTGTTGCGGAATGATCAATGCTAAGTAAATTGTGGAGCTAGAATTGTTTTATCATATTTCTAAGGACAAAATATTATTTCACAAATGATTGAAGCTTATTTCTAGTATGATATTTTTGAGAATATATCTAGTTTTGCTCATGTTTGTTACAGTGTACTTATATATAAATTTACATACTCATGTAATGATAGGTCTATCCCAGATAGCCACCCGACGTCGGCCCAACGTCGGCAGTCGACGTCGGCATATGGTCGGCAGCCGACGCCATCGGGTCAACGTCATTTGCCGACGTCGGACCGACGGTGTGCGTGGCCGTCGGCTACGACGTCGGTAGTCGACGTCGGCATATGGTCGGCAGCCGACGCCATGCCGACCGCCGTCGGGTCGACGTCATTTACCGACGTCGGGCCGACGGTCGGCGTGGCCGTCGGCTATGACGTCGGTCCGACGTCGGCAGTGCGGTGTGCGTGGCCGACGGTGTGCGTGGCCGTCGGCTACGACGTCGGTAGTCGACGTCGGCATATGGTCGGCAGCCGACGCCATGTCGACCACCGTCGGTTCGATGTCATTTGCCGACGTCGGGCTGACGGTCGGCGTGGTCGTCGGCATAATTATGGTTGGCAGCCGACCACAGTCGACAACCCTAATCATCATCGCCATCAGCATCATCATCGTCATCATCATCACAACAACCACCATCAACCTCATCATACTCAGCATTATCACCCTCAGCATCATCGTCTTCAACATCATCATCATCACCATAATCATCATCATCATTATCTTCCTCACCACAATCTTCATCATCATCATCATCATCCTCACTAACATCATGATCATTGTCACCATCCTAACCACCACCCACCACCACCACCAACACCATCGTCATTATCATCATCCTCATCACCATCAGCAACATCATTATCATCCTCACCACAATCTTCGTCATCGTCCTCACCACCATCACCACCACCCTCACCACCATCCTCATCACCATCATCCTCATCATTCTCACCTCATCCTCCTCATCACCATCCTCATCACCATGTTCATCAACGTCATCCAAATCATCATCGTCATCAAGTCAGTATGTTGTATGAATGGTAATTCTTTAATTTCCACCACATGTAAATTACAACAAGAACATTGCAGAGGAAGAGAATATACACATAATTTTTTGTATTATATAGTGTATTCTTGTTGTAATTTGCATGTGGTGGAAATTAAAGAATTACCATTCATACAACGTCATATAGATACACATTTGAAATGTCAAGACGAATCAGCAAAACAGTTGGGACATTGGTCAAATTAGTAAACTGCTGTCGGTACCTATATGCGACAATATCTTATTTATCCACGCAGTTTTAGGTTGCGACACAACATCGAGACTATTTGGAATTGGAAAAGGGTCTTCCTTGAATAAATTTCTGCACAATGATTTCCGCTAACATGCCGGTACGCTGTATTCAACAATATAAATGTCACCAGTGATGAAATCATAGATGCAGACGAAAATGCCCTGGTATTTCTCTACAACGATGATGCTGACATTAGTCTCAAAGTTTTCTGCAAAAGGAATGGAATGTGATCTCGCACATTGAGCCGCGACAGCTTCTGGAGCTGCAAAATACCACAGCCTCGGAGTATATTGCCAGATCCAGCACTGGAACCTCAGTTGAAGGGTTGATCCAATGACTTAGACATGGTCACTGCAAAGGATCCCCTCCCCATGTAAAAATTCCGCATCAAAAATAGACAGTGATGATGAAGACTTATAGTATACGGGTTAGCTGAGTTCTATGGGACAATAGTAAATCCCGAGTATAAATTAACTGCAAAGTAACACCTTTTTAGACTCATGTGATATTTTATTGTGCAAATATGATGTTTTCACAATAATATATCTCATGAGTCTAAAAAGGTGTTATTTTGCAGTTAATTTATACCCGGGATTTACTATTATCCAGATGACTCATACGGCTATCTCTCAACATATCCTGAATTCTATAGACAACACGCACAACATGAGAACTCTTTGTTTGTGATTGTCATTCATTTTTCATAAGTTTAAGCCACTCTTTTATTCAAAAATACCAATAATCGCAATAGCAGCCAACACAAAATGTGAAGATGATCTCTTCCGATTACAGTCCACCATCAACAGGCTGATGATTATGACTAATTTATTTCGGCAACGACTGGCGATAATTTCATGATTAGGGTTTGTGATACAAATAATGTCTTTAATACAAGCCAAAGATATTACAAATTGTGAATCTGAGCACTGAAGTTTAACAAAAAGTGAAATAATCAAATTGCATGAACAAATTTTGTTTACATATTTTATAAAAATATTAAAAATATTTGCCCCGAAAGAGGATTTTAGAGGCCCCACTGGGTGTTTAGATATTTTCTTCAATTTTCTATCGGTGTTTCCGCCTAAAAGTTGGATGGAATATTCTCAAAGTGCAAAGCCGACAAACGAAAACTATAAGTTCCGATAGATTGATAGATCGCAGAGTCCTTTTAAATAAATCGAATTCATCATAGATTCATACAACTTTAGTGTGTCCCAAATCAAATATTGGGTGATGAGGCATGGGTCGAGACATAATATAGTTCCAAAGATATTAACTATTTTAAGCCATTTGATTCATTGATGGTGTGAACCAATCCAATCATGTTATTGATAATGGCTTGTATATCATGTATTTCTATTCAGAACGAGCGAAAGAAATATGAGTTTGTTGCTTGATAAGTTTGTATCAGTACGCACACATAAAAAAAACATGTCTGAGTGCACGATGCAGACATGTTTCGCCGCTCAACATTCACACTGAAAACATGTTAAATAACTCAACACCTACGATTATGAACACAACTGAGGTAAGCAATGTGTACATATTTATGAAATCCATTCTAAGAATATATTTCTTAAAGCCAAAGTCGACACTGACTGGCGAAATATTGCAGACAAAACCAAATAAAAACAAAACGCACAGTGACAGTGACTTCGAGCTTGAATTGAAATAAAAACAAAATGAATTTACCATGGTTATATAATTTAATGTTTCGCTTGCTGAATTACATAACAAGATACATGTATGAATCAAGTATTATTTAAAAACATGCAAAATAGCAATAGCAAATTAGCAGTCCTTCGAATTTGGAAAACGTAGGTGCGCGATATATCGCTCGGAGCTTTTGGAATTTGCGCGCGCCTTTTTTGAGGGAGCACAATTCAAATTAACATGGATGAAATCATCAGAAATGATTACTGAATAAAGACAAACACAAGTATAATGATACACACGTATAATTCCAAGTGTGCCTGTGGCAACATAAAATGAAAAACAGAAATAAAAACATATGTTTAGATTGTAGACAGTAGTACAATAAAAATGTCTAGTCCACAATAAACCGGCAATCCAGGTGAATCTAATCACGGTAATGAGTCCACTTCCGCGTCTGAGAGCGCATGCTCATCAGACTCGCAGTCGCTTAAAACTTCAAACTCGGAAGTGGAATCTTTACCGCAATCAGATTCACCGGAATCCGACGAATCAACCGGGGTTCTCTTTCGTTTTGATAACGTCGGTATTTCGGAGGCTCCAATTTCCATTTTGCGCTTCCTTCTCGTCGATAGATACTGGTTTATCGCACGCCCGAGAATCTCTTCCTTCTCGTCTGTATTCCACACCAGATCGTTTACTCTTATCATTAGCAAGTTTTCCATCGTAGTGTGTTTCATGCTCAAACGCCTGTCTGACATCATAGCGGTGAGATGGCTGAAACCACATTCAACGATACTGTTTGATAGCGCAATCGAAAATACGATTTCAACCAATAACAGAATATTCGGAAATTGCTCACTCCTATACTTAAATACTTTTCTCCAGAGCTTTCGCACACTCAGTTTTTTATAATATGTCTTCCTGGTGATCTTGATGTCTTTCCATTCTGTTTTTATGTTTTCTTTTAACATTTCGGTAGTTTCTGGAAAGTTGAATCCCGCAAATTCCAGCGGTGCACGAAAATGTTCGATCAATTTCAAAATCGAAGCGATCTCGTCCTCTGTAGACTGCCAGTTGGCAGGATCAACCCATTGCATTGAATTGAAAATACTTGATTCTTCCTTGAAATTCGCGAACCTCTGGTCAATGCAAAATTTTATATTGTCGACCGTTCTGTTGGCCAAATCTGTAACTTGCGTAAGTATAGCGGCGGATGTTTCTGTTTTGCGGCATCCTTGCAAGCCATCATAACGTTGTTTTACAAACTCTCTATTGACCTTTTTACGCGACATTGTTCCAGCTTTCGGCATCGACACTTCGATTGATACAACACTCTGTGCTCCAGATCCCGTCATTGTTAATTTTATATCAGACTCCGACGTGATGGAATCTGCACTTGTGAGTTTTCCGGGAAGGTCTGACAAGCGACTTTCCGTCTTTTCCACTGCAGGCAAAATATTAAATGCCATTAAATTGTCCTTCTCGAAAACAAGTGAGAGAATTGAAACAACATCTAGAATCCTTCGGTAAAGACAGCACACCATCAAAAACTTGTAATTCGTTAACTTCTTTAAGATGCCTTGCAGTTTGGCCTTAATGTTCTTGTAGTTCGGATCAACAATTGAGTCCTCCAATACCTTAATCAGAATAACCCAGTTATTTAGTAAATTCGTGATTGCTCTTCTATGATGATTAACGAATCGCGTGGATGTCAATTTAGGTATCTTGTAGACAGTGACACACATTGCAGCTGCTGCTTCTTTAAAATGGCGGGAAAATTTTCCTGATTGTTTGAAATTTTTTAATAGAAGTAGCATAAAATCCTCAACTTCGACGAACAACTCTTCCTTAAGAATCGAGTCTTTTATAGCTAGTTCCAATTTGTGAGCAACACAATGAATATGCACCAACCACGGTCTGCCATCATCAGTAAAACGTTTTAAGAGTCCCGTCTTGTGACCCATGTTTACATTAGCTCCATCGGCAGTTGCCGCGATTTCCGCAGCTATGTAGCGCTCTTTTGGTATTTTAAGACGATTGAGAAATACATCGTCAATGGCAGCCTTAATATTCGCGGCAGTCGAATCCCCGAATGAATCCAAATCCTGTAGGGCTAAAACATAGTATCTGGCAGTGCCGTCCGTTACGGCCTTTGCCAACACTAATTCTTTTTCAGCATTAGTTTTGCGTGCTTGAGACCCATCCGTCATTACAGAGAATGCATTCACACTACACAGTATTTCAGTTAATTTACATCTGATGGAATCAGCTATGAAACTTAGCATTTCTCTTGCCATGTCAGAGGTACAGGCTCCCTGGATCATATTGACCCCATTCGCCTTCTGCACTTTAACCATAGTTTCGAATGACGTCAGAGGCATTCCATCCACTGCTAGAATATACGCGGTAGTAAACAGTTTCGAATATGCATCCTTTGATGCCAGTCCAAACGCAACATCAATTTTCGGTTGCTTTTTAGTCACTGGGGGTGGTTCCGTGTTCCCTAAATCAACGGGCCCCGAAGTCGACACTTCTTCCGGTTGCGTGATCAAATCACCAGCAGATTCCTTCTCTATTCCAACACCAATTCCGTGGGCATGGGAAGTAAGGTGTCTATTCACACTATGCTTTGTAATATAGTTGGTTCCTGCTGCATACTTCTGTACTTCCTTGATGGCTTGGCCACGTATTTTGTCCGACTTTACGATACAATCGACATGGCGCGCACACGATTTGCACCATATCTTATTCACGATGACACGGCCATTATTGTCCTTTGCTGTCTTGTGTCCGATCAAAGTCCCCATATTCCACTTTTCAAAAGTGTGCAATTGGACACTTTTGGGCAGTGTCGTCACTATCCGACATGAATTTGTAATTCGTTAGCTTCGAAGTACAGTTAAACTTAAACCCTATGAGTAATCTATGGCAATACTATTCAAATGAATCGGCGAATCCCGCATGTCGAAACATCAAACGAGGCCGCCAAAGATATTGACACAGTTTTTTGCGGGAACTCGCACGTGCAACAGTTGTGACGAGGTGTCACCCCAATCATTGAGTGAGAAAGACGCCGGCGGCCGCTTTGATCTGTGTTATCATGTTCGTAATCAACGTCATCGCTGTTGAGAAAGATACACGGTGAATAGTCTTGTCGGCGCTTAACCATTGATGTGCTGTTTGTTAAAATCTCGTTCACTGGCTGCAAATTCCGACGCGCGCATTTGAAATTTTCGGCGTGCGCATTTAATAACTCGCTGGTTTTTAGATCCGCGCGCGCCAAGGCGCGCAAGCGCAATTGCGCGCCTCAAAATCGAAGGACTGAATTAGCATGACGATTGTACAGTATAATTAACACTACCGTAACAGAATGAGACTGAGAGCAAGAAGTGATGGAGTCGCACCGAAATGTAGCAGCACCATAATCAGCTGATAATTCCAAGCCGGTCACCCATCCAAGGACTAACCGAGCTTGACGTTACTTAACCTCGGTGATCAGACAAAGCATCTAATGGCTGAGACCTGGAGGTTGTATCATGACAGTCCTCTAATGGCCAGACGAGCCCCCAGTGTAACAGGACGAGAGAGTGAGAAGTGCGTAAGTTGCACCGAACATTGGCATCACCCGGAAACCCAACCCAGTCAACCATCCAAAGACTAACCGAGCTTGACGTGTCCAAGAAATCTAGACCTCTCGGGTAGAAGAGTCATCTGCCTTCTATATTTACAACCATATTAGTCCTTTTCATGAAAATAAATTAAATTTAAAGCAAGTCGAAGATGTTAAATAAGTTATGTTTAAAAATATTATGCAATAATGCATGAAATTAATAAGTTTACGTTCAGACGACCACGATACAATCGTAAGCGGAAAGATTTCCGTCGCAGGAAGTAACCGGTAGCTCGATTGCGCATGCTAACATCAAAATCGTTGGTCATAAATTGATATCAAGCGCCGTTTGATTCTAGATGCGAAATGTGGATATCCTTGGTTACCTCCACTTGCGATGTAATCGCAGCTGTATAGGCCTGCAACGATTCATCGTGATTTCGATTCATCGCGATTCGTCATTCATGATTCTATACGCGATTCATTTGTCTGTAATTTCGATACACTACGATACAGTTCCGCTTCCGTATTATGCAGTTACCATCCGAAGTAAATCGGGACCCCTCGTTCGTTTCCGTAAGCTGTGAATGCTTACGAAGTTTTATTGGAAGTAAATCTGTAAATTTCGTTTGTTTCCGTGAGCTCGCACTTTGACCTTTGACACAAACGTTTGCGGAAGTGATATGACTGACCTACGTAACCTAGCCTCAGACTGTAAGCCATGCTCTGATTGGTTTAATTTGATGAACTGCTGTGATTTCAATCAATCAAATACTAGTATATTGGATATATCGTCTGCGCAAAACAACAACACGTGGGCCGTGGAAAGATGTCTGCTCAAGAAAGCTTAAAACTTGTCAATCCGACAGCGGCCTACAGGTAGAAAATCTGGCAGTATTTCGGTTTTGGGACGTAACCCTTTGAGGATGGAAAGCCATGCATTAAGACAGACAGAACTAAAACGATCTGCAAATTATGTTCGACGGCAACCTCTTACAAGACTGGTGTTACGACCAACATGTCACACCATTTGAAACGACATCATTCTCAGCCAGCTGTTGTGATTATATGATATATAAACAGATGAGTGAGAAACTTTTCAACTCTTTTACCGTCTTCAGTATCAATATGTCATGTTGTACTGGTATTTCCGGATGTGTACGAGCATACTACATTACTACATACTACAATACACATATAACTAAACAATTATGAAAGTCCACAGTAATATTAGAAAAACTATCATTAAAACTCAACCTGAGAGTGTGCAAATTTGGAGTGTTGAATAGCTATTTACTCGTGGGATAAAATTTTGCCTATCACGATACGTATTGTATCATTGGCCCCGTATCGCGATACATATTGTATCGTGACCAAGCATATCGTTACAGGCCGACAGCCGTGTGTACGTAAAAATCGTAGCTGGCAATGGTCGTAGGGTAGTCAATCACATTCTTTAGAACAACATATGCTATCATAATGTACGATGAGATTGCAATCGTCTGAACAAACTATTCCTCCACTTACGATTGTATCGTGGTCGTCTGAACATACGTGTACACTAAGTTGTTCCCACAGTATGTTATACTTGTGATAGTTACTAGTACAGTATGCATGCACAGTGTTCACCTGCCCCTGGTGTATTGTGATAATCACCAACCAATCATCAGAAATTAGGAAATGATGGAATCGAGATAAAAAAAGATGCATGCAAATTTCAATGACGTGCCTAAAAACCAGGTAGAAAATGTAATGTTGCGAAAAATAAATAATAATGCAATACTTCAGTATGGACAGTATGTCGTGATATAATATTAGTATACGAACATTTGCAAAACTAACTGTCAAGACTCAAGCAAGGTTTGGTGTAAACAATATTTATTCCCAATACAAAACAAGTTGAATATTTTACAAAAATGCTAATGGATGAGTATGGGTGATTGGAAAGGGATGAGACAACAAGCCTATTGTGGCTTTTTTGTAAGTCCTCTCCCAGATCGCTTAAATTTTCCGAACTACATAAGGCCGTTCGAGCGTGTCAGACGGGAATTTTTCTGGTTTGTACTTTAAATAACTTATTGGTGATTTTGATATAGATCGCACTCAACAAAAGATAACAAGAGATAAGATAAGAACTGGAGTGGGGTGTGATTAGGGAATTAAAGGTAACCAATGGGACGAAAGGAGAGTAGTTAGGTTTAAGAAAGGTCAGAAAGATAGGATGGTCAATGGGGGCGGGGTAGTTTAACATTCGGCTGTAGAATTATATGTCAATTGTGTATAACTTGGCGTACAGAGACTACATGAGTTAGCTGGGCAGTCAGGCTTTCCGAATTATGACATTATGTATGACTTTATATATGACTCAATGGCAGAAGACATGTGACATAGTATTACGTTTAGAATCGTTTTGTACTAATTATGTATCTTTGTGCGGCCTCGAAAATACTATGATTTTCCCTAATGGAACTTTCGGGTGAACCCTCGAGTAGGGTTCTTTCTGATAATATTATGTTTGGTAGAGATGATAGCAATTCCAATCTTGATGCCTGGTATAAATGGCATTCTAACAGGTAATGGTGGGCTGTTTCAACAGCACCGCATGCACAATATGGGTCGGGCCTAACAAAATTGGTCATGAGGTCGAAATTCAAATTACTACATTTCAGTCTCAATCGTGTGTGGTATACTTGGGATTTGCGACTATGGCAATGATAGTAGTATGGATGTGTGTATATACGATCGTCAGCAAGTGACTCTTTAAACTTGTCCAGGTTGGTACAATTTTTTACACACTCTGGCAGTCTATTCCAATCGCTTATTGTAGAGGGTAAAAATGTTTCGTTTCGGTCAACATTGTGTGGCTATATAAATCACTAAACACTCACATGACGCAAACATTCTATTATTGGCTGACCTCGGGTTAAAGGCACGTGAGGCCTTAGTTGTCGAAAATATTCATATTTGTTCCAATCACCGTAAACAGAAAAACATTAAAACGCATAGTTTCGTTCATATATACCATGACCATCGCGTAAACAGCATGTTATCATAAAGATTTACTATATTTTACCTAAGCAGGAGCCTGATTGTGTTACAGAAGACAGCACAATGCTGCTGGCTAATCACACACAAATGGCATAAACGCTCTTTATTCGTTCCATATCAGGAATTAACCAACAAAGAACGCTCTTTATGTTTACCATCATAATATAAACAAACACCAGAAAAGTAACTTTTTATGCTTTTGTTTACATAACAATGGTCAAATATATGACAATAGCATACTGTTTATGGGATATTTCTTATTTGTATACCGACAAAGTCTGTCTACATTTTGTTGTTCTTTCTGTTTGTGGCGGTTTTTGACGGGTGTAAATATTTTCACAGGATACCCACCGCCAAGGCCAACCGTACCTTTAAGTCAGAACAAATCGTGTTATGTTCCAGGTGATGACTTGCTTTCACATGCCCAAGTTGTACCCACTAACCAAGTTGTCCCTACCATCTAGGAAGCCCAGGTTAGACCGTTAACTTCTGGGTTGCCCTGGCTGATGTACCCTGCTGGACAAAACAAGTGTCCATTGGCACCGCGGTGTATTTGCCGTTCGACCGTGCTGTCAGAGTTTGTAACTGCAGTTGAGCACCGCGGCTGAGCGGCAAGTACACCGCAGCCAAACGTCAAGTACACATGTACACCATGGCCGAAAAGCAACTACAACGGGGCCGCATGGCATGTACACCGTGGTTAGATTTCTGGTTTGTATTGTCTTTTTTCAGTTTAATGAATGTACACAGCGGTAACTACACCATGGCCGAATGGCAAATACACCGCGGCCCAACTGTAGTTAGCCGGTGGAGCCGCGATGTACCGGTAGTTGCATTTCGGCCGCGGTGGCAATGATAACCGCACCGTGGTTAAGTGGGACACTTGTTTTACCCAGCAGGGTACTAGTAAAAAGCTTGGTGAGAAAGCTTATGGTACATAAACCCGAGGCATCTGGGAGACTAGTGCTGTATGGTATTTTCGTTAATCATCAACACCAAGATACCATATGCAAACAAACGCTGCCTTACACCGCCCACATTATTAGGTCAACTTTACTTTGTAAAGTTTGAGTTATTGCCATGGCTTTGTCGTCTGTGTGTACATGTATGCGTGTGTGCGTAATTCGTCAACAATACAGGCTACAGGTCGTACCTTTGGTCAGATCATTATGAAATTTCACATAGCTGTTGACATCAACATTTAGACCGGAATGATTCATTTGGATAAAAAAACATTGCCACCAGTGGCCATCTTGGATTTCAATATTCAATCCATTAGAACGGTCTACAGGTTGTACTGTTCGTCTGATCATCATGAAATTTGTCATGGATGTTAATATTGACATGTAGATGGGAACGAGTAATTTTGGGGTCATTCGACCAAAAAACATGGCCGTCGACGGCCATCTTGGATTTTACTCTTTGCATGACTAAATTATTTGGCACGCCCTACAGGTTGTACCTTTGGTCGGATCATCATGAAATTTGTCATGGATTTTAATATTTACATGTAGATGGGAAACGAGTAATTTTGGGGTCATTCGGCCAAAAAACATGGCCGCTGGCAGCTATCTCAGCTGGCTATCTTGGATTTTACTCTTTGCGTCGGATCATCATAAAATTTGACATGAATGTTGACAATGACATGTAGATGGGAACGAGTCATTTTTGGGTCATTTGGCCAAAAAACATGGCCGCCAGCAGCCATCTTGGATTTTACTCTTTGGATGACTAAATCCTTTAGCACGGGCTACAGATCGTAGCTTTAGTCTGATCATCATGAAATTTGTCATGGCTGTTTAAATTGGACTGTAGATGGGAATGATTCATTTTGGGGTCATTCGGACAAAAAAACATGGCTGCCCGCGGCCATCTTTGATTTCAAAATTCAATCCATTAGCACAGGCTACTGTTCGTCTGGTCATCATTAAATTTGTCATGGGTGTTAATATTGACATGTAGATGGGAACGAGTAATTTTGGGGTCGTTCGGCCAAAAAACATGGCCGCTGGCAGCCATCTTGGAATTTACTCTTTGCATGACTAAATCCTTTCACATAGGCCACAAGTCTAACCTTTGGTCAGATCATCATGAAATTTGTCATGGTTGTTAAATATGACATGTAGATGGGAACGAGTCATTGTCCAGTCATTCGACCAAAAAACATGGCCGCCAGCAGCCATCTTGGATTTTACACTTTGCATGACTAAATCCTTTGGCACGTGCTACAGAACGCACCTTTTGTCAGATCATTGTGAAATTTGTCATGGATGTTGACATTGACATGTAGATGAGATCGAGTAATTTTTAGGTTATTCGGCCAAAATCATGGCCGCCAGCAGCCATCTTGGATTTTACTCTTTGCATGACTAAATCCTTTGGCATGGGCTACAGGTCGTACCTTTAATCGGATCATCATGAAATTTGTCATGGCTGTTGACACAGGCATGTAGATAACAAGTCATTTTAGGTTCATTTGGTCTTAAAATGTGTCCACTGGCAGCCATCTTGGATTTTACTCTTTGCATGACAAAATCCTTTGGCACACCCTACAGTCCACTTCCCTCATCCGATCATCTCCAGACTTCATATTAATCTTGATATTGATCTTAATAGATGGAAGCTATCAAATGTTTTTAAATTTTATTGGAAAACATAGCCACCTGGATTTTACATCTGTAACCATCTTGGATTTAACTTTTTTATATACCGGTATACATGTACCGGTATATGTATCTCTTCATGTTGATAATCTAGTATTACTTAGACATTTCAACTTTCCGCACCCCTAATCGCTCCACATTAAATTATTCCCTTTCCAAGTTGAGGTACAGTGTCATTGACACTTTCATTATATGAAGTACAGCTATGCTCTAATTAATCGACCCTCCTTATCGAGGTTGACATGCGGTATGACCGCGGTGTAATACCGCCTGACCGTGGGCGATTAAGAATTAAAATGGCTTTTCGGTTCGAGCAAGATAATTATGCGATCGCCATGTGCACATTTCACCGACACAAAAATCATTTGGTTCAAGGAATTACGTGGGGACGTCAACCATTGAAGACGTCAGTACTCTATAGTTTGGCGCGAGGAATGAATGTAAGGTCAGTTTCTTAATTATTGGTGAAATGTTTTGAAAATTTAAGGGTACATTACTACATGTATGTTTGGGATCACCTCTAGATGGGAACGATTGAATTTGAACAATTTTCGATGAAATACATGGCACCCCCTCCCCCTTGAATCTGACCGAAAACACAATTTTCCATAATTCCATTCGCACCTTGCACCCCCCCCCCCCCTTGCCCCTCAATGCTCAGGCCTAATAACCTAGATATATTCATAAACCATGGTTCTATATACCGGTACCCGGTATCTGAACCTGAAAATTCCATAAATACACAGAACGACATGATGTGTAAATGGGTTTGTCGATATGAGAGGGGATGGGTTCACATCAGAAGATTGTTTGCAAGATTGTCGGGATTATACGGGATAACTTGGTTACTGGGTATAACTTGGGCATGTGAAAGCGAGTCATCACAGCAGAAAACCTGGAACATAACACGATTCGTTCTGTGTCCAGTAAATATTTAGTAACACATGTTTCCTATAAGAGATCTGAATACCAACTAACTTAAAGGTACTCAATCCGAACAGAGGATCCCCATCTCAACAGATTCCAACAACAACAATCCGATCAGATGGTCCTATATTACTATTTCTTTGGCTTTGGGGGTACAAAATATTTGATTCGAGTCGAGGAACCCATCAAACAAAGCTCAGAGTTATTAAATATTGATTTTTGAAATTTTTTATTTACTCGAGATGAGTACTAATAATTGCCTTAAACTGCCGTAATCTGCTCTGGATGTGTACTCCAAAATCTATTCAAACAGACAAGGATGGATAACTCTAAAATCAAGTGGTAATAACAGCGCAATTTTGACTGAGTTCTGGGTCAGATAATATTCCCGATAATGAAAAATAATAGTTTTCTAAAATCGATATCTAACAAATCTGAGCTTTGATGGGTGACTTCCTCGACTCGAATCAAATATTTTTGACCCCCGAAGCCATTGCAATAGTAATTGAGAGGAGTTTTATCGGATTGAGTACCTTTAATGTTACCAGTCAATGTGATTATGTCTCAAACCATGTGAACTCAGGATTAGATGCATGGCCAAGTTTGTGCCACACTCAGGAAGATTATAATCCCCACTCTATGCTAAACCAGGTCATACATGTGTATTATACCAGCGCCGAAGCCGACCCACCCAAACTCAGTTGCGGTAGTTTATGACAAAAAAATTGCTTTAGTATATCTGGGATAAATCGCAACCATCTTTCATACGGTACTTTGCGATAATTACTTTGCGATATTATCTTTGACTGATAAATCACAAACAAATTTGCGACACTTACCTTTGCTATTGCAAAGGTATGTTAATTTGTTTGCAAAGTAATTAACAGTTTTTATCGCAAAGATGATTGCTATTCTGTTATATAAAATTGCGAAGTATTTTACGATCTATCGTAAAGATGTTTGCAATTTATCGCAAAGTTTTGCGATTTATCAACATGTATTTTTAAATAGATATTTGGAATGTGACAGGAGGGTTTTCAAAACTTGAACCCAAATTTGTTTGTGATTTATCATCAGTCAAAGATATCGCAAAGTATGAAAGATGGTTGCGATTTATCCCAGATATACTAAAGCAAATTTTTTGTCAGAAACTGCCGCAACTGAGTTTGGGTGGGTCGGCTTCGGTGCTGGTATTCCAGTCCCTATGTTGTTAGTTTGATTTAAAATTTGGGAAAGTCGAAAAATTATTAAAACAAAAAAACAGCGGTGTTTGAACAGGATGTCAATACATTAGCTGACAGTGACACTCGAAAATCTTGGCGCAAATGCTGAGCTGCTTTTTTGTCCATAGTAGTTAGTACCGTGTATAATATTGTTACTTCATTTTCAGGATTTCCAAATTAAACCAATGGAACTTTGGGAGCGCTTTGTTGGGTTTGAGTTTCTGGGTCAATAACAATGGCTGCATAATTAAGGAGACACACGTCTATGTATTTCATGTTTAAATAGTAGTTGTATCAGTGTATACTATATGTACATTGTTGTTTATTATTGGGGGGGGGTGGTGTCTGGGTTGGTCAGTGGTCCAATTAATTGTAGGTATTTGAATATCGTACAGTCTACCGGTAGAAGTACTCTATTCTGTAACATACTTCATAATGATACTATGGACAGGTCTCATATACACTATTACTATAAATTCTAGTAGTGCAAGTACTCAGTATACTAGCTAGTAGTACGGCTTGAGAAAGTTGAGTGAGTCCACACTACTCTGTTACGTCTGTGTGGTACTCAATTTAAAAAACAAACCTTTGGACAAAAATTGACAAAGTCTTGTAAACTATAGTGAATTCGACAATTGTCACAATGAAACTTACACCCTGTGTTCGGAATCACCCATCATAATCATATCCATGACCGGTAGGCGGTACTGATTCGAAAACAATTTTATCGTGTTCAAACTTCAAGTTGAAAAAAAGTATACCGGAACTGACAGGAAGTACTACGCAGACGAGTTCCAGAGGATCGAACGTCACCATGTGACGTACTGTGACGTTTTTGGTCGGCGATACGTCGGCATCCGACTTCTTGCCGACCTGTACCAGAAACATATCCAAGAATACCTGTAATAAAATAGAGTAGCACATGTAATGACACAATATTGTAAATTTAGTCACTATACGGTGTCCTCGTTAGTGGCGTCATTGTCAATATAATATATAGGTCGGCACCTTGGTGGCATGCGACGCCTTGCCGACCAAATATGTAGGCCTACCTTAATTGTACCAGAATATATTCATGATAATATTTCAGATATATCATTGCAAATATATGGTTTGCAGCCACAAATTGTAGAATATTTCTATTTTTGTTATCATATATGCACGACAATGAAATTTTTCTGGGGTTATTGGTTTTTGGACTGTAGCCGACGGGATGTGACTTTTTCGGTCGGCAATCCGTCGGCAACCGACGTTTTACCGACCAATGTATGGAAACAACGATACTAACTTCAAAAACTACTATAAAGCGTGTAATAAACCTTCAAGGGCGGAATTTATGTAACAAAGATTAATATACGACTTCGGGCATCAATATGGTACGTGATATATAAATATTCCACCATTTATTTATCACTGGTCAGTTTCGCGTCGGCAGCCGACCATATTTCGACCTCCACTTCTGGAGAATTCTAGTTAACGTCGGTGCCGACCTGTTGTCGACCATATCGATCACACAATGACGTCGGGCCGACGTCGCCCCGACGGACTTACCGACGGTTGGGCCGACGTCGCTAACCCGACGTCGGGCCGACGTCGTTGTGCTGTCTGGGATTGTAATAAATATTTAAATATTTGAAGATTAAAACTTCTACTCAAGCCCTATATATTGCTTTATGATTTTGTGTGGTTTCCATTGTTTGGGACCATTTATCCTCCCATATTGAAAGTTTGTGCATGCCTCAAACCTCTCAAATGAAAGTTCTTAAAGAGAGTAATGAGATATTAAATGAGAATTTGACCTCCCATAATTTTGCAGCTTTTTTAAATTGCTCGCCCAGACTTGAAATAAACGCTCTTTATTTCTACCATATCAGGAATAGACTAACACGGAACGCTCCTTTCTGTTCCTTGTCGTCATAATGCTGCTTGTTTGGTACCCACACACCGTGTTAAAAGTTGTATTGTTTATGACATAAAAGCGTCTTTTGGCGACATATGTTATGCCCGTAGAAAGGTAGTTCAAGTATTTATTATATGACTGACTCTTATTCCCTAAATACCACTATTGTTTGACGATCTAATCCAAATAGTGGGATCACACTGAGTGAGATTTCCCCGGATCAAATCAGATCACACTCCTGTGGAAATTGCCGAGCTGTACCGAATTAACGACGAGGAAAGGGTACGGTTGGCCTTGGCGGTGGGTATCCTGTGAAAATATTTCCACCCGTCAAAAACGGCCACTAACAGAAAGAACATCAAAATGTAGACAGACTCTGTCCCTATACAAATAAGAAATATTGCATAAACAGTATGTTATTGTCAAATGTTTGACCATTGTTATGTAAACAAAAGCATAAAAAGTAACTTTTCTGGTGTTTGTTTATATTATTATGATGGTAAACATAAAGAGCGTTCTTTGTTGGTGAATTCCTGATATGGAACTAATAAAGAGCGTTTATGCCATTTGTGTGTGATTAGCCAGTAGCATTGTGCTGTCTTCTGTAATACAACCAGGCTCTTGCTTAGGTAAAATATAGTAGGTCTTTATGATAACATGCTGTTTACGTGATGGTCATGGTATATATGAACGAAACTATGCGTTTTAATGTTTTTCTGTTTACGTTGATTAAAAACAAATATGAATATTTTCGACAACTAAGGCCTCACGTGCCTTTAAAAATAGACTGGTAAGAAATTTGAACTGCTGAACTGAAAAAACTCTGTAATTAAATGTTTTTTATTGTAAACTGGGTGTCATATAATCACAGTAGTGAGTTGATCTGTGTCGTCGCATCACATCTCGTTGACGTGGGCAGATTGCCGGATCAACTGAAATCGCTGCCTGCGGCAATTCGTTTGATCCGGCAATCTGCCCACCTCAACGAGACGTGATACAACGACACGGATCAACACACTGATGTGATAATGAAGCAATAACATGATTTCCAAGGGCGTTATGGTTCAGTAACGGTCCGACAGGAATGATTAACATCCCGAGGGCCTATTAGCGGTTCGAGACGAAGTCGAGTGCCGCTAATCATTCCGGGAGAGCCGATACTGAACCATAACGCCCTTGAAAATCATGTTAAAATATTACTATTATTATGTCCACCTATAAGGGCGTTCTCTAGAATATTAATGACGTTTTATCCTGCGATAAAATCCCATAACACTAACTAAATTACGTGAATATGTAAGTTCATTATGGCCCTAGGGCGCTAATGGGATATGCTTGTCGTTAGCACGAGATGGCCCGACACGTCACGTGACCAAACTGCCGATGAATTTTTCGGAATTTCTTTATTCTAATCAAGCTTTTTAACGAAGAAATGCCCGATTGCCATGTGTTACATAGAACACACACCTAACTAAATGTTATCCTAAGGTAAACACAGGTATATATTATTTCAATTTAAGCATTATTACGCGAGTTATTTGGTCTCAGATGCCGGTGATATTTTGCCTAATTTCCATGTATTTTGGTCACATGAATTTTGTTTTGATCACGTGATAATTGTTTGCACACAAACCAGACGAGCCATGCGTATTTGTGTAAATTAAAAAAATGTCTCAATCCAGTGAATTAGACGAAAATCAACAAAATTTTCTTGAAAATAGTGCTACACCGGATAGCACATCTCAATCGACAATTTACGGAGTGAGACGCTTCGAAGACTGGCTTGAAAAGGAAGCAAAAGTTGTGATTTCTCGTCGATATCAACAGATAGTCTAAATGACCTGTTGAGAAAATTTTATGCAGAAGTTAAACCGAAGAAATCTGGCGGTTCTCTCACACTGAGCACTTTGACATGTTTACGGGCAGCAATTCACAGGCATATTAGATCTGCGCCCATAAGCCGACCAATAAACATCATTAAGGATAGAGAATTCTCTAGCAGCAACAAAATATTTGAGGCGAGATGCAAATTGTATTTCAAATGCAATAATCCAAAACCAAAACATAAGCCCAGCATTGGACACGCCGACATGCAGAAATTGACCAGGTACTGTTCAACCTACGATTCATCACCATATGTTCTTCTAGAATCGCTATGGTTCTACTTGTGTTACTGTTTCGGTAGACGTGGAAGGGAGGGATGGACCCATATGACGACAGAAACGTTCGCCTTAAGCCAGGACTATGACGGAGTGGAATATATTGAGAAGGCGCAAACGGAGGTCACTAAAAATCACCAAGGTGGCAACAAACAACGTAATATCGACTACAATACCAAAAGGATGTATGGCGATGGGGTTGCAATTTTCAAATTGTATTATAGTAGAAAGAACCCGACTTGTATCAGACTTTTTTAACTACTGAGGAACACATATGGACCGAATGAGCACTGGTTTCGCAACGAGCCCCTTGGGAAGAACACATCAAATATGATGCAAAAGATTTCAACAAAAGCCGGTCTTTCACAAGTCTACACGTGCCACAGCGTCAGGGCATCAACAATAACAACGTTGTATCAGGCTGGGGTAAATCCAGAGTATAATTTCGGTGACGAACCACAAGAATACTGTCAGTCTGAAACATTATATCACGGATATATCGACGGCGCAGAAACGCGAATGTTCAAACATTCTAAATGCATCCATGAGCATCAAACCTCAAAATGATGCGTCAATCCCGATATTTATGAACTGTCGGACAATGATGATTTCGCGGTGGGCGCCTTTAGTATTGACACCAGTACTATTTCGTCAGACACAACTACGGATCCTAATATAATTGGGGTTACCGACCAGACCGAGATAATTCCCTTAGGACCCTTATCGCAACCTATGAACTTGACATCGTCCGATGACGGCATCATCACCATTCCTGCAGCAGCACCACCTGGAACTATTTTTAATATTGATGTGCCAACTTCAGCATCATCAACTCACAATTCATTCCAGCTTCAAATGCACACAACGCACAATTTCATGGCTGGCGCTACAGTTCATCAGTGCACAATAAATTACAATTATGGAGTAGAGAAGTGAATTGACTGAAACTCCATAGAACAATTAAACTATTGTGATCAAATGTTGATGATATTGAATACTATTCTATATTTTGATTAAATTGTGTTAATTGTGTTAAGTCAACAGATTTGTTCCGCTTTTGTTGCCAATCATCAGATTTTTTCAGTCCATATTTAGTAACCCTTGTGCTTTGTGGACTTACACTCTTTTCCAGCAAATCTAGTTCATTATTATTTAGTTCGCTCGATTGCGACATTTTGACAGATCGATCGGTCGTCTGTTATTGTTTACATTCTTCCTAATCACGTGACATTTGATTGCGTCGAATATAGGTGATAAATCACTTAATGGGATGATTAGTTCTTAATTTTCCACTGGAATACCACGATATGTACGGTAACCTGTCTTACAGTAACGTATATGTGTGCGTCAACAATTTCCTTCGGCCCCACCATACGGACCGCATCCCTTATGCGATCTTCACCAAACTTCATATGTAGCTTCAGGGTACGTCAGATGGGATTTATCGAATTTTTCCGAATTTCAATGAAAAACATGGCCGATAGCGGCCATCTTGGATTTCAAAATTGTATCCATCGGAATACCCTACAGCCCGTATTGATGGCTGGATCATTTTTAAATTGTTCAGGTTCGATTATGATCACCTCTTTGCATGACTAAATCCTTTGGCACACCCTACAGACCACATCCCTCATTCGATCATCACCAAACTTCATATGGATCTTCGGGTTGGCCTCTAGATAGGAGCCACCTATCTTGACCGGCATTTGTTGAAATACATGGCCGCCAGCGGATCTTTTTGGCACACCATACAGGCCACATCTCATCCGACCGTCACCAAACTCCATATGGATCTTCGGGGTGACTTCCAGATCATCACCAAACTTCATGGGGGATTTTTGGAGTGATCTTTAGTTTACTTTCCTTCTCCTTCCCAAGTTGATGCTACATTGTCATTGACACTTTCATTGCCAATATCTTGAATAAAATATACGATTCATTTAAAAAAAAACACAGTATCATCTCATCAAAAACAACAATTGGACCACACATCACAATCCCCGCAATGAACCCAGTTAGGTCGTTTGTAATTATCCCACCTCTCACTGCATTCACCACAACTATCACCTCCATTGTCGTTTCCAGAAGTTTCACGGACAGGTGGCTTTGGGTTTTCCTTCTGGATTTCTCTGGACGAGTATCCACGACAAACACCAGCTCGGTCTCCGGTTATACATTACGTTCAATAGCACGGAGCTTTGTTGGTTACTTGTGACAGGAACTGTTCGAAGCTACTGAATGTATGACCATTGTCCCTTTAATCGGAATCAACACACCATGACTCTCTTCTGTGATTATTTCTTTGGGTAGAAAGAAGAATTTCAAACACAACTTTATTGATCGCAAAAGAAAATCATTGGCATTGTGAATCTTTTCCACTCGAACACTCTCGGCGGCTTTCCTTTTCACGACCCCCTATCTAGTCGCATTGTCCTTTTCCGTGCCCGGCCTCGAAGTAGTTCCTTGTTGCAGGATGTACAGCACTATGTGGTTGGCGATAGCGCTGAAAATATACCGGTTCCTGGACTGGCTGGTAGGACTATCTGCCCAATAGTGAGTGAGCGATATCTGTCGGAAATGCAGTTTGTCCAATATGGACATACAGTATCGTCGGCGCACTGTGGCTATTAACGTCCGGTGCACAGACAACACTTCGACGCATGCAACTGATTTCAATATGCTGATCATACTTCACAGCATGGCTTACCAGTGTAGTTCTCCGAAGTCAATCTGCACTAATGTGTGGCTGTCAGGGAGATTCTCTCTTAATGCTACTGTTAGTATTATAACTAATTTCGTTGCTGATTGCATTACTTTCCAACACAAATCTGCTAATTTATGACAGCACTGTCACTAATATAGATACTCTTCATAATGGTATATATCCTTATAACGTCACCTAATGGTGTATAGTCAATATTTGTGTTTGGATATAATTTGCTAAATGTAACTTGGTAACTAAAACGTGAAACAAAATTGAACTTCATCCACAATCTTCAATTTCAAAGTTATTTCAGTTGTAATGACGCCATAATACGACGTAGCTCCAGTAAGATCCGAATTATCGTCTCCGTTCTTACCCAAATCTTTGAGCCCATTATTGAGGGATCAGAAAGGCTGTCAACTCTTTCATCGAACCCTGTCAATATGGAATTGGTTGCCTAACTCGCGTAATAAATGGAATTCGGAAATAAAAGACGACTCCCAATCATGGGACATTATATTTTGTACTCCATTTACTACCACGCCTGACACGAAATTCCAATGGCTCTAATATAGAATTAATACGAGAATCTTCTCGACGAACAATTTTCTGAAGATAGCAGACATAAGAGATGATCTATGTAATCGTGTGCGAAATGTTTTCTTGGGTATTTACCCAAGAAAACATTTCGCACATTTTCTGGGACTGCCCACACACTAATCGGTGCATAACCGAACTTCAGTCTTGAGCATCAATTATGTGTCTACAAATAACCAAAACATGCTTCCCCCTGATACCCGTATGTCAGGATCTTCGTTTTTAGGTTTAACTGGATTTGCCAATACAGGTGCATGTGTTAACGCATGTTTAAGTTTTTCAGAAAGTTACTGGTATGCCAATGTCCAGTGGAATTCATTTGATTTCCTGGTTAATTATTGGCGGGGTTATAGTAATGGGTTCCGTCCGTCCCGAATTTGTAAGAGTCATAACTTGAACAAATGTAAATGGATTTCAAAGATTTGTGGTATATGAGTTCACCATTACCTAAATTTAGTTCGCAAGCCAGGTCTGGCCGGATATTTTTACCGGAGTTACCGGAGTTATTTTGTCAAATTTACCAAATAGCAAATAGACGACGTCTCAGGGCTCATTTCCACAAATGTCAACGGATTTCAAAGATTTTTGGTATATGAGTTAACATGACCAGTATCTAGAACGAGTTCGCAAACCAGGTCCGCCCAGATATTTTCAGCAGAGTTATTGGACTTTGTCTATTTTTGTGTGTGCAAATGGACGACGTCGCAGGGCTCATTTCCAAAAATGTCAACGGATTTAAATGATTTTGGTATATGAGTTCACATGACCAGTATCTAGAACGAGTTCGCAAACCAGGTCCGGCCGGATATTTTCAGCAGAGTTATTGGACTTTGTTTTTTTGTTTTTTTTTTGTGCAAATGGACGACGTCACAGGGCTAATTTCCACGAATGTCAACGGATTACAAATATTTTTGGTACCGGTATATTCGTTCCCATAACCAGTACCTAAAAGGAGTTCGCAAGCCAGGCTTTTTGACAAAATCCCACCTCTTGTTTAGCACATACTGAGAACGCAAACATTATTGAGAATGCACTTCCCCAACTGCACAATTCGGCGGGGGATACCGCCGTCTGCGACTGCTTGTTTGTGGAGTGGCAGGTGTACACACGGGCACAGCTGACTCGTGAATTCGATTTCGATTCATTGGCGAATGTGTGTGTGACATAGATGCCCGACAGACCCTAAATTTCAACGTCTTTTAAATAACACAGAATTGTTCAGCATTTGGACACCTGTGATCAAATGTTTCAAAATACACAATATAATTAGAATTGGGGACAACACACAACATCGAAACCAAACTCAATTTCAAGTTATGTCACTGATAAAAATGTCACCCATTCTGTTATTTTTGGCCGCCCAGTGCTCTTTCTTCGTAGTTCTCAACTGACCAGTATTCATTTCTTCGATCACTTCTCCATTTAATTATGTCAATTTATGAACACATACATACTAAGTGAAACTTATTAATGTCATATATCAATTATTTCAATTCCGATTCTGTGATTTATATTTCGCTTTTTGAAAAGGGTTGAACGACAACAACCAACGACGGCATGCGATTTATTCTAACATTTAAATATTGGACATTGTCATGCTGGTGGACGTAACGGCTACACAAAAGGCCTAGGCTATATTAGTCCAACAAATTAGACTATTCGGATTAATCCTTCTAGTCTAATAAAAGAGCTGAAAACCAAGTTTGCACAAATTTTGAAGCAGGTCAACACCAGTGACCACCGATATAACCCCTTCAAAATACCATTCTATCTGAAATTTTCTACAAATACATGAGTCATACCTGTAGCGGAGATAGTATTCTTTGTGTCCACACATAGATTGTGATATAAAAGTTGTCAGAATAACAGATTTTTTAGTTTAAAGGTGCGGTTGGCCTTGGCGGTGGGTATCCTGTGAAAATATTTCCACCCGTCAAAAACCGCCACAAACAGAAAGAACATAAAAATGTAGACTGACTTTGTCCGTATATAAATAAGAAATATCGCATAAGCAGTATGTTATTCTCATATGTTTAACAATTGTTATGTAAACAAAAGCATAAAAAGTTACTTTTCTGGTGTTTGTTTATATTATGATGGTAAACATAAAGAGCGTTCTTTGTTGGTGAATTCCTGATATGGAACTAATAAAGAGCGTTTATGCCATTTGTGTGTGATTAGCCAGTAGCATTGTGCTGTCCTCTGTAACCCAATCAGGCTCTTGCTTAGGTAAAATATAGTAGGTATTTATGATAACATGCTGTAACGCGATGGTCATGGTATATATGAACGAAACTGTATGCGTTTTAATGTTTTTAATGAATATTTTCGACAATTAAGGCCTCACGTGCCTTTAATCCCGGATTGGAAAACAATCACCATTTTCAAATACAAATAAATTATGTTAATTTCCGGGGTTTTCCCAGATTTCTGATCTATTACGCATGCGCGTGCTTTCGTTTTCGTATGTGTTCGCTAGCGTAGACGGGTTTGAATATTTCTGTCGGTTGAGTTGTTATAAAATTATATGGATTAATAGTGACACAAATTTATGCTAGTTAGTTCAGTCATGATATTTAACATTCTAACAAAAGGTATGTGTTTTTTATTTGTAGTTTTATTTGTGTCATTGGACGTGAACAGTGTAAGTTAAAGGGGCATGCCCTTGCCACATAAAAAATGTGGCTTCGTAGCGTTTTTTTCACGCCCATGGTTGGACGATGAGGGATTAAGGCCACATAAATGTCCAAATATTAAAATAGACCTTAATCCGAATCGTCTAATTTGTTGGACTAAGGCTATATATTAGAGCCATTTCCGTTTCCAATCGCGATTTAGGACTCCCATAGTCTCATATCCTTTGCCAAGCTATATCATACGTTCAGTACATGCAATTCTCATGCCTGTTCTGCGTGTGCACCAATGATTGTCTTACATCAGTAACCTAAAGCCCACCGCACACGCCACAACATTGTTGCGCAACAATGTTGTGGCGTGTGCGGTACCGCGTTTTTTGTTGCAGGCAAGCCTGCAACAATGTTGCGAACGATCAAATTATTTTGATTTTGTTGCTTGTTGTTGCTTGTTGCAGCCAATGGATGGACAGCGTCAAATCACATGGCTGAATGGCATCACGTGAGGACTAAACTTTTACAAGAAAATGGCGGCCTCAAGTCAGAGTCAGACTACGAAAATAATAACTGTTGACATTGTCAACACAACTCCGGATTTTATCTGGACTGGGGAAGGAGAAGAGGCATTGATAGAGGCATGGCACAGTCAACATGTGTTGTACGATACCAGGCGCCATTGTATCTACAACATAATCTTCTCTGAAGTTCTCACGCGAATTCAGTCGTCACGTGACCAATTGTTGCACAACATTTTACCGTGTGCGGTCATTCGCAACAATTTCGTACAACATTTGTTGTGTCGTTTGTTGTAGCGTGTGCGGACGCTTATAACAATGTTGTATAACCCCATACAACAATGTTGCGAAACAATGTTGTGGCGTGTGCGCCCGGCTTAACATGTAGTGCTAGTAATGCTTTAGCCGTTAATGATGCTGATGGGATACAATTATAACTGAGTTTTTAATATTAATTGATGCCACTTGGTGTATAGGACATAAGCTCCCATAAAGTATGTTAAGTATACCTTAAACGGAAGTAAATAATTCGAGCTTCCACAATTTGTCTACGCAATTTGAAAGGGGGTATAAGATAGCTTGATACACTCACGAAATATAGATATACTGGCTGCATATGGTCTGAAATTTACTTGCCATGGTCACAACTATTTTGCAGATTTTTTTAATTGCTCGCAGAGACCTGAAAAAAACGCTCTTTATTTCTACCATATCAGGAATAGACTAACACGGAACGCTCTTTTCTGTTCCTTGCCGTGCATAATGCTTCTTGTTTTGGGACCCATACGCACTGTTCAAAGTTGTATTGTTTTTTGTTACATATTTTTTGCCCGCAGAAAGGTAGTTCCAAGTATTTATCGACCTATTTCGATAGCGGGAAAAATCAATGCAAATATTATTAGGTGTATTTTAGAGCGCAAGCCACAATACTTTTCCGTTTCAAGAACGCGTTTCATAAAGCAATCTTACCTCCATCTCAAGTGAAAAGTTAAGTGCCCGTGAAAGGGTCTCGTCCATTTGGTACAATTTATCGGTACCAGCAGATATCCCTCATGTTGTTGACGAAACTGCGTTTCGCTTGAGGTTTGGCGGTGTACCAAATCTGAAACTCCTTCGGATTACGCGAGTACAAACTATCCTGGTTGCAACAATTAAATAAAGCACTTGATGTCGGATCTGTACATTCGATGAACATTTTCAGTGCTTTAACTGGACACATCTCTGAACCTTCCACGGCATAGGCCTACATTCGCTTGTCGCACCCAACTTCACCTTTCATATCTATTAGGCCACAATAAAAAAAATCGCTAGCTTTTCATCCCCGCCCACCCCGAAATTAGTGCTAAAAATTGCCACTGGACTGATTCCATGTATCAATAATTGCATGAGGAGAAAGTACTATATAACCCTATGCCTTTGTTTTCACACTATACCTATATACAGAACTTCAACTATTATAATTATTTCATTTACATCGCAGTACTCATCGCAGTGTCTGCAGGCTTGCCACTTTTCTCCACCTGCGATTTTCCCCAACCTACGATTTAAATCCCCAACCTACGATTTAAATCGCAGCATCTGCGGTGACACTAAGAGAATGCAATGGCATACAAGGTCAATGTAAATATTTTTAGGTCAATGCATTCTATTATATATGTGAGGCACCCTATGGGAGACTCGCATATATAAGAGAATGAATTGACATAAAAAAAACTTATCATACATTAAATAATGTAACTGTAATGCCAATCATCAGATTTACTTGTGTACAAAATGGGCTTGCTAAAAGACACACTTAACTCTTCGTGGTCAGTTGCATTTTAACTGCTAGAAATGGGGAAAAGAATGACAAATAAATACACTTTTGATATTAAACTATTGTAAATGTGTAAATATAAGAAATTGATGTTTGTTTCCTGCATTTCCATGGGGTATGAATGCATGTTGGTATGCACAAATTATGTGTGGTGTGCTTCCGTGCACCACACACATTGGCAGACTATGATGCATCCATACCCAATTCAGGAAACAAACATACATTTCTTTTATAAATTTCAACACAGCTATTTTGGCTCAACTAGAGATGATACCATGACCCAGATTACTTTGCTGTAATGCTATCGGCTGAATTCTGGTCTCAGGTCTAGACCACCCTAATAATCACGGTGTTCCATGTCAGGACTTGGTCTCGCGAAACCACCTGGTCGGAAGCTGGGATCGGCGCATTGTTGTACAATCAACGACAATCAATGACAATCTATGGACAAAAGCATGCTGAGCGCTGCATCGAGATTGGTGTGTTAATTTGGTGTCTCCAAACCTGAGCACGTGAAAGCGGCTTATATCCGTATTGTATAGCGGTATCTGTATGTCGTCGCCGTTCGACAGGGATCACGGGGCAGTGATGGTGCGGATTTCTCAACCCCTATGCGGATGTCACGACGTTGTCAGTTTTACGGGTGGAGGAAAAAAAAGTCTACGCAGAGAGTAAATTCACTGAGAAACACTCCGCTGTTTGTAGAAATACCGACCCCGGAAAGGGACCGACAAACTTGCCCAGATACACGAATCAGATTATCATCACTTAGAGTGGATCGCGAATCCGCGCTTGTCGGCATTCGAACTAGCTTCGTTAGCGCTAGATGGCAAATGGCGGCATAATGCCCCGAGCAATCTATCGACGGGACCACCGGCGTCCTTTACAATCAATGTATAGTGTAAAATATTGTTTGTTCAGATCAAGAACCAACTATATATTGTTCAACTTTTCGTCAAAATATTACACATAAATTACATTCATCTCATGAAAACATTTCGAACCATTATTATAGGGAATATCAGGTGGGACTTTCCAACAACTGGAAATAGTGAGGTACTTGTTGGAAATTTTCAACAATTCATTGGGGTGAGGGGTAACGTGTGCAATGTAATTTCGCGGACTTGGGAATTTGCAATAAGTTGAACATTTAGAAAGATTCTAAATAACTATCGCCGTGATTGAAGTTTTTAAAAATAATTTTCCAGAAAATGAAATGGTCACAACGGGGGTTGGGGGGGAGGGGGGATATCGGAAAAAATCGAGATGGTGCGTTGTATCACACTCCCGATAGCAGTTATTTCAATTGCCATGTAATGTTTGTCCAAATCCATGTTTAAAGATAAATTATGACAATTAAACCAATATGAAATGTCAAGGCTTAAGAACCTGGATCAAATAAATCATTAATCAAGAGCAGGGGTCCCATGCATTTAATTTAATTCAATTCAATCGGAAATTTCCTTATTTTGAACCACAATTTTTCGTTCTGTCTTAATATAATTTTGAGAGTTTTTGCTGTTATATTGTATATCTAGTCCAGCAATAATTTATTCTCAAATGATGAATTAGTACTATCAAAACTAGCTCCGACGGTCCGACCTCAATTCATTTCAGAAACACGGAACGAAAGACACCCGCATCCAATGCGGATTATGTTCCGATTGCAAAACTACTATCATTCCCTATTTATCCGTGTCGACCAAACCCATCGATAACATATTAGAAATAATAGCACGAAAATCTGACTTAATCCAGCTAACGGTAATATGCTTTCAAACACGACAAGGATGTTATAAATAAAACTCCACTGTAAAGCCAGATAAACGCACGCATGATTACAATCAAATTACCAATCTGTATCGTTACTGCGAAAACAGAAAAAGGTATTCTCGTCTCAGGTTCAAGTCTCGGTTTATACAAAAATCTCAGACCAGGGGGGTACTAGGTCTCAGTCGTAGACTATTACCTATAACACACATAATTATCGATTATATTACATTTTGTCCAGTTCATATATAATTATAATCTTTCTTCTACACGGCATATCAATAAAACACAATTCCTATTTGGTTAACATAAAGATAAATGCTTCCAAAAAATACATATGTTTCTGTTACCAGAACTTGTACCTTGCCACATGGTTCGAATTATGAACAGACTGACACAGGCTTGAATGACAATAAGAAAGCAAACCATGGTTTACGTAAACCTGAGTTTCAAAAAGACGAGAATACGGACCAGTGCTGACCAATAATCCCAGCTTACTCGCCTAGAAGCTGGGTAACACATGGCGATCACCGTGGTTTCGGCCTGGTCTAGACTATAGTTTACATGAAACCCTGGTCTAGACCAGGGACAAGAATTCGGCCGTATGTGTCTATCATATTTCACTTCTATTATTTCAGAAACTGATGATGGATATATACCATCACATAATTCCCTTCACTACAGTGAGGGTAATTACCAAACAGTTGGTAAAATGCTTGGTTTCCTCTTACTGCATGGTGGACCAGTTAGAGCAGTATTCCATCATGCTTTAATAGGATTTGGAATAGGTGATGAGGCAGCTACTCTGGCGACAGTCATTGGTGAAGCCAGACCAGTAATACAGGAGGTGAGAATCAATAAATATGTGTAATAAATCTGGTCTTTCTACATTCCGTTTTTCCTACTGTACACTCACAGCTCATAACTTACATTATAGCTGTTACACATCGTATAGCATATTACAAACCACAACAAGCTGTTAAACATCACAATGGTACAGGGTGAGCTATTACACATGGCAACGTTTACTATAAAGTGGTGTCAGAAATTACATGTCTCTGGGGCAAATTAAAACCAGATCACAGTTCTAAGTTCAAACAAATCCTTTTGCACATCCCTCTTTGGTTGAATTTTACAACTGGTACCGGTACTACAAGCTCTCAAACTTTTGAAAATTACCAACCTGACCATTTCGGTCCAACAGTTTAACTTGAAGTTGGTTTTAAAACATACTGGATGGAAAATCAAATCAAACTTTGAGAACAATTCTAACCTATTTTTGTTGTGAAAATATACTCTACAACTGATGTTGTATCAGGCATGAAATGTTCAACTGTTGAAAGTTTGATCAAATTAGGGGGTCAAAACTCCACCCCATCTACACTCCCACCCCATTGCCTCAATCGTTGTCCCCCACTCAGGCAGCTTAGAAATAATTAGGAATCTATATATTATTATACCATTATCACAAAGCATAGATACAGGTATGGTGTGTGGGGAGAGTTAAATCTCTTAACTCTGCCCCTATATGAACAAATGTGATCCCCATCTATGAGATCAATTAATCTAGTAATTTCAAAGGGTATGTTAAAGAGTTGAAGTGAATTGATTTCCCTCAAAAGTTTCCTAAATGAAAATGTCAATGACACTTCAGCTCAACTTGGAAAGGGGATTAATTGCATGGGTTACAGTCAATGTAGCGATTACCCTTGCAACAAACGTCGCACTACCGACGACTCAAATTCAATTCAAATTAGACTCGAGGCTAATTCTAAATTCGTCTGTTGAAACAAGCGTCACATTTAATTCAAGACCTTTGTTTCAAAAACGGATCTCAGATGCATCAGCAATTAGATTAGTGTTGCCCACAAGAATTCTTCGTCAGTAGTGCGTCTATTCGCATTTATTTGAAACAAATGTCTGTCGACTTCAATTCAAATAATTGAATTTGAGTCCTCGGTTTGTTCCGAGGGTTAGGAATGCGGAAATTTGAAAGGTCTAAGTAATACTCGATTATCAACACGAAGAGATATATATTTAAAGTAAAATCCAAGATGGTTGCTGATGCCTGTGTTTTCAAGTGAAATTCAAAAACATTTGATAGCTTCTATCTAGCAAGGGGTCATAGTAATGACACACACCAAGTTTCAAAATATTCTGCTTGGTGGATTTATTATATTTTAAGTACTTAATTTTTTAACAATAAATTTTGACACTATTGAGCTCACTTTGCTGATACCATTGGGGCCTGACCCCTCCAACATAATGAACATATGAACTGCTATGTTTAATATTACTCCAAAAACAAATTTCAGTTTCAAAATCTCTTAAAGGTCCACACAAGACCTGAAATATATGAGATCCACATAGGATTCAGTGTTAATTACCCTTCAGCCCCTAAAAATCATTCAAGCGTGACACCTTGAACAAATTAGGACCTAGGCGTCATAGGCGTCAAAACCAAGTATCAAAAGATTATGTTCGGTGGAACTAGAGAAGAAGATTTTAAAGTATTGATTTAAAATCTAGTTTTTGGCCCCTTATCTGGCCCAAATTGATGCAGAGGCCCCTAATGATTAAACTGACTTCATCTCATGTGAGCTAAAAAAAATGGGGGAATAAATTACAATTTTAATATTTCTTATCATAGCTGAAGAACTCTCCTAATATCAACAGTGACATGCCAGGTCTTAAACACCTCATGGAGGAGGCTGAGCTTTTCATCCCTGTCAATGAGGGAACAGGAGACACCATTGTCAGATGTCTGACAAGCCACTTCAGTTGGGTGACAAGGAGGCAGCCAATGTTGTCTGCAATATGGAAATGGACAGAAGAGACTGGACTGCACAGTTTTTTTGCAGAAACATCCTGGTATATAATCTCATTTAATAATTTTCAAACGTGGTCCATTATAATATATATTATAAGTTATCCAGTTTCTGGACAGAGTATATGGGTTCATGTTCATGTCTGGTATTCATATTCACCCAAGTCGAAGGCAAGCCCATACTCTTTACAGAAACTGTATAACATATTTGTACACCTGCTCCTGGATATCTAACAAATATTGCACAAGCATTGTTTCATCATCTAAAATTAGTCGGACATACATTGTTAATGAGCAAGCTGGGATGCATACATCATATAAATATTAAGCTGTAATGTACAATACAGGTCTATCTGGCCTTAATCTATACAGAAATGCAGCAGATATTATTTCCTGACGAATTTAGATATCAGATGATTCGCGGGAGATATAATATACTCTAGCATGTAGACTTGTGACAAACTTCAAAAATAAAATGATGTCGACAACGTTGTCCCATAGCGTATGTATACATAAGGTGGGGTATTAGTCCAGTCAATATAGTGATTCAACCTCACACTAATTGCAACAGAATTTCTGTCAGCGCTATAATGTAGAGAAACGTTCACCAAATAACATATAAAAAGTCCCAACAAAGTCCCTTATTGCAAACATGTGATTTTTAATGACTTAAAAATTCTAAATTTCAAGTGAAAATTGTGCACCAATCGGCTCCAGGCGATTAGGTGAAAGAACATAAGAATTGCAAATGTTTTGATAAAAGCATGAAATTTTGTATATAGGTACCTGACACCTAACCGATCATTTCAAGATTTGGAGACAGCCATATAAGACCCCCTTTAGCAACGGTTGCTTTGCATCTGTTTAATCCTTAGCAATGGATAGCTATAATGGGAAATTCCTAGGCCATGAAACAGGTTTATGAAAGTTCTTGTATGTTTAGTTCATTACATTGAACCAATTTGAGGAAATAATTCATGTTTAAAGAATGTTTAACGAATGTTTGACAATATTTTTTATTAGAAAATTACCATAGAAACGGGGTTCCGTGATAGGGTTATACAAATCTTTTAACATATCCTAACTTCATACTGTGAATGGGATCGAACTTATTTTAAACACAGCGGAAATGTGTCATTATTTTTTGCCTTATCGGCTTGAAATATGTCTATGACTTTAAATATTGTCAACACCACATACCCATTGAACAAAAAGTGAAGTAAATAACACATAAAGGGCGTTTCGTGATTATTTCTCACAATGAGATGCTTCAATTACTGCTGGATCGAGGTAACGCGTACTGAGTGCCAAATCTATCCACCCTACAGGTGTATCAAATCATACAAATAGTGTCCTATGACCAACAGCAGGTGTTCCAATTTCCAAACTAGTGTCTAAATCTATCCAACTAGTATCCCAAACCACCAAAGTATGTCCCATCCATCAACTGAGATCACATACTATCGAATGGTGTCCCAAAACTACACCAAGAGCCCCAGCTCAACCAAATGAGTGCCCCAAACCAACCAAGGGATGCCAAAGACACATCACAAATAATTTCAATCACCATGAATGTCTAAAACCATCTGATTAGAAAATCAAACATTATACGTAGTGCTCCAAAGCATCGAATGAGTGTCACAGGCAATCTACCGAATCATCTCAACCATCAAACAAGTTTACCAAACCACGGGACAATCATTGGATTGTTTGGGGAACTCATTTGAGTGACAGTCTGATGATCATATGGGATACTTGATGGATAGCTGTGTACACTACTGTGGTTAAAGACACTCATTGGACGGATTTAGAGACCCAACAGATGGTTTCAGACATTAGTTGGGTGGTCATAGATACTCCAAATGAACTGAAACACCAGTTGTGTGGTTTGGGGCACACTTTGCGATGGTTTGGGACAAAGACGTGTAGTTCACGACACTGGTTGGTTGGTTTCCACATGGGTGGTTTGGTGTACTCATTGGGTAGCTTGTGACACTCGCTGGGTGGTTTGGGACACTACTTGGGTCATTTGGAACACTCAAACGAAGGCTTGAGACACAAATATGTTGGTTTAGGACTCTCTGTGGATGGCCTGGGACACTGATTGGATGGTCTGGGTATCAAACACTCTTTTTGTGAATAAGGACACCCATTGTGTGGTTGTGGACACTACCTGATTGGTTTGGAGCACTGGATGGAAAGTGTGGTACACTCGCGTGGTTCAGGGACCCTTTAGACTGTTTGTGATACTACACGTGTGATCTGTGACACACTTTGTGTGGTTTGGGCCACTTAGTTGATGTTTTGGGACAGTCATATGGTGGTTTGTGTCAACCGTTGACTGTTTTTTATATTATGTGCGTGGTTGGTGACACCCATTGTGTGGTTTGGAGTATGCATCGGTGGCATGAACACTTTTTGTGTGGATAAGACACCCTTTGTGTTGTTGGGGACACTACCTGTGTGTTTTGGGACACCCAAAGGGTGGTTTGTGCAATCATGGTATGGTTTGGGACACCATTCTATAAGTTACAGGGCGAGTTGTTGCCGGATACGGTGTCATATGAGGCGAAGTGAGATTAATATCGGGCGAGGCGCTAGCCGAGCCCGATATTAATCTCGCTGAGCCTCATATGTCACCGTAGTCGCCAACAACGAGCCCTGTAACGATTTTATCATGTCACCCACATATCATGTTTTCCGTGTGAGAATTTGAATTACTTATACGAAGTTGATTACCTGCCAGTAAGTAATTTTTTTGTTTATGGCTATTAACTTGTCTAACGTCACAGTGACGCGTCATGGGCGTTGAACGTCAACGCATTGAGTCAATGGCTAATCACCAGAAGCAGGACAACAAACTTGAGTTTGATAGTTAATTTATGAGTGTTTAGAATTTCTCAAATATAATACATGCAGGTTTTGGTATATGGTACTATGTCTTTAAATTAACAGAACTTGATTTCCGACAGATATCCCTTTTCTTGGTGCCAAAATACACCGAAAATATATCGAGGCGGCAGAGTTCCATGAAAAACAAAATGGCGGACATCGACCCCATATGGGAACCTTGCTCGTCCCATATGGATTCCATATGGGACGGGCTACAAAGATGACGACCCCATGTCTCCTGATATGCTTCTACCAACGGAGCGTCCTCATTGGTCGATCCAACCAGGTGACATGATAAAGGATGGATTGGGCCCACTCATTGGATCATTTGGAACATCTGTTGGGTGTATTTTGGACACCCTTTGTATGTTTTAGGACACATGTTGGGTGAATATGAACAGACATTGTGGGTGGTTTGACACACTCACTTGATGACATGGACACTTTTGTGGTTTGGAGCACTAAGTGTGCAGATTGGGTGGCTCGGAACACTACGTGTGTGACCCCATGCTGAATCTGATGCCGATTTGCTGACCGCGCACACTGCCATTGGTGCCTCGTCAACGAATGATACCATCGTGATAGTAGACGATACAGATATCCCAGTTCTCTGATATTATGCTGAAACTGATGGTTACAGTATTTTCTGTGCCAAAGGTGAATGGCAAGACGAATCAGCAAAACAGTTGGGACATTGGTCAAATTAGTAAACTGCTGTCGGTACCTATATGCGACAATATCTTATTTATCCACGCAGTTTTAGGTTGCGACACAACATCGAGACTATTTGGAATTGGAAAAGGGTCTTGCTTGAATACATTTCTGCACAATGATTTCCGCTGATATGCCGGTACGCTGTATTCAACAATATAAATGTCACCAGTGATGAAATCATAGATGCAGACGAAAATGCCCTGGTACTTCTCTACAACGATGATGCTGACAATACTCTCAAAGTTTTCTGCAAAAGGAATGGAATGTGATCTCGCACATTGAGCCGCGACAACTTCCACCAGCTTCTGGAGCTGCAAAATACCACAGCCTCAGAGTATATTGCCAGATCCAGCACTGGAACTTCAGTGGAAGGGTTGATCCAATGACTTAGACATGGTCACTGCAAAGGATCCCTCCCCATGTAAAAATTCCGCATCAAAAATAGACAGTGATGAAGAAGACTATTAGAGTATACGGGTTAGCTGAGTTCTATAGGGCAATAGTAAATCCCGGGTATAAATTAACTGCAAAGTAACACCTTTTTAGACTCATGGGATATATTATTGTGCAAATATGATGTTTTCACAATAATATATCTCATGAGTCTAAAAACGTGTTATTTTGCAGTTAATTTATACCCGGGATTTACTATTATCCAGATGACTCATACGGCTATCTCTCAACATATCCTGAGTTCTATAGACAACACGCACAACATGAGAACTCTTTGTTTGTGATTGTCATTCATTTTTCATAAATTTAAGCCACTCTTTTATTCAAAAATACCATGTGATGTGGCTAAAACCTTTATATAAATAATCTCAATAGCAGCCAACACAAAATGTGAAGATGATATCATACTTTAGCCGACTAAAATGACTTAAAGTGACAAAATGGTGAAATCACATATTTTGGATAATATAATCGCTCTCTATATCAAAAACTAAGCCACCCCTATATTAAAAAAGACCATGTAATTTGTTTAAAACATTTATGTCGACAATATTACACAAAATATGAGAGATTTTTATCAAACTTCAGCCCCCCTAAAATAGTTTAAATTGACCAAGTGGTGAAATCACATATTTCACAAAAGTAAAACGCTCTCTATATACAAAAACTAGTGCAAAAACCAGTTTGGCGACCTCCAATTTTTTGGGACTTTTTGTGTAGAGATGTCTGGTTACTACTCTGTAGACAAATGAAGAGAAAAATTATGTTGCAATTAGTGTGAGGTTGGCCTATTTTTTAAGCCAGATTGACTGGACTATATATAAATAAGATGGAAATACAGGTCTATATTGACCATAATCCATCCAGAAATGTAGCAGGTATTATATACTGACAAATTTATGAAGTGTTGGTGGCTGGCACATGCACACTCACACAGTATACATGACTATACTTAGACTAAAGCTGACTTCGCCTCAGACAGTGGACATAGGTTTCAAGCGAATGATTCGGTATCACAAATACTGTTCAATTGACCTTTCAGTACACAACTTAAGCCTATTATCTTAGGAACAGGTGGATAAATTATAATATATATTATAGTATATAGCATGCTAACATATTGAAACTTTCAAATGTGTTTGACTACATTGTAGATGCATATGTTAGTAATATACATCCCAAAATACTGATGTAAATTCAAAGATGCACCCACGTTTCCCAAGCCTGTTTGTGATGAAATATGTTGAAGCTGTAAGAATATCATTGCTCAGGATACATATACAAAAGTATATTGTTCCCCTATGATCATATTTTCTCAAACCTCTGAGTAGGGCCCGACGAATCGGCAACTTCAACATCGAATCTAATCAGGATAATGATTCGAAATTGAATTGAAACGAATCTTGAATCGAATCTTTTTTCAAACACTTTAGTAGATTCGCGGTGTCGATCAGTGGGAGGTACGAGCAAAAATGGGGGCAAATGTCAGATGATTTTATAACATCAGTGAGATAACTCATATTACGAAGGAGGTTCATTGAACTTAATTTCTATGACATGATATGATCAATATTTAATCACAGTTTAATATATGAGAATGGCAGGACATCATTTCATATTTTGTGCCACTGCCACTATGCGTGAAGTTCGTGAAAGTAAGCAGTTTGGAACTTTGGAGTCAATCACCGTTGTTGAACATTTGTGTCAAAAACCCCGAAAAACAGATATCCCAACCCCTACTTATTATACTATATGAGCAGTGAGCTTTTGTGCAACTTACCCTATACACATTGGACCATGGGCGTCACAGATGGTCGCGGAAAGAGACTTGTGTTAAAGATATATTATGTACTCGTTCGGGTGCGTGAAACTGATAAGTTAGTATTCAGGTGCTATGCCAACTGGAGGAATGTATCATTCTACTAACATCACCGAAAATCACAAGCAAATCGACCGTACCACTCCATACAAAATATTGCCTGAACTACGCCAAATTGTAAATATTTACTACTCCAATCGGGACGCTTCTATCGGCGATAAACTAACGAAAACGATTTTGCCATTGGCAATCACTGCATTTAAATAACAAGAGCATCGCTAGGGCGTGATAAAATACGCCCTTTAGCTATTTCGAATTGCACTACCGCAAAATAAAATAATACTTTGGGCTCACATTGGAAGAATATCTGATATACCCCTATTTTCAATGCCAAAATGCGGTCAAATTCTAAGTCGAAAAATGGCTGTAACTCATGTGAAAATAATTAGACAGAACCTATATTCGAACTTGGCATGTAGTTTTAGCCGGAAATACACATACCAGCTTTGGTTCAGATCAAATCATAAAAACTGGAGTTATCGGTCGGAAACCGAAATTTTATGAAATTGTCGAAAAAGGGCTGTAACTCACACTAAAATAACTGGACGGAACCCATACTCGAACTTGGCCTGTATCGTTAGCTGGAAAATACACATACCAACTTTGGTTCAGATCAAATAATACAAACTGGAGTTATCGGCCGGAAACCAAAAATGTTAACAGATGGTCAAATTCTAAGTCGAAAACCGGCGGTAACTCATGTAAAAATAATTGGACGGAACCCATATTCGAATTTGGCCTGTATCTTTAGCTAGGTAGGAAATACTAACTTGGGTTCAGATCAAATAATCCAAACTGGAGTTATCGATCGGAAACCAAAAATGTTAACGGACTGACGGACAGACAGACTGATTACATAATACGACCTTTAAAAAAAAAAGGTTAAAAAGGGCGTATAATAAATAAGAATGTCGGTGTGTGTTGTCAATTTAGATATAATATTTGTATAAAATAACTACTTTCAACAAGATTATTCTCCATTTCTATTTGATCACCCTACCGGAGTGTTTCACATCACTTTAAGTATTGGGGATATAATGAATATTTTTTTATAGATAATGCAGTCTTTTCCCAGTGAAAAGAACTTGTACATAACGATTTGAAATATCCCGAATCACTCGACCGCTTTTGAATCAAATCAAATTGGAATCTAAAGTTCGGTATATTCCTAAAGTATATACGTGCAGAACGGAGTTTGTCACATTATGCAATGGTATATGCATTGAAGATACTATAAATTCAAGAATAATGCTCTGTAAAGTCTGTAACGTCAGTTTGTATCATGATGTAAAAGGTGACGTAATGTGGGTAGGGTTGGATTAATATTATCCATCATGACCTGGGGTATGGGATGGTAAAATCTCACCTGAGGGGCCAGATATTTGGGCCGGAGACAAGGCTTGCCGAGTGATCGGTCCAAATATCTGGCCCCGAGGGTGAGATTTTTCCATGCCCACATCCCAGGTTATGATGGATCATTTTTCTCCCAACTCAAGAGCCTCATTTCGATTTTTTGTTTTAACCAATCTTTGGCACATTCCATAACGGTACATCTGGGGAGAAATCTGATGCGATATTCCTGATTATCTGGGATGGTTTCGGTATATACTGTAAAACAAAGCGCGTTACCCATGCACGAAGGATTAATATGTTAGAGTGAAATCGACATGGTATTGTGAAATCGACATGAATACGTCACATCATTGCACCTGCACGCTAGCCCGAGATTTATTTTTGCTAAAAAAATTGCCAAATAAAAATATTTTTTTACCAAATGCTGTAATGAGTTGCCAAATGCTATCAGTTTCTCCAACATTGTTTCTTTTATTTTGACTATTTCAACAATCGCTGCTTGAGCAACCTTTGATATCGATAGGAAAGCAGTTCGTTATTCATAATTATCGCCTCTATACTTGGGTTTATCATAGCACAATAAACCAACAACAGAACAATGCAATTGTAGAAGGGTTTCTTTATCAGAAAGGCATATCGAAACAAAGAGGATTAGCTATGTAAACACCACAACTAGACACACTAGCAAACCATCCACCGTCGATACTAATATCAGATTAATTGCATCTTGATAGAGGTGTTAACTTTTCATAAACTTATACAGGTGTAAATCACCACTAATACCATTAATAATGAGTTTCCTGAAATGAGTGGTATTGATTGACAAAAATTAATAAACTTTCTTGAGCAATCAAAAGTGACTTGCCAAACTTTTTGCAAAATGAAACTATTTTTTGCCAAATGTGAATTATTTTTGCCATTGGCATATTTGGCAAGTGGCAGCGCGAACCCTGTATATGACAGACAAATGTTAGTCAGACGCGTTCGACAATTTATTGCAACGATGACAACTGTTCAAATGTGGAACTATTTCATTTGATATTTGTGAAGCTGCTATCATTTACATGTTAAATAATGTGCAAGTGATGCCAGTTTCGCTTGGGACTTTTCCGTTTGATGGAATGTGTTCGCAAATTAGTCCTGTATACTGCATGTTATGCAACTCTGCGTCTACAAGTGAGATTATGTCGAAGGTTCTTCATGATTAACATGTTGCAGGCTTGTCCCAATTTGTATTAGCGTCCACGAATTCGCCCGTATTTATTTACTTGAAATGTGAAGCGTAACTGGTTGGTTGCCATTGTTTTCGTTAACATAAAACATGATGACGAATTGTTACATTAGTTCCGGCTCTTAATTAAATAGGTAAAGTAGTCACGGGGGTAGGGTGAGACAGCTGGTCACATGTTGGGTGAGACAGGGAAATCTCACCCAGCTGTCTCACACGGGCTGTCTGTGTTAAAATGTGTAGGGGTGGGAGAAAGAGCTATCCCACCCCACCTATCTTAATGGAATACGCGTATCTCATGACATCGGAGGTGGGAGAAATATAAATCACACCGTACCCATGGGGTGTTCCCTAACATATCATGCTACGAACTAATATAACATAGTTTATAGGGTGTGTAACTTACGCAAAATTTACAACAAGCACAATAAATAAATGTTGTAATTGAAGTGAGGTTTTAACTCATAAAACAAAGGATAATTTACATTAAGCTATGGCAATTATTTCAAGCATCATTTGATGTCCCAGATTTGTCTATTTAATCCCTATATGGGACGAAATATACCACGTTAAAAGTGTCAGCAATTACCTCGCAACACTTTTTTTTCCAGATGTTTTTGAGAGCATACTGTGCCAGAGATGCGCACCAAAGAATGAATTAACAGCAGATTTGGTCCACAGCTTTTTTAAATTTAATGAATTTGGCCATCCATGTTCTAATGAAAATACTCAATCGCAGACAATAGCATGCTTCTTGTAGTCATACCTTTATGGCGTAGAAGGTATGAAATATACCATCAGAATAGAATGTTTATTTGAAATGCTGAAGTTGCAATGTTTTAAACAGAATATGACAGAAACTGAGTTTGCAAGAACATGTTTTTTTTTCAATATGCTATCTGATTCTATAGCAAGATGCCATATTTATATGCCTTCATGACATATATGGAGTACATATCTCTCTTGACATCAACTGAGTATCCAACTAAATTGATTGATTGATTGATTTCTATCACTTCCAAAAGCTAAGGCTATATCTTGATAAAAGAAGGGGCCTGTGTGCAACCAAATTAGTAAATGATGAGCTGCAGAGGTTTAAAATTTTAATATGAATATTAAAATGTATTTTAAAAATCTTCACAAGTGAATGTAACAGGATATTTATTATAAGTGATAATTAATTTAGCAATCACTTATTGGTGGGAAACTTATTTAGATCGATCAATTTACGATGTAGGTTCAAATTAGTCCAGTATAGATTTTGTTGTATTCGCAACCCTGAGCAATAGAGATATAATTATAATCATAATAATCATTTTTCTTCCAATTTCAGAAAACAAGATTATTTGTGAAAGTTCCGTGCAAATCACGCTGGGCAGAATCCTCAAGTACATGACTGGATGTAAGAACATACCACCCGGAGGATTCTGCTAACAATTCGCTGTCAGTTTTTGCAGCAACATTGTCAGAAATGATGAGATTGTGCAAGCATTTCCATTTGTGTCCACTTGCACTAACTATTCCTGTGTGGCTCTCTTGTAACTACAGAAGGTTTTCTGACGTTATGACAGAAACAATAATAGGAAGCCAAGGATTTTGTCATGTTTAACATCTTTCAATTCCTATTATTGTCAGCCATAACTTCAGAAAACTTTCTGTTATCTAAGTGTTTGTATATATGCCCCCTGCAACCTTCCTCCATAGTTGAGATTTAATTTGATACAGATTTTATCCCATTTTGAAATAACAATCGGTTTGTCAATGCTAGAAACAAACTTTTAAATGAACTCTTTATCAATTAATAATCTCCCAGTTTCTTACCACTACATCAAATGTTGGTTGGTCATGGTTTATGTCGCTTCATGACCTATGAACACTTTTATAAATTTTTAATGGAAATTCCCCAGCTCTATTATTTGGGCTTGCAATTTTATTCGTAGGCCGAGATTGGACATGCCAGTTTGAATGGTGGGTGGAGAGACCATGCATTTGTAACATTTACGGGATTAAATTTCCAAGTGAATAGCTGACAACTCACTGATATAACGTAACTCAACAAGTAATTAAAAGTCCATATTGCCACTAGACAACATTTCCTCCATATCGAACCACTAGGTTCTGATAGATGTGATGCGGAGACGAAGTGTTGTGTGCATAGTTTCCTACCACAGTGTTTGCGCACAATTTGAAATGTATTTAAGTTTAAAAGTTCGTTCAAAAATCTTAACTATGATCAACTTTGAATATAACAAATAGCATATTTTGAAAGTTGATGATCGATCTTACTTAGGCCAAAAAAAAAATTGTCTGTTTCCGATTTCTTGTGTAAAAAAATCCATCTATAATGCACCATATTCTAAAAACAAAATAAAACTGGGTATTCTCAATACCATTGTATCTAGTTGCTGAAGTTTCTGACAGAAAACTAGTTTTATATCTGACAATATACCCAGAATGTGCACCAGGAAGTTTGGAGTGATCTGAGTTCCAAGAAGGGACACAAAAATGCTATCTCAGGTAGCCCATGGCACCATGTTGCGCAATACTGTACATGACAACATTGATACTATCCGCATCGCTAGCAACAGTCTAGACAACTTCTGTGCCATCATGTTGACATCACATTTTCAACAGATTTATTCCTGAGATTGGGATTCATCTGCAACCACAAATACATGTACACATGTATCTAAATTTGTTTAAATGGGATAAGAAATTAATAGGGAATTTCTTTAGGAAACAATTAAATCGATTGCATAATTTTGGCTGTAGTTCTGACTCAGAACTTCTGAGCGCGTGACTTGATTATGATAGCTGAAGCATCCGCTCTTTATTTTATCATGCGCTACATTGTTTATTTTTCAGCCTTTATCTATAAGTAGACGACAAAGGTGATGGATAAAAAACGATATAGATGTGTTTAATATGTCAATTACATGCATAAAAAAAATTTAATTTTTTTTTTTTAATTTATAATTAATTTATTTTGGAAATGTTTGGAAAACAAATCCAGGTCGGCCCAATTTCGGCAGATCACATGTTCGAAAACAATTGCAAAATTACCTTACCAGACAGACTTATGTTTGTTTGCTAATTTTCGGACGACATCAAGTACATCAGGATTTCAGTCTGTTGTGTTTACATACAAAATGCTAATTTTCATCTTCTTCAAGAATGGATTTAGCTATTAGATACTTATCTTTGATGTTAGTCTCTGTGCCAATCCTTGATAGCATAAGCTCATTCTGCCTGGGTGAAATTTCCATAGTTACGGCTCTATTACAACCGATTCTGATTCCTCAATAACATCGTAATTTGTGCTGATTTCTTGTATGGCATCCTCAATTCTGGCCTGCAAATTTTCTGAAAAAGAACTATCAGAAGATGGCAAAATATTACTAGAGTTCAGCATACTGTGAACCCACAACTGATATGGTGACTGGTGCATGAAATCATTTAAATCCTTATTTATGTCATCTGAACATGCATAATGCAAACAAAAATACTTACATCATTTGAAGGGTTGAGAATACCTTCATCCTCAAATTCATAAAACATTATATAATATCGCTCAACCACCTCTTTATATACGTCTCTCCAAAGGCGTTCAATCCTGATTGTGGACATTCTCCAGTAATATGGCTGGCCCTGTTGCGTCCATTTAACAAATTTATGAATGTAGCTACTTGAATATTTTCACCCCCGTAGTCAGACTGCACTCTTGAGTGAACACCATTCTTCAATACAGCCTTAACAAACAAATCCAGTACTGTTGATGGAGAGTTGTCAGAGGCACACTCCAGGAAAGTAATCAGTCTAGATTTTCCATCAACACAACCATGAGTTGCAAACTTCCATCTAAAAATTATTAAAAATCATCTTAAATTCCAGATAGTAATTGAAAATCAAATAGATACAGAAACCAGCACCCCACTTACACACATCCTTTGCTTACTTTTTCAAATGAAACAATATAGAAAGATTAATTATGAACTATTTTGACATAATTTCTAACAGATCTATTTTAATGTGGATTGCAGTGAAAATGTCTATGTGTTCAACAAACCTACAATTTATATACTTGCAACAAAAAGAAAGTCGATTGCTTTCTTGAGAATTACTGATATTTACCACATTAGAGGGAAACAATATCATACAGTCTATTTCAGAAACTCATTGCTCATATTATAGAATTCCAACTTGCGATGCCATTTGAACCGTGAAATTTATTGAACCAAGAAGAGGTAATGATTAATGTAAGGGGAAATTTAAATCCTTGTGTTCTAGTAGAACTGGTTCTGATACATGCACTCATGTATCGTCTTTTCATAGCTTTAGCAAGTTGAGTTTCTTGCCCTGCCATGTCTTACAATGAAGTAGATGTTATTATTGCTCAGGCGGAGACTGGTTGGTGGCTTATTGACTGACTGGACACCTAAGTGACAGGTCAGTGATTCATTAGCCAGTTTCCGTAAGACTTTTCTAGGAATGGGTTTGCTCAACCTTGACAGAAATGCAATTGCAATGCAATACATAAAAATGCGGCCCTTGCCGCTCTTCTAATAAGCATTTATATCATACAATAGAATACACAGACCCCACCATCGGGAACAAGTACAGAGATAAAACTTTCATCTCATTTTTGAGACAATGTATGTTAAACCCTTCCCCAGGTCCTGTACTGTAAGCTCATGCTCTATCAGGTTACATGTATACATATGTTCCTGCTGCAGAATGACATAACCTGAGTTATTTTGTGGTCTATTCCAATCTGATTAAGGATATGTGGTCCATAATGGTGTCACTTCAACATGGCGCGAAGTCAGTTAAGCGAGAGTAACTACTTTCGAAACCACAGGGAATACAAGGACATGCCATGCTCTATATCAAAATAAAGGTCTGGAAATATGAAATCAACTAGTGAGCATGAGGGTGGTTGGTGGCTCCTGGTTCTAATGGAACAATTGCTTGCTTGAAGTATGTGAGTGCACTGTTACATCACGGATAACTGAACTGCAGAAAGCTTAAAGATACGGTTGGCCTTGGTGGTGGGTATCCTGTGAAAATATTTCCACCCATCAAAAACCACCACAAACAGAAAGAACATCAAAATGTAGACAGACTTTGTCCGTATACAAATAAGAAATATCGCATAAACAGTATGTTATTGTCATATATTTGACCATTGTTATGTAAACAAAAGCTTAAAATGTTACTTTTCTGGTGTTTGTTTATATTATGATGGTAAACATAAAGAGCGTTCTTTGTTGGTGAATTCCTAATATAGAACTAATAAAGAGCGTTTATGCCATTTGTGTGTGATCAACCAGTAGCATTGTGCTATCTTATGTAACACAATCAGGCCCTTGTTTAGGTAAACTATAGTAGGTCTTTATGATAACATGCTGTTTACGCAATGTCATGGTATATATGGACGAAACTGTATGCGTTTTAATGTTTTTCTGTTTACGGTGATTGGAAGAAATATGAATATTTTCGACAACTAAGGCCGCACGTGCCTTTAAGTATTTTAAACAAACAATCCGGTGCATAATGTACCCAATACACCTAACTACAACAAATTTAGATATTTTCCATGTCATGTGTCCAGCAGGGCTTAACCCTTCCATGACTGGAGCTTCCTGAAATTTAGCGAAAACACTGTAGGGCGCCTCACGTTTATAAAAGGATGCATTGCCCCAACAATATTTACCTTGACCTTGAAAGCCAGTGCATTCTTGTATATATGCGAAACTCCCTATGGGAGACTCACATATACATTTAAGAGAATGAACTGGCACCGGATCTTTAATGCTGCACCAGCGCAGCTCCAGTCATCAAAGGATTAAAGTGTACAATTATTCTTATAGTTAGGTGTCTTGGGCATAGTATCCACCAGATTATTTTGATGCCGATCTTCATTCAACTCAATTATCGGCCAATTCTTCAGATTTATACTATGGCAATTTATTTATGTACGTTACATCACAGAAATGCAGTTTTTGGGACCACATGTCTTTAAATGGATTTTTCTCTAAATTCTCGAAGTGCCAAATTATGAGTGTAATCATGGATTAGGGAAGAATAATTATGTTGAGTTCAGGGAAATCAATTGTATGGACAAGAAAAAGTATATGCGATAGGAATGATTTTGAAGTGTTATGTGCGTTACTAAAAAAAATTACGTGCATTACATGTTCAAATCTAAGTGATAATTTTGAAATGTTTCTACTTCTAAAAGAATTCTTATATTATTTCTTTGAATGACACAATCTTCAAAAGATCTAAGTGTTTTTGAAGTATATAAATGGCTGCATTTTCAAAAACACATGCATCATAATTTATATGGTTGAATCTTGCACAATACATAGTGAGATCAGGACAAACGATGCCAGCCTCAGACTGCAACTGCAAAAGTGTATTCTGGCTTAATAACTTGTTTCAGTGCCAAGTCCGATTTTTGTATCAACCCATATTAAGAGCTCTTTCCATCAATGTATCACATTATTATAATCAATAAATTTGAAAAATGATCAAGGAAATATGGGTTGATACAAAAATCGGACTTGGCACTGAAAGGGTTAACAACAAATGTTATTGTCTAGATATGGTATTCAAAACTAGCCACACCAAATTCACAAGTAGGGTGATGCCCATGGTAAGAACAATAATGTAATTAAAGTGATGTGAAACACTCCGGTAGGGTGATAAAATAGAAATGGAGAATACTCTTGTTCAATAATCTTGTTAGTACAATGCTACATTCCTCCAGTTGGCATGGCACCTGAATACTAACGTATCAGTTTCACGTACCCGAAAAAGTACATAGTATGTCTTTAAATCACAACCCCCTTCATATTCAATCATCTATCCCTTCATGACTACAAGGCTAATTCGGCAAAATTAAACATGTATGTTAATTGTTGCTATTAGTATACGTAACAACTCATAGTAAAGATAGTGAAAGTTCATAAGGATCATGTCTGAAATGCATTGATTATCGATCCTTTATCAAACCCATTGCCAGTGAGTCTAATTTCACATGACTTTCTTTAACCATATTCAGACGTTTGTCTGATAAAAGCTTGTTGATTCAGGAACAGAATGCATTCCGTCTTGGTGTACATGTATATTCACCATTTTATTATTAAATAGTGAAAGATGTGGATTCACTATCAATTTGAATCAACATAGAATTCATGTTGGAATTTAATTGTCAAAACAATACTCGTTTCTATGTTCAAATTGAACTTTTCCAAACAAGGCTTGTAAACCATCAATATTGTTCAATATCTGCCATTGAAGCACCCACGGTAACAAGATAGAATTATTAGTAGTCCTATGCATGTTTGAAATAACTAAACTCCATGAATTTTGAAAAACTAATGATTATTGTAATGAAGAGGTACTCATAAGTACTAGTATTAAACTGTACAATGCAAATGTAACCCAATTAATCTATCATTTTCATCAAGTCTGTACTACGAATCGTGTAATTGTCAGAAAACATGGGGCCATATTTATGAGAAATGTCATTAATGGATAAGATGGCACTATACTTCACAAGAAAATATAATAATTAGATCTTAAAATATCAATGTCTTGTTTAAAATAAGACTTATCCTGGTTTGGACTGTTTATTCAACACGATTGGTCAGAGTGATATGTAATGCAAGTAACGATACGTGCATTACAGATTGTCAGTGTAGAATCTCCTTTAATTCGATAGAAACTGGGGGGAAATTGTATGATATGAATAAGGAATTAAGTTTAACTTTAAAAATCAGGCTTTGCAATTTTAATATTGTCCTTTTGACTCGCACAAAAAACAATCTTATGAATTGTGTTATGTGCGTACATATTTGAATTTAACTTTTACAATTTATTTAACTGATAAAGTTATGTTACATGTATGTTTCAGAATGGGAACTTGAATAAAATTACAACTTTTTTCTTTTTAAATATTGTAGCATGGTAAAATGGTGCTAAATCTAAGAAAAAAAATCTTTTTTAAACGCAAGGTTCTGAGGCCCATATATTAATTTCCAGAAGCCAACTGGTAAAAAATTTTTCAAAATGAATAATTCAGAGGCATGCAAAACAAATGTGTATATACAATTGTAATATATCCAAATTTAAATTTTGCCGACATGGTTGACCCTTCTGGAGAATCGACAATACCTGATCTGATTATATATATTGAAGTTTAAGATCTCATTACAATGTGATTATGTATTTATTTGTTACCAAGTCTAATTTTATGTAATATTTTATTATTGTATGGTACAAATGACTATTGCCGATTTTCTAGTAATAGTAATGTGCAATCGGACAGGTTTATGATAACGTGTCTGTTACAATTGTCATGACATCCTCTTTCAAACCTCTTGGCAAACAAAAGCATGTATTCTTGTCCCATTTGACATTCAAGTGGTAAATTTGACTTTTGACCTCAGATCATTTTATACATTTTTTTTTAGAGAATGGGCTTTATCTTCATTAAATAGAAAACTGTATTTCAAATCCACAATTAGTTATATAATAAACAACATCAGATGTCGGGCTGTTTATATTTCCAATCCCAAACAAACAAACTCAGTCAGTATAGAAGTCTATCTTGAGCATGTGTTGTATAGATTGCTGTATCGTCAGATGACCCGTATCGATAATCATATCACTGTGGTCTGTATCGCGAGACATCAATATATTTTTACACGCCTATATTATAGTTATGTTCCGCATTGTTGTCATGTACTTTTTGTAACTATTTTACTGGTGCTCTAATCAGTGAAAGATACAAGGCTGTGCACACAACATATCAGTAAAAAAAAACACATATAAGATTCATTTCACAATCTTGTAGAGCATTTCAGTGTTCTCACTCTAATGAAATTTGACGCCATACCTGTAGGTTTATAGGACAACTACTGTCATCTTACCAATGTATAAATTTAGCTGAACAGTATAATTGGTCATTTTAAACATAGTAAATAGAACATGGATATCGCCTGCACTGTCAAACACCCAAACTAGTAAAATTGCTTTCCCAAAATGTGCAATGCAAAACTCACATATGAGATATAGAGGATCTCCAACTCGTTATGTTGGGATATAAGATATTATGAAATGAGTTTGATAAATTTGATTCACAACGAGTCATAGAAAAAACTAAATCCTTAAAAGAAACTTTAAAATGCATACATTAACATCATTGGCTGAGATACTTCACAACCGTGTATTTCGCACTCAGGATTGCAACAAAAAATAGTCCCCGAATTTGCCTCTTTGTTTTTGTGTCTATTTTGTTAGTGCAATGAAGTTTTACAAGAATTTTAATTTCATGAACAAATCAATTATTTTGTATTGTCTGTTTTTGGTGTCATTCGCGGCTTTTCAAAATAGTATTAATCTGCCTAATCAATGTGAAGTAATTCTTTTGGCACACTGCCAAATTGGCGGGAAGCATGCGCTTATTCGTGATTACCGCTGTCAAGTCATTCAGCTTTTACTCACTAGTGAGATATAGATACGATCTACAATGAGTCCCCAGTTTATAGCGGAATTCACAAAACGAGTCTAGTAAATTAGTTCTGGGCAGAGCCTTTTATGATGTCCAGACCTAATTTACTGGAAGAGTATTTTCATTCCGCTAAACAGGGGAAGAGTTGTAGATTCTATGTATTACATGATCATAAACCTGGACAAAACATACTGTATGTGCTCCAGTTGAATTGTCGAATATAAAATCCTTCAAAGAAACTTGGATATATTTTGACATACTGTTTGAAAATTGGATAATTTTGGAGGTACATTTTTTGTTTATTTATGACAAAATTTATTTAAGAATATTTGTTGGATGGCTGATATTGCAATGAAATGCCTATTTCATGTACTTGACTCACACCATTTTCCAACTTTGCATCAGCCACTGACAGCTAGTGGGTATAATGTTTAATATAGAGTATTGGGTTCAGAAATAGCCCATACTCAACCATTTGCCATGCCATAAAATGCAGAATTTGATTCTAGAGATGGTAATATGGCATATTTCTCATCAACAATGACTTATGAGTATGAAAAATTGAATATGAACAAATAATGTTGAAAAAAATAAATTGTGGTTGGTCAGTCGGTGAAAAAATTAGCTCTACTTGATTGTGAAATGACCCATAAACATATTTATGATATTATGCCAGAAAGAACAGATTATACACTTTGATTGACAAAACCATTCACGGCTGTGGAAAGTGGCTTTGCAACCACACATTAAATGGGTACTGTACACTGACTCCAATCATAAAATCATTGTCATCATAATTACCACGATGTTTGCATCGTTCATAGAGCACACAAGTGTATTTGAACTGATCCATGGCTCAAATTCATTCATTTGTTGAATATATTCTGTTGAGTACAAAAGGAGATGGTCCCAATATCCATAAATGGCCAGATTGAATGTACGGTACCCCTTTAACTCCTGCCTATCCAAAAAATACAACATGTATGAAGAGAATCTGTTAAAATGAATTGAATTTACCTTCATTTTATGTGTTCACATAATTAAACATTGAAATTTACTTTATTGTGTTTTTATATACTCGAATATATATCCATTTCCACAAACTGTACGAAACAGTAAGATTACATTACTTAGAACGTTATATTTTTGTTTCAGAAAATTCTTCAGGTCAGACTTCAGAGACAAAAATATAACATTCTTAGAATTGTAATCGTACAAAATCCTTAAAATATATAGTCCCAGAATTTGCCTCTTTGTTTTTGTGTCTATTTGTGTTAGTGCAATGAAGTTTTACAAGAATTTTAATTTCATGAACAAATCAATCATTTTGTATTGTCCGGTTTGGTGTCATTTGCGGCTTTTCAAAATAGTAATAATCTGCCTAATCAATGTGAAGTAATTTTTTTGGCACACTGCCAAATTGGCGGGAGACATGCGCTTATTCGTGATTACCCTTAATCATGATTACTGCTGTCGGACATTCAGCTATTACTCACTAGTGAGAGATAGACGATCTACAGTTTTAGTTGAATTTACAAAACTAGTCCAGTAAATTAGTTCTGGGCAGAGACTTTTATGATGTCACATCATAATTACCATGATGTTTGCATTGTTCATAGAGCACATAAGTGTATTTGAACTGATCCATGGCTCAAATTCATTCATTTGTTGAATATATTATGTTGAGTGCAAAAGGAGATGGTCCCATTACCCATAAATGGCCAGAGATAATGTGAACATAATCTGTTAATCCATGTCTTACCTTCAAATTTGTGCTCAAATAATGAATTGAATTTACCTTCATTTTTATGTGTTCACATAATTAAACATTGAAATTTACTTTATTGTGTTTTTAATATATGGTTCCAATTCAGTCCAATTGGGAAATTTACTCCTTTGAGATATCTTCAATAAAATAAAATTATTGCTAGATAAATCCAATCATCATACTAAGTAATTAAGTATTTGGATAATATACACATACCTGATAAGTTTCATATGGCCATCCATGTGGCACAAACTGTTTGCACTTGGCACATAATAGCGACGTCTTACAATCATGTTGCCCAATCGTTTAGCAACAGATGCAGGATCTATTCTCCTCAAAGATTCTCTCACCCGTTCACGTTGAACAATATGCCCTTCTACCATGAGGTAACCTAAACCCATCTGGAATGGGAATATTTAACTTAATAGTAATCATACCTTTAACAGCAGATATACGACGTAATTTTTTAGATTAGTATTACCCCCAAATGTATTTAATTATAACTCATTGACCTGTACTTGTAAGTGTGTATGTCATTTTATTATGAAATCATGTTTTTTTAAAGACTTTTTCGGCTTTTTCTCAAAATATCAATAAAATGATTAGGGTCGGCGATTATTTTTTAGGGTCGGTCGATGTGTATCGGTCCAGATACACGAATCAGGTTATCCTCACTTAGCGTGGATCGCGAATCCGCGCTTGTCGGTGTTCGAACCAGCTTCGTCAGTGCTAGACGGCATATATAGGCATAATGCACTGAGCATTCTACAGGGGTCCTTACCATTCAATGTTTAGTGTAAAATAGTGTGTTCAGATCAAGAACCAACTATATATTGTTCAAATTTGAGTCAAAATATTACACTAAAATTACATTCAGTTCAAGTCATTCCACCCCACCATACCTGGGTTATTGCGTTTGTTTCGTAATTTATAACTGGTTCTGACAATGAGGTATATACATGTATCAATTAGACTATTGCAAACTTAAAGAGGAGATTTTCAGTTGTCTCTGGAGTTGTGAATTTAGAGGGGTGCAAAGAAATGAAAAGTTGAACACCCCGACCTCTACAAAACCCATTTAGTCACGTCCCTGCATGTTTCGCTCATGTCGCCACTCTCCGGTTCCGGACTATTATGACTGTACGGTAACGGCTGAAATTGCCAAGTCCATGTCTTATATTTAAGTCATGCTGTGAACGTGGTGTTTTAAAGTTGGAACATCGGGTTTCCTAAAAATACTTATGGTTGTTATCGCAACCAAACTTTGGTCATACTTTAGCAGCTAGAAATGGCATGCATTCCTGGTAAATTAGATGGAAGAACATGACAAACATAAGTTGAAATTGTTTTATTTCTGTGATTTTGGAACATCAAATATATGCCGTCGCACCGCTTTTGAAAAGAATAAGAGAGTGCATCAATGCATGACTACAATATTTTTTCGTGTCAATTTGATTTTTGTCACATTTCCGTGAGTGAATAGAATTATGAGTTGTAATCGGCGACCTGTTATTTCTATTCGAGGTGGCAAATTTTCATCTTTATGATTGTCAGCATTTGTAACGATAAGAGCGATGTTAATTGAGGGACTATATTTTATCCAGCGCATTAAATTTAAAACAAAAAGCTGTAGCTGTAGCTCATCACCCATTACCTAAATTTGCTACAGTATATTCGCCCTGTACCTTTCCGAAATCACAAAACACCACACCGTTATTCCCAAATTATAGACAACAGGTTATTTATTTTTGATAAAATTCCCAATAATCACTATTATTTGGCATTGAGAATGGACTGTTCAAGACAATGATTTTTCTCAGAATCAAATTGTCTGTTGCTAAAGACACCAGTCAAATAAAGCTACCTTAATTGGGAGATGTGTGGCCTAGTGGTGTTGTAATATTAAAATCGGTAAAGTGAATTTTGGTTTATTCAAATTGGGTGAATTTTGTTTTGTTTTCAGAAAGTTCATCCCAGAGAAACCTTAGGAGGATGTATATGCATTAAATTTGTGTATCACTTGATTATTTTATGTTTTTTCACTTGTATGACTGATGCCGCACAACTTTAATTATTTCTAATATGGTGATGGAAGTCAAACTGTTTCTTAATTCTGATAACCCACAAGTTTCAGCTCTGAAACCACATCTTAAAGGTACCATGGCAAATTCGGGTCAGTCGATTTCTATCAATAATACAAACTATGTTAAATTCACAATTCCTCCAGATGGAAATTGCCTATTTCATTGTTTGAGCTTAGCCATAGATGGCGACTTTAGCAAGTCTATTACAGACATCTTATATGCCCAAATATCTATTCACAATGGCATGTGTATGGTGAGCATACGATAATTGCTCATGGAGATAACTTGTTGCCTCAAAACAAGGACTGATATAAAAGGCTCATGATTGATCGTAATGGCTGGGTTTCATCTTGTGAGATTATGCATTCAACTCCACTCTTGTCATTCAACATTCATGTCATGTTGGAGAGTACTACTGAAGTTAAACCAGGAACTGGATTGATGAAGACTTGAAGTAAGGCAGCGTTTGTTGGTGGAAAGTTTTAATTACACTTTTGCTATGTCATAATTGGTCCTGTGTCATACTCGTGTGAAGATACAAAACTACAGAAGATTTAACAGTCATCGTGGACATAATTGTGTGTTAAAGTGCCAGGTAACAACGAACATTAACGTGTTTCCGCCGGTGTGATTTTTGTCACCTATTGTCGACTTATCGTGACTCAAAAAATATACAACACCAGACTAGCATGGCAGACAAACGTTCAACTCCAATGAGTTCGACATCTAGTGCAGATGAAAGCATGGCATCAGAACAGGCAAAAGGTCCTAATAAACCAAAAAAAGTTCTGACTGTTCCTCCAAAAAAACAGAAAATGTCAAGTGACGCTACTGGCACGAAACAGTCTATTATAAATTTCGGCTCAGAGAAAAACAAAACTAATGACAATCAATTGGACAGAATATTTACAGAAATAAAGGCAATGAACACAAAGCTAGAATCATTGGTCACTAAAGATCACCCAAATGAGACACTGAAGCCTTTGGTGAAGACTGTAGACCTTGAAAAGACTTTGGACAAAATGAAGAATGACTATGATAACAAAGTTAAATGTGCAAAAGAAGAATTTACAGGAAAGATATTCGATGTAGAGATGAGAATGGATAGCATGGACACGAAAATTGGTAAATTACAAGCAGATTCCAAGAAAAAAGATGAAACTATATATAAACTGGCAGAAGAAAATAAACAACTGAATGGAAAATTGAATCAACTTGAACAGCAGACCAGAAAAGATAGTATCAGAATATATGGCATTGGTAATGACAAAAAGGGCGAAACAGCTGATGAGTGTGAAGATAAAATTGTGTCAATGCTGCAGAACAAACTTAACCTAAGTTTAAGTAAAACTGACATAAGTATTGCTCACAGATTAGGAGTACACTCAGATGGACAGAATACTCCAAGGGGCATCATTTGTCAATTCACTACAAGAAGAACAAAAAATCTTGTAATACAACACAGACGACTACTAAAAGGGCAAAAAATAGTCATCAAGGAAGATTTAACAGACACTAACAATAAACTGATAAAAGAGGCCAAGGAATCTGATGGGATAGAGGAATCATGGAGCCACAATGGCAAAATATTTGTCAAGTACAGTGCCAGCCAGCAGAAAAAAGTAATCAAATCTGCTGCAGACATTTAAAGTCGAACTTATACTGCATGATAATGTCATTATATATTCAGTATGATTAATGTGTATGGCTACTAATTACACTGTTATATTCTTATAGTAGCAATATATATATGTGGATGATGAAAAATTGAGTAATATATTGCCAATCAATGTATCTGTATTACTATAAATAACATGTATCCATAAAACAGGCTTAATATAAAATATTAAATGTAATAAGCTATAGTCAGATATAATATGTTTGTGAATTATGAAAAACTGAGTATTGTATTGCCAATCAATGTACTTGTCTAGCTATAAATAATAAGTATTCAAATAATACTCTTAATATAAAATGTTGAATCTAATTTATCATAGTCAAAATATAAAAGATCAAGCTAATAGTCATAGTAAAATATATAACTCCCCTCAAATGGTCAACAACATTGAAACCCAAAAAAGCATTCAACTAACAGAAATTAATAATTAATTAAGTGACTTAATTGTTACCCTTTATTATATCACAACTAACAACAAAAAGGATTAAGTGAATTTATATAATTTTTATTCTTGTCAGCAGGAACTAAATTCTTTATTATTGTTACCCCAAGAATTATACTTAAAGGAAACCAATTAGGTGATCTTATTATAAAACCATGATTATCACAAGCAGCTTCGAATTCATATTCACTTGTGATGTCGAACTTATACTACATGATAATAATGTTTATTGTGTATGGTTACTAATTACACTGAATATAAGTAGCAGTATATATATGTGGATGATGAAAAATTGAGTATTATATTGCCAATAATGATTTTGTCTTACTATAAATAACATGTATTCATAAAACAGGCTTAATATAAAATATTAAATATAATAAGCTCTAGTCAGATATAATATGTTTGTGAATGATGAAAAACTTAGTATTGTATTGCCAATCAATGTACTTGTCTAGAACTAAATTATAATATTATTGTTACCCCCAAGAATTATACTTAAAGCAAACCAATTAGGTGATCTTATTATAAAACCATGATTATCACAAGCAGCTTCTAATTCAGATTCACTTGTGATGTCACATGAAGAATTTTAAAAGTGTTGTAGCCGCATCAAGACACATAAATATTGATTGGAAAACATAATCAAAATAATGTGGTCTCAATCCATAAATCCCCCATATATTGGCCATCAGATGTAAACCTGAATTGTGAATAGCATATCATTGAATTGCCTCTCAATTCGGATTCACTTGTGAAGCCATGATTCACAATGGAAAAATTAAATAGTTGCATTTGGAAGAGTCCTAATTGTTCCTTTGCCCATCATGACACTGAATTGCCTCTGAATCACATGGAATCATATTCATGACATAAATTAGTAAAACTGAATTATAAAGTATTATTGCAGGCTTTTACATTTAAAACAGAATTTCATTTATAATTTGGATTTTGAAAAGTTTGAAATTTTTCTATCATTGATTTACTCTTAATTTGTGGTCACAAATAGGTAATTACATTTAAAAGTGAACTGTATTGATATATCGGATTTGCCTATCAAGTCAGTTGAGGAAAATGGAGTTAATTTACAAGATTCATCACATGTATAATCTCCATAGTCTATTATCACTGAATCTCCCTCCAATTTGGCTGTTGTCTTGGCATTGTTGTAACCAATTAGGTGATTTCACTACACAAATTCAGCCCACATACTATATATAACACATGCATTCTCAACTATCTATATATATCTAAGGAATTAATAAAGATATCTAAATTTAAAAATTTAAAAAATTTAAAATAAAAAAAAATAAAAATATCTCAACTTAATTTTTTGCTAGCATTGAGTTAATCTTAATTCAGCTATTACATTGTATAATTACCCCCTTACATATTGGCCATTACATTTAAAAATGAATTTGAAGTTAAATCTGAATTCTAAATTATGTAAAAGTAAACTGAGTTACAAGTTGCCTTATTATCAATTAAAGACATTTGGCTGTTGAATTTACATTACTAAAACCAATAAGGTGGTTTCATTACATATGTAAATCCACATATTTGCTATTATACTTAAAACTCAATGTTACTTATAAGTCAGATTTACCTGTCAAGTCAGATGAGAGATTATCATATCCAGAATTGTAAAAGCTGAATTTTGAATTACTGTTGCACATAATGGCACTTCATTGTTAATTGACAATTACGAACTTGACTATGTGTACATTACATCACATAACCATCCACCCCAAATACTATATATCATATATGCATGATGAATTTGATTTATTTTCACTGATTCACTCTTATTTCAGCTGTTACATTATATAATTACCCAACCCCCACAAAGTGCACATTTAAAACTGAATTTCATTTATAATTTGGATTTTGAAAACTTTAAAATGTTTCTATCACTGATTCACTTTTCATTTGTGGTCACAAATTGGCAATTACATTTAAAAGTGAATATTACTGATAGACCAGATTTGCCTGTCAAGTCAGTCGAGGAAACTTCATAACCAAATATATTTCATAGCTACCCCCTCCCAACAACACACCTTAAAATTGTATGTCATCAAATTTATAATGCAAATTGACCTGACCAATCAGATGAGGCATCTTTGTATTCATTACAATATCCTGACTTGTAAAACTGAATTAGGAATTAATGTTACACACAATGCCACATATTCATTAGCATTTATGAAACTAATCAAGGAACTTTATCCCATAATTACACATCATTAGAAAATTGTAATTATATATCATTAAATTGCTCTTTATACAGCCGTTGTATGCCCACCCCCCCCCCCCCCCACACCACCACGCTCTAAAATAGTCTATCACTAAATTAATAATTTATATTTACCTGTGAAGGGGTTCATTACATAAGCTCACCCACTTACTACATCTCATTATATGCATTCTGAACTTAATTTTTTGTATCATTGAGTCAATTTTAACTCGGCTATTACACTTATAATCACCCCCACCTATATATTGGACATTACATTGAAAACTGAATTTCATTTATAATTTGGATCTGCTTGTCGACCAACACATAGGCCATTACATTCAAATCTAAACTTCATTTATAATTCAGATCTGGCTGTCAAATCAAGCAATCATGGATTTAATTAATAAGATTGGTTCACCACATGGGTACTCATAGTTAATTGACAATTGTGAACTTAACTATGTGAACATTACATCACATAGCTACCAACCACACATAATATATATCACAGTTACCCCCCCCCCCCCCCCCCCACACCACACCATAGAATAGTCTATCATTAAATCAATGATGAAAATTTACATGTGAAGTCAGATGGGGGACTTTTATTTTCATAACCTGATCTATACAAACTGAAGTTTCAATTACTCTTTAACATAATGGCAAACAATTGTTTATTGAAATTTATGAAATTAATTAATGGTCTTCACCGCATAATTACCCACCCCACATACTGTATCACATGTGAATTCTGAAATTGTAATTATCTACCACTGAACTGCTCTTAATCCAGCTTTTACATATCATAGTACCCACCCCCCCCCCCCCCCACATATTGGCTAACACACTTAAAACTGAAATTTATTTATAGATCTAATTCAGATTTATCTGCCAAATCAGATGAGGGATTTCAATGATCAGAATTGTAATAGCTAGATTTTGGTGACCCCACCCCACTACTAACTATATTCAGTACTCGCGACCCTATATACATAATTTAATATACATATATAAAGCATGATCTTACCATTCCCACTGCATTTCAGCTCCATCATATGTCACTATTCACTAATTAAACTCAATAACGATATTCTCCTTCATTTGTCAATCATAAGTTGGAAAACAACCCGAAACACCTTTATTAACGTTGTATAGCCACAAATATCCCATCCACACTGACGAAATCCATACAGCCAGACCATTCACACAAATTGCACGGAATCCTCGACATTTATATCAAATTGACAAACTCGTCGCCTCATCGGAGTCGGATGGCAACATTACCCTAATTGACACAGTATCTGGCGTGATCTAGATCAGCGACCCATTTAACTTGAACACAATAAGACTCCGTAACACGAAGAGAGAGTTGGACGAATCAGCAGTCCAGACATAATGGTCATTATTCTGAGTAAACCATACATGCTACACGTATGACAAGCATAATTATTGAAATAATCCTACTTGTGACTATATCCTCAGAGCAAGCATATATAAGATATATATCATTACGCATGAAGTGGTAAAATGAATACATTTCTAACGGCACTCGAGATACCAACGGGTTACGTCCATCCGTTCGTTATCCACAAGAAAATGTGTGTCAACATTTAACCTGTTAAAGAGTTATGGCCCGTAAACTAAAACTATTTGTACCGAAATCAGGCCTGCATCCCATTCATCATGTGTCAAATCGAGCGTATCTGTATCATGGAATCATGAAATGACGTATATTCATATAATTATGTACAACGATTTATCGTGATTTAATCTGACATTGTGGCCGTTTTGATATAAAGTGTGACCTCTCCCATATCCCAGTCGTCTCATATATATAGGATATGAATACTCTTTGGTATAATATATTAAAGCACAATGATTCAATGGGATATCCACACAATTACGTGTTTTAATCATATTTGGCGAACTAAATTGATGCAGAAGTGTAATAAATAAAGTGATCAATTGGTTCCGAGAATTGCGTTTGGTGGTTCGCTCGTGGCGGGGGACGCCTGTTGAGAAACTCGTGCGCGAACGCGCACTCGTTTATTACCGGCGTCTCTCGCCTCTCGTGAATTATTTGATGTAGTTCTCGGAACCAATTGATTACTCTCTATATAGTGCATTTTTGATCTTATAATACAAAATTACACATATTTTCTATGTTACATATACATGTATTGATATTGATCGGTGATATATTTAAATAATAGATTTAAATTGTATAACTGAATTTTAAGCTGGGAAGAAATAGCCATTCGTATATGATCCACTGTTGATTTATTTATTTATTTATTTTTTATTTGAACAGCCAATATACATTCGAAATAATGTATCTATCTGTCTATAACTACAAGCTCAGAACAAAGACCATCATTTATAAATTACCAAAATTCTAATTTCAATCACTTTGACTGATTCCTCATATATATATGATGTAGTAACTCCAGTCGAATAATGTTATACTATACCTTAGACCCAACATGGGGAAATTGTTCGAATATAATGGACCAAATAAATGAATGGAATGCTTCCCACCAGCTTACTGACATCTATAATATTATATTTATGTATACATTAGATATATTAGAAAGAGGCGTGAATGGGTATCCAAACCATAAATATCAAATTGTGTTCAAATTTTTAAACTGGTACTCACTATTAAGGAATAGTTTCGGACGTTTGGGCTATAAATGTGACACTAACAATCTCAATAGTGAATACTATGATCGGTGAAATAACTCTCGGTGAACTCCAGGCAAATAAAAAATTTGACTTTACTAACACAAATGATGGAGATGACTGTGGCACAAATATAAACCCATACGAGCTTATTAACCATTCCTGTAACTATTACGCACCCTCACAATTTCGGGATAAAATAACGAAAACAAATAAAAGCACTTCATTAATGGGCCTTAATTGCAGATGCTTGAATGCTAACTGGGATAACTTCAGAGAAGTGTTATGCGATATGCAAAATGATGATAATACTTTCGATGTAATCGCACTTTCAGAGATCTTCAGGATAAAAGAATCATATAATTTACCCGGTTACCAACCATTTGAATATTCAACGCGTCCAGATAACGACGATGGAAGAGGTGGGGTTGGGCTATTTATAAAAAATGGCATAACATTCCAGCATAGACCTGACTTATCAGTATTTATTCCACATGTAATCGAAACGATATTTGTTGAAATAAACCCCAATCAAAGAAACTCATATGTTATAGGGTCAATATACAGACCCAACACAGCTCCTATGGCAGATATTGATGCTTTCGTATCCCATATTGATAGCATAATGGAAAAACTTAATGAATCGCACACGAAAGCTTATTTAATTGGAGATTTCAATATAGATTTACTGAACTCCGAAAATCATTCAAAAACCAACGAATTTGTAGACAACATATTTGAACGGTGCTATCTCCCTGTGATCACTAAGCCAACCCGAGTCACTGATTTCTCAGCTACCCTGATTGATCATATACATACAAACTCAAAACGGACATTCGACTGCGGAATTATATTATCAGATGTTTCTGACCATTTTGCAACATTTTACATTGAACATGAATTTACTCAAAAAGAGATTAACACACAGCGACAACCATTAGCACCCGTTAGGGTGATAAATGAAAAAAACACGACCATATTCAAATACATCTTGAGCCGTCTATCATTTGACTCGGTTTTTAGTTGCTCGTCAGCAGAACTAGCTTACAATAACTTTATAGAACAATATGTGGCCGCATATGAACAAGCGTTCCCACTTAGATACCCCGAACAAAGGAAAAAATATATCAAAAGAGAACCTTGGATGACCAACGGCTTATTGCAATCTTCCCTGAATAAAAACAAAATATTTACAAAAAAACTTTCTCATCCAACTAAAGAAAATGCAGACAAATACCAAACTTTTTGCAGAATATTCAACCAAGTGAAAAGGAAGAGTAAAAACGATTACTACAAATCAAAACTTGGCGAAAGCAAGAACAACATGAGGCGAACGTGGGCAATCTTAAAAGACGCTCTTAAAGTTTCATCATCCCCACATAAACTTCCTAAAAATGTCAAATTCCAAAATAAAACATACTCGGATCCAGCTGAAATTGCACAATCATTTAACGAATACTTCGCTTCAATAGGTCAACAAACTGCTGATAAGGTAGAAACAGTTTACAACATTCAACCCCTTGACTATATGACAGAAAAGAACCAAAAAAATTTCTTCCTCTCCGAAACATCAACAGCTGAAATTTTATCAACATGTGCTAAATTTTCCAATAAAAGCTGTGTAGATTTTTCGAATATATCTATGAAGTTGATGAAATGTACTATCAACGAAACTGTTTACGCACTTACACACATAATAAACTTATCATTCGAACAAGGAATAGTGCCCACGAAAATGAAAATTTCTAGAGTTGTTCCCATACACAAAAATAGTACACGTGAAAATGTTGAAAACTACAGACCAATTAGCATTTTGCCAGCTTTTTCAAAAATCATGGAAAAACTTATGCATAAACGTTTAAATTCTTTCTTAACAAAATTTGATATAATACATAACAAGCAATTTGGTTTCAGGGAAAACCACTCGACAACCCATCCCTTACTACATCTGTTAAATCATGTTGCTGAAAATAACAACAAAAAGACCAGAGACTCTACTTTAGCAATTTTTATCGACCTGTCCAAAGCATTCGACACGATTAGCCACACGATACTGCTTCAAAAACTTGACCATTACGGCATTAGAGGAATAACAAAAAAATGGTTCAAAAGCTATCTAGAAGGGAGAAAGCAATATGTTGAAATCGAAAATAATAAATCAAACATGCTTGATATAAACTGCGGTGTGCCTCAAGGATCTATATTAGGACCCGTTCTATTTCTTGTTTATGTCAATGATATGCCCAATAGCACATATTTAAATCTCCTGTCATTTGCAGATGATACGACTCTCCATACTTCCGGCCATGATCCTCGGCAAATTGAGAAACAAGTTAATTCAGAACTTCTAAAAATTCATCAATGGTGTTGTAGTAATAAGTTATCAATTAACGTATCAAAAAGTAAATACATGTTATTACATCCCACCAATAATGACTTCAAATGGAATAATCTTAAAATAAATTTGAATAACAAGCCATTAACGCGAGTAGGTAATACCAGACCAGAACAATCTCTAAAATTTCTTGGAATTATCATTGATGAGAATCTCACCTTTAAAGATCACATATCTATGGTACGTAAAAAAATATCCAATGCAATATATTCCATAAATAAGGTAAAGCGAATACTACCCAAATACTGCCTGAGAACTTTATACTTCTCTTTGATCCACAGTCATCTCATCCATGGTTTGACAATTTGGGGTCATGCCGATACAGGAGGCACTATCTTTAAACAACAGAAAAGGGCAATTAGAATTATATCCAACAAATCATACAGGAGCCATACAGAACCAATTTATCTGAATGAAAAAATTCTTAAATTTCAAGACTTATATAAGCTACAAGCAGCAACGTTCGTTTTTGACTGGAAAAGAGATAATCTTCCCAAATCATTCAATGAAACATTTCACTATACAACTGCTAATACCCGACAGGCTGGTGGTCTGAAAACATCAACTCCGAGAACTGCATTTAGTTCTACGTTACCTAAACACACATTCCCTGACATATGGAATGGATTGGACAAAAATTACAAGAACATAAAATTTCGTAACCGATTTAAAACGTTATTGACAAAAAATTATCTGTCGCAATACTCGTCTAAAATTAAATGCAATAATACCTTTTGTCCAGATTGTGCAGTTATGCCTAAATGCACGACATGAGCCCCAACATTGTTAATTCCTAGTAAAAAGCCTGGTATGTTCACCATTCATTTTGGCTGGATAATATCTAATCTTGTCCTTTATAAACAGAAATGATGGATATGAACAAAATGAATAGCGATCTTTTTAAAAAATGCTCTCATTTTGTCATATAGTCTAAAAGTATAATACTTCAGTCATACTCACTGCACTCATGATAGAGTAATATTGCCCAGTGCTTGGTATAACCAGTACATATACCAGCATACTATGTACACCATGTAAATGGTTTGGATACGCCATTCATGAATATTTTTCTCTCCATATTTTCATGTATTTAGATGTTACTATACTTCACGTCATTTTACTATTTAAGTTTCATTTCCAAACAGGGGCGACAGGAAGACGGCCTAGCTGGCCATGCCGCTCCTGTACAATATAATCATGTTTATTTCTGTATATTTCACTGTCAGCGTTATGTTTGTAAATATTGTACAAAATAAACAATCAATCAATCAAAAAAAGACTGTTCATTCTTGTGTACCTTATAACTGTAATCAATGTCAAAACTCTTTCAGTTATGAAACCATCACAGTACTTCTTAGTCATGACAATTATTCTTCATTGACACAAACAGCTTCAGAGCATCAGGGAATGTCTTCTAGTGTAAATGAATTGAAAAGAATAGCAGATACTACAGATATTTCGTGTTCAAAGAAAAAAATGTTCACAATTTGTTCTCAATAAGCTGACCAAATATTTGAGCAATAAGGGGTGTGGTATTTTAAATGTTGATTCCAATAATGAACAGTCAGCCCAACAAGTTGTTCAAGTTGTCCATCAGGACCCTTCAGCTAATTGTTTACATGCAAACTTAAACAATATACCTGTTCCCGAGTCAAACATGCACAATCTCAGTTCATCTTCAAATCCAGTTCCTGGTCACTTGAATAGTTTTGTTTGTGAAGGAACAAATTTGGAAAGTATTAAACGACATATTGAGAAATTTGAGAATGGGGAGATGTCCTATTCTTTCAAATTATGTGAAGTATGTAATGAAAGAAGTTTGGAAACGAAAATGTCAAAGAAAATCAAAACATTTGTCAGCGTTGTGCATATGATAAAAATGACGTTAAACTATTCTCCTTTGGTAACAAAATGGACCTGAGTTCAATACCTTCTGAATTACAAGATCTTTCAATTGTTGAGCAGCAATTGATATCAAGAATACTACCTGTTATGAAGATTCATCTCCTGAAACATGGCGATATAGCCTCAAGTGGTCACTGTGTCACATTTCCTCAAGATGTCAACGAACCATGCTAAATTTTACCTAGACTTCCTTCAGATATTAATATTAAGTTCAGGAGGTTGGCAGAAATGATACAAATAAAGAATTTAAAGTGAGAAGGATTGTCGTTGAAAACGCTTTGAAATGGCTGCAAAACAATAATGCAGCATATGCCGATATAGTCATCAGCGAGGATCATCTTAACAAATTACATTTAAATTCAGATTTGGACCTTCCAACTGTTATTATTGATGAGTCTAATCACACAAAATCAGACAGCGGTCCTGTCCCAGAGCAGGTGGAGGAAGTTGGTTAAGAATGAATGGCAGAAACTGTATCTGCTGTTCTTTTGCCTGACCCAACAGTAGATATACATGAGCAAGTTAACTCTCTAGTTGAGGAAGTAACAGGGAAAAGGGATTCTGTTAACAGAAATCGTCGTGGGACTTTCAGAATTCCTTGGCCGACAGTGGATAATAAGTCACTTTCTGAATTTACCACTCGGAATTTCTTTACCTTGGCTTTTCCATCATTATTTCCACACCAAGACGGTGATTTCCATATGAATCGTCCACGGATATGTAGTTCATTAAGTGATTGGGCTGACCATTTGTTGTGGTACAGGGATAGAAGATTCGCTCAGCATAGTTTCTTTAAATTCATTGTCCATAATATAATGATGAGAAAAAGGGCTCTGGAACAGAGTAATTCTATTTTTCAACAGAAACTTGGTGACCAACATCTGACAGTTGATGAACTTAAACAGAAATTGGATAGTGGGGATGACAGCCTTGTTAAAAAAAATATTTATTTCAGTAGTTCCCTCCGTGGTACATCACAATATTGGATGCAGAAGGATAAATAGAGGTCAAGGGTTACCCAGTTATTTCACAACTGGAAGTTGCGCTGAGTTCCACTTTAAACCATTACAAAGGCTTTTGGAATTGTACATTTTGGAGACAACTGGCGAAGACCTGGATCTTTCTGATCGAAGTCAAGTTTTCAGGGCTGTCCAGAAAAATTCGCATATAGTGGCTCATTACTTTGACATGAGGATTGTTGCTTATTTCAAAAATGTCATGGGTCCTGTTTTTGGAGTTAAAGAGTATTGGGTTAGACAGGAGTTTGCGAAGTCTAGAGGCATGGTTCAGTGGCATGGTCTTGCTTGGAGAGGTGATAGAAAACCACATACTTTAATTCAGGAGGCAATTGAGAAAGGTTTATCAAAAGATGAAACAAGCACTTTACTCTCAAATTGGGCTGAACGTGATATTTACACGACAGCTTAACACCCCGCTGGAAAAGATTCATCTGGTGATTCAAAGAAGGATTTATGGCCACGACCTGAAGGCACGGCACTTGCACCACCAGAGGAAGATGACCCTCTTTTAAAATTATTTGCAGACATATGTGAAAATCAACAATCCATTCTTGAAGACCACCTATTAATGGGTAATCGGGTTAACTTACACATGGAAACGATAAGATATGTCGTTTTGAATTTGGTACAGCAGATAAGCCAGGTAAGATTTTAAGGGATTCTCCTGCAATTGTCACTGATCGGAATGGTTGTTTGAGGCTTGAAATGGAGAGAGATCACCCTTTTCTTGTACAACATTCCCAAATACACACACAAGCCTGGCGGGCAAATGGTGACATTTCAATTATTCTTTCAAAAGGAAATCGTGACAATCCCAGTGTTGACGATATTATTGCCACAGAGAAATACGTATGTGGATATGCATGCAAGGGCAATAAATCAACTGATGAACGTGTTGGAATTTTTTCAGATATACTAAATAATCACAGAGATGTTGACACCAATGCTAAATCTATGTGTACAAAACTTCTGATGAATACAGTGAAGCGGGATGTTAGTGCATTTAAGGCATGTTTTGATATTTCTTCAATCCCATTGACTAGGCACTCAGTTAAATTTCAGAATATCAGTCTATCTGGGGCAAGGGTTCTCGAAGACAAGGGTCAGACACTGACTAAGAATACACCACTTGCTACATATTATATAAGACATTCAGGTATCAAAGAATCATTTTATAATTATATTTACAATCAAAAGGTCACTGTTATCTGTGGAAATTCATCCAGGCTAGTTGGCCCTTTAATGAGAAACATTGCCGAAGTATGGTCTTACTCCATTGGCCCAATTGGCGTGCAATCAATGAGTTGAAGGATCAGGATTCATGGATTAAAAAGATTGAAAGTCTTTTAGAAAGGCCAGATTGTCCTAATCTTTTAAAAGCCGATATTGAATCTGCTAAAAGAAAATGATAGGATAGTAAACGATAATCAATCGGAAGACCTGTCGGACGAGGATATAGAAAGAGTCATGGATGGAAGTGATGCAGCCAAATCCTGATTTTTCTGAAGAAATTAAAGATTTAGAATTTGATGATGGTGGAGAAGATCATGATTGGTCTGCTTCCTGTTTGCATTATCCTGCTGATAGGGGTGTTAAGTGGATTGATACAATGCTGAAAGATGAGCTACACAATGGCGAGGATTCTCTAGATTTACCCGATGTCTCATTTTTAACTTTGAATGAAGATCAGAGATTTGCTTTCTCTTTGGTTATGCAAACATTGCTGGATTTTAAGAATGGTAAGTCATATGAGCCACCAATGATGATTGTGGGTGGAACTGCTGGGTCAGGTAAATCATACCTTATTAAGTGTTTGGTAAAAGCAGTTCGTACTTTGTTCAATTCCAATAAAGCAGTGCAGCTAGGTAGTGTGTTCCACTGGAAATAGTGCTTATCTCATATCTGGGAGAACAGTGCAGTTTTTTTCAAAATACCTTCAAAACGACAATCCGTGAAAGATATGGATGGTCCCACGGGACGTGTGGCAGAACATCTCCAGGACAATTGTGATGAACTTGTGGCTGTGTTTATGGATGAGCGATCAATGATAGGGTGCAAAACTTCAGGTTGGATGGAGTATCATATTCAATGTAGCATGCACAGAGGTAAGAATGTAAACACTCAATGGGGGAAGCTGCCTGTAATAGTATTTTTGGGTGACGATGTACAGTTGCCACCAGTGTGTGATTCTCCAGTGTACTTAAACAACAGTACGGGCCATGCAGCTTTGCATGGTGAATTGGTTTGGAAAACATTTGACACTGCAGTCATTCTAGAGACAATTGTCCGTCAGAATTCTGATCAAGAAGAATTCAAAAATATATTGTCCGCTCTGCGAGAATATAATGCTCAAGTAATGATGCACAATGGTTGCATAAATATAAATGGCTGGAAGTAAGTAAATCATATGGTAATGCGTTAATGTCTGAAATTGCAGAGAAGGCTTTGTATGTTTTCCCTAACCATAAATTGGAATGGGAGCAGAATAAAGTTAAAATTCTAGAACTTAATAAGATGCATCCAATTGCTAAAATAGATGGAATCACTCGTGGTACTCACTCTCGTTTAGCAAATTCAAACAGTGCCGGATGACTGGCAACCACTCTGTATTTGTGTAAAGGGGCAAAAGTTGTTCTGACAGCATATCTAGATGTTGGGTATGCATTGTTTAATGGATCATTGGGTGTAGTTGTTGATGTATTGTATTTAAAAGGAGGCCCTGGATGTCTTCCCAGATGTTGTCATGGACTTTCCAACTTACAGTGGTCCATCGTTCATTGAATCTTATCCTACTGTTTTACCAATTGTGCCCATTGAGAAAATATTACATTGCGAATGTCCTGGTTGTAAAAGACAACATATCCCCTTGCGGCTTGGTGGGGGACAACGATTCATCGATGCCAAGGCATGACAATTGGATTAAACCAACCAAACCGGTATATAGTGATTGATCCTGGAAGTAAAAAGTATGAATCTCAGAATCCTGGTGCATTATTTGTGGCCCTTTCCTTGTCAAATTTCAAAATATGCATGGGTGTTTGGATTGTGTTACAAGTATATATATATCATCTAAAACATTTAACATTCTCCTAAAGGTGTGGGCGCCCGTATGCAGCCCAGCTGCGCACGTGTTGAATTTTATTTTGGTGCCATCTTGGAAACGTAATTGTAATTAAATACACATAGAGATGAGATTAACATTGGTTTGGAATTTTCGGTTGTATACAATGTTACAATTAAGATCTTGTCGACAATATAACATTAAACACACATACTGTTCATGCGTATATTGAAGTTACTGATATGGATATTTCCACGTGTTTGTATTATTATAAGGTAAACAAATGTTATCGAAGTTGGAATTCACCCAACTTCGCTGTAAGTGTAACCAGTGAACCACAGTCGACTAGACAGCGCAAGTTGAATGTTGTTCTGGCAATATGTTAAACGGGCATGGCTCATTCGAACCTCCAGATTGTTTTCTACGTACGTTGGAGCGACGGATACGATAGGTCGATAAACGAACTATTGATATACCGGCTTCATATGCTCTGAAAACACTTGCCCAAGTCACAGCCATTTTCAACTTTTCGTCAGAAATCAGACAAACGCTCGTTTTTGCTACCATATCAGGAATAGACTACCTAGGAACGGTCTGTTCTGTTTTTTGTTTGGGACCCAAACATCGTACTCACAGTTGTAGTTTTCATTAGAACACGCATTGCCTACCAACCGTCAGGATTATAACTAGGAGGGATAATACTCCCTGACACTTTCACATGGGATGATGGCTGGTCATCAGAAAGCGAAATAAAGAATTGGCCTAGTCTTTATTTCAATGGTATCAGACTACTTGAGGATGACAACACACAGTGAATTATACCACTGCCTATGCATTGAGTATAAGCAAGGCAAGCCATTCGGGTACGGATGTTGAAAACTCATAGTTTAAACAAACTCATCATTTAAGAAATGGCTGTTGATTTTGTTGGGTTCCATGGAGTATGGATGCAAGTTGGTCCAACATTTTCGCGTTCCACACATGAAAATGTCGGACCAACTTGCATCCATACTCCATGGAACGCAATAAAATCAACATCCATTTCTTATATTTTCACTCAACTGGTGATTTAATGGGTTATTTATTGTATTTTCTTCATTTAAAGTGGCGAAATCAATTAGCAGCAAAAACGCCAACGGCCCAGCAAGGTACTAAACCCGCCCAATTTTCCATTCAACTATTTTTCACAGGGGAGCGCACTCAGTACAATTGTTGTGCTTCGATTCGTTTCAAACAACTAACACTTGCATAATTCGCATTTGAGAAGATAATAAACAACTTGGCATCATATTCTTTGAATATACTTTGCGAGATGTAATGGAAACACATTTTGGATATATGGCGTTTTTTTCTCTAGTAAGTTTGATCAACATAACATAGCCTGAAACGATTCTACATTTCTCATTTTCGAGTGAAAATCTTTCGGTGAATAAAATTTGAAAAGAGGAAAAACACTGAATAAATACAAAACACTACATCACAAATCATTTTATTTGATGTAGTGTTTTCTATTTATCTTATTGTAAATTGTGTATACAGTCAAAATAAACTGAATTTGTTATATCTGAAACTTAGAACATGTACAAGCCTAGCACCTCATTCTTTAAAAACATTTTAGTTGACAATCAGACTTGGAGGGTTCCACTTACTGTGACTTAGGGCAAATAACTCCAGTGAATGAAAACACATTTCAATAACATAAATTTCTTCAATTGAAACAAGTAAACAACTGTTCTCAACAGTTCTGGTCAATTTTATCATAGTCGTAGAACATCGGAATGTTTGCCATCAACTGATGACCAAAGTCTCGTAGACGTAGAACATCTGAAAATTTATCAAATTTTTACTTGTCCTTATGTAGATGGATTCATATTAATCGTAAATAAGCATTTTTTGAACGAACAGTTTGGCAACAATGCAGGGCTAATACTGGTTGCGCTTGGTGATTTGTTGATTACTGTGCCATTCTTTGGTACAAGCATGAAGTCATTCCCAATTATTGGCATTATCGGCTGACGTTGTGGAATTGCTAAAGCTGTAGAATTACTAGTAGGAGCGGGCGTCGGTTCAATTTCATCGCCTCTAGACAAAGAACTCAGGGTGCTGCTCACTGCAGCTTTCTGTTTTGTAGAACACCCACGGTTGTAGCTTAGAATGCTGCTCTCATTCTTATGGCCGGTTATGAACATGATATGCCGGAGTTCAAACCCAGCATCATTCATTGCAGAAATGGCAGTAGCACGTAGACAGTGAGTCGTGTATTTCCTGGAACATCCACAATTTTTACTGATCTCTGGCATAAATGATGAGAAGTAGCGTTGTGATATACTTATTGGTGTATACCAAATGTCAGTTGTGGGATTGACTAACGCATTCTTCTCAATTTTATTAAACAGCGATGTAGCATCCTTTGAAGTTCTCGTTAGAAATTCTTTGAGCGACTTGACTGGGCAGTCATGTTGTCCAGTAGCGTACATTCGCTTGTCGATTCCTGGTTCATGATTTGCACCCAAACCTCCTGTCGCATTTTTCTGGTGTGTCTCGTGAGTCAACGGCGCATACTCCTGACCCTTCTCAGCAACTCTGAATTCGAATGAATCACCCTTTAGTTGATGATGCAGCTCTAATCCCCTTGACACAAATGAATTGTAATTAGATACCATGCACGCAGCCTGGGGTGGTATGTATGGAGAATCTACGCAGATAATCATTGATTAATTTGAGGTCCTCACTGTTTATTATATCTTTGTGTTTTGTTGGTCTCGAATTTCCCTCTTGTAACATTTTCTTCAGCTTGGAGTTCAGCATGCGATTCGCTGCTTTAAATTCTTGATCCCGCACTATATCGATATCTCTTCTCAAATCTGCCAGACGTCTAGTTATGCCACCTCTGATGTTGATCAAAGAATTTTTGTGGTATTCGCCAGCAATCTGATTGTGCAGGGTCTCTTTCATCTTCTCAACATTAACTGGTTTCGCTTCTGCATAGAAGTGGCGCAGGGCATCTTAATTCAGCTTTTGATGCTATTTCCAAATGCACTGCTCTCCCTACTGCCAAACACCAGTCTTCAAATATTTTCACTCCCCAGCGAGTGTTCGCCTGCGTCTTCTTTGAGCAATGATAGTTGTTCTCTAGCTCCTGAAGTTCTTGCTCCTGCAGTGCTTGGAATCTGCCTGTTGTATTCTTGTCAATCTTTCAGTCTCACCTGATTTTGTTTCAGCATGATCACCAGGTATGTCCATGGTTTCCTAGAACAAAGTGCCATTCATTGGAAATAACTCATTAATATCAAATTCTGATTGCATGTTTGGGAAAGAACTTGTAGTTGCAGACACACTCACAGTTCCAGCTGTCATTGCCAATAAGGGATTTTCATCGACACTCAAAATAGTTTTTGTGCCATCAGTAACATACATGGCTGAATCAGAGTCCGCAAGACTAATCCCCATCAGCAAATCATCATCGAAAATGTCATTTGCAAATAGTTCTTCGATGTTAAAATCGGAATTAATGAGAAAATCGCCGGTATTCATTTTTGCCGTTTTTCCAGGTAATCTAGAACGCAGACGTACATTCACGTGGATTCGTGTCAAAACAATGATGACGAAATGTTTACAAACTATTCTCTCAAAACAAAACATTTTTATTTGGAAGAAATCTTCTCTAATGTGCAACTTATTTCAATATATCAAGATATAAGGCGAGATAATCTATCATAAATCGCATTATTATGTCGCTAGAGGGCGACGTCACGTGACACGGTTTCAACCAATGACCATCCAGAATTTAAGATCTACAGGGTGAATGCATGTAGGAGTGTAAATATGTATTAATATTGCAAAAAATAGTGCAAACACCCAAAACATATGGGACTTATAACTACAACCACGTTTACTTATTTAACTGATATATGTCTAGCGTCCTTTTTAAAGGACGGCTATCATTCCTGACTTGAGGGATGATAGGCAGTGGAAAATTCAACTATGGAACGTCCCAAAATGTATAAATATAGAACGTCCTTGAAAGTTTAGCATGATACTAAATTCACATATCAATTTCAGCATTGTTTTTTTCTGGGTTTTCGGGTTTTGTTTGTTGCTGTTTTTATCATGGAAAATGAACTAACAAGGGGGGTAAGTTCACATAATAAATATGTTTAACCTCATGGTATCATTTATTTCAATATGATCGCAATGTTTTTGAATGAATATGTGATAAATTTATGGCAAATTGTGGATATCTCTAGCGAAAATATCGCCTTGATTCAGCGTACTTTATAAAGGACAGTAGGCATATGCGCGGTATGGTGGTCAATATTTGTCGAACAATGCTTGACATACCCATCTTTATTACACGAAATTGACCCCTCAAGTAGAATTCAATGAAATCAAACTTCCAAAAGGTCATCATGGCTTTGACATCTCCTGCTCTTACTACAAATCGTCTCGCCATGTCATTAACTCACCCAAGCAACGGCCTTTGTGTACAACATATTGTGGTCTTTTTGAACAATTTGGAATTGTCTTTTCTTGGCCTTTTCTCCTTTGCCGGATTTTGATTTTTGAGACATTTCGGCACTCACCAGAGCACCACCAATCCTTGTCATCTGTATGTAGTAAAATGATTAGTTATACAGGTGCATGAGCATTTATCAACTTATAGGTACAATTAATAGATACAATCAGTTAATGATTTATAATATTTTGCAATTAAATTGTTGAACACATATACGTATGTTTAATATTATATTCGTGTTATATTTTGTTGTATTTTCTTTTTCGTATGTTATATTTTATGATATATTATATGATGTGGTATGTTTATTCTACCATTGATGATGTCTTACCATTGAAGTCTTCGTCTAATTGTTTACACTTGAAGTGGAACCACTGTCCATTTCAGCAGTCAGCATTTGTGCACGCTACTATGGGCTCACCAAACCCAAGGAATGTATTACATTCACAAAGATTATAGCTGAAATTATACAAGACCAATATTATAGTGAGTCGTTCAAAGTTATATTTGAACTGCAATATTAAATCGAAGTTGGAAATATATATAAAAACCGAACTTTGGTTGACAAACACAATACGCCCTCTCACTAACTCGTGGCCATATTGGATCCACCGGGTCCGGGGTTTCATATAGATTAATCCAGCCCCGGCTCCGCGGTTTGGTTTTAGTGCTACAGGTCAAAGTTTTGGAGTAGCATTTCCATATATGGAGCATTTGAATTATTCATGACTCCCATATATGGAAATCTAGGTAAAACAACGGAACCAGTCATCGTGATCCAGTATGACCGCGAGTTAGTGACATGACGTATTAAACGACAATTAAGAGATCCTTTAAATTTTGCCTCGCAGTTGACATTGGGAGTCAAGTGAAATGTGATAATATATCTTCTCAATAATTAATCCCGTTAACATGAACCTATGTCAAATAATAGAAATCAATCACCGTTCTGTTCTACTTGCCTCACACCAGAACCAGTTTTTGCTATCAAGCGCTACATGTCGCCTTCAGTTAAATTCATAATTCAATATGGAATTTGCCTATCTCGCACATCCCATTCCGGCATTCTATGAATCAATCCGGATCATCATCATCCCCGTCTAGCACTGTAAGAAATGAACATATTCTACTAATGTATATACCAACTCTATATGTATACGTATTGTTATAACCGGTAACGGTACACATTATGTCGACCCTAGCTGAAGTGAAAATACTAACATTTGGAAATATCATCAGGCCGTGAACGAAATAGGCTAGAATGAAACTCACATTGATGGCACACATAAAACTCAGAATATGTTGTGTTGATGTCATTGACCAGTTTAGCAGCTTCTCTGCGCAGCTCGGAAGTCCCGTAATCATGCCATATCTCTTGCACCATTATCTGACACAACCAGTCCAAGAAGTCCTTTCTCTACTTTGCAGTGCTGTCAGGAGCACCCGCTGGTACTTCATCCAACGTTTCCATCTAAAATAATAAATATTTTTGAAGCACGTCTTCAGTACGGGGCACATGCTTGTGGAGGTTGTCAATAATTGCTATTGCTCCAGCAGTTGTTGCTGGATTTTTCTGCAGATTTATCTAAAAGAAAACAATTATATGAAACCATTTGTTATTCTGGAATATATTTTGTAGCCGCATATGAACATATGATTTTTCAACTTCGATAACTTACATTTCCATTATATCTTTATTATGTGAATACAATCGATATATACTTACGTTCTAGCTAAATTACTAGAACATAAAATTTGTTATTTCACGCAAACATTGGAACAATATTTATCAGATGTTATACAAAATAGAAATTAGATATGTTGACATTATATTGCGTGCTTTAAATTTGACTATATATTTATTATTTAAGAGGAACTAATATTGGTATGATTTTGTCGCGTCAACTCATAGATCATACCATGAATCTCTACTCTGGCTAACGCCCGTAACGGGCGATAGCCAGAGTAGAGATTCATGGCATGATCTAGTCAACTCACAATTTCACTCTTCCTACTCATCGCTTTATCATCTGATGTTTCATGAACTTTGGAACAATCCCTTGTTAAAAAATGGCATATTATCGCAGACTATGCTTCCAGACATGGGAAAGCCTTGTCATCCAAAAATTATCATCTTCCACTGAAGGGACAAATGAAGTTAGTGGAATATCTTCAGTGGAATATCTTCAGCTCGAGTGATGTCTAGCTTTAGATGCGTCGTCGGTTTTCGATTTACAACTGCAAATGTTGACGCCCAAAGATGCCTTGTATTATTCTTTCCAACGTTGTCCCACCTAAAAGTATACCCTTCATGCTTGAAATCTTTAATTCAGGTGCGTTATCGAGGAAGTGTGTATACAGCCATAACGTTGTGAACTATTGTGGGTTACGCAAATATCGAGACTGCATTGCCGTCAGTATACTCATTGAATTATATTTTGACGATGTTGTCAGTATTGTGCGCATTGTATACAGTATAGATACTGACTTAATTCGTACAGATTATAATATTATGAAACTCAAACAAGCCGCCCCACACGCTGACTTGTGTTGATACATACCAATTTTTCAATGACCCCTGTTGTCTGTGGTGGAGTATGATGCCTAGCAACTGTCATCCTACCCACCTAAAAGTATACCCATCATGCTTGAACTATTTAATTCATGTGCGTTATCGAGGAAGTGTGTATACAGCCATAACGTTGTGAACTGGTGTGGGTTACGCAGATATCGAGACTGCATTGCCGTCAGTATACTCATTGAATTATACTTTGTCTAAAACGATGTTGTCAGTATTGTGCGCATTGTACACAGTATATATACTGACTTAATTCGTACATATTATAATATTATGAAATTCAAACAAGCCGCCCCACCTGCTGACTTGTGTTGATACAGACCAATTGTTCAATCGCCCATGTTGTCTGTGGTGGAGTGATGACCTCTGCAATACCACTTTCGTCTGAGACATGCTCTATCTGTAAATTAAAAAAGTTCGGTTCAAGATATTTAAAATTATATAACATTTGATAATTTTGTATGCTTATATTTATAGTACATCGCGGACAAGAAATAACACAATTATACAACATGTGCTGTACCTCATCATGGTCAGTTTTTCCGTTGAAAAGTTTCCTCCGGACAATTTCCTGGTATATGGTATACCATATTACCAACATTATGCTCTTTGATCATTATTGGTCATTAAAATGCATGCTTTTCATTCATGTAAGATCTAATGTTTATTGCTGTACCTGAATTAAGCTCTTGTCTTCTGTCAACTTGTCATCAAATCCGGACATTACTCGGTCGGTGGCACCCCTTGCGCTGGAACTGGCCAGACACCATCCAAATCGGTTAAAGCTATCAATGACCTGGAAAGTTAAACAATGTCATTATGTTTGCACAAACGACAGGTACAAACTAGAATACATTCATGAAAATCTGTATATATTGTACCAAAAAATCAATCACATACCGCAGACTTACAGCCGCCCAACCACAATAAGAGTTTATAGCCTGGAATGCGCTGAACTTCTTGCTTTTTCCGAATAACAGCATTGTAAAGACACTGCAAGACACTGGAAAAATCTTTTGAATTACTACAAAAGACATTGTTCAGACACTGAGAGCAGAGACGTTGCTAGAGGTTCACAATTTGGGGTATGCTCCTTAGACTTATCAACTACACCCACCCCTAGAATCAAAACAGACTCCCATGTTCGTGAAATAGCATTAGCACCCCCGGTTGTAACTTTCAACCATGGTACCTCAATATTTCCAAGTTTTGGAAAATTCCAACCTGACACCAAGTTTTGGAAAATTCGAACCTGACACCCACTAATGTTAGACAATTCATTCTGCTGTTGATCAAAAAAAAAAACACAATTTACTCCCCACTGATTACCACCCTCTCTGTGCCCACGCCCCGAAATGAATGATGAACCGTTTTTAAGTATAGTGAGTATATATTTTCGGGAATTTACATCCATCTCTCATATATAACCCATACATGTATATAATGTTAGCTCGGCGACTGTTTTTCTTATTAAATAAAACTGCCCTTCAAAAAGACTGACTTGCTATTCAATTTACCGAGTTATGCACCATGAGTAAAGCGTCAACTACACAAAGGTCTCCCAGTGTAGCCAACCTTTCCGCGGTAGTTTTTCAGCGAGCTGGCAAGGAACTATATAGTAGAAATAGTTGTCTGTTTTAATGAAATCTGGCTTGGAAATCGCCCAAATCTAAGTTAGCCCGTGTAGAGTTACTAAATAAGTATAAAGAAGCCATGACTTTCTTATCCAAATCGACGAAGGTATGCAAAGCAGCGATGGCCAAATGTGTAACAAAGAAAGGATGCCCGCTTCTGTGTGGGACAGATATCAAAACCATCCAGAATTTTTCATGGCTGAAATTGGCAGACGTGATGATGGATCAACCCCAATTATATTACAATTTTTGTTGACCATAGTAAACAAAAATATATTGATACCAGAAGGTGAATACGAAATTCAAATACATAAATAATACGTAGAAACGATACTGATGTCTAAACTCTGAAATAATAATTATGAGTCAGTCAAGATAGAGTTTTAATCAAATTCACATGTATATAATTTATCTCTTTTTTTCTTCTTTCATTACCAAAGAAGTTGAATCATTACAAAACAATGCACGGGAACCTGGTAAATAGGCATATATTTTCACCTCACCGTCCCATATGCAACATGGTCAGCTTAATGTCACCTCCACTAAAGCCCATATACGGTCCCAGTAACATAAATAAGGTGTTTTGCAGTTATATGTTTTAAACTGTTACAAATGTCAAATATGAGCACAAAAGGTCTTTAGTAAAAAATGTGCATGAGGTAAAAAATGCGTTTTTGCCTTTCGGACTACCCACCCACCCCGGCATACCTTCCTGCAAATTTCTTATTATTGTATAATATCGGTAGCTTTGCGCAAGTCGCATCTCTGAGTGCATTCTAGGTTAATTATGCTTTGAAATAGTATAAATTCAAGTTGGGAACATCTTAAATTCAATGGTTGTCGACTGTGAGTAAGACTGGTCTCTTGAAATATTAGGAGAAATCCTAAAAGGTGTCAAGCGCATTCAAAATTATATTACTTGTTTGGAAAAGCAAACAGGCAACATCTCTGAAAGGGTGTCAAAATAGTAAGACTGATGTTTACAAGAAAGTCACATGACACCCATCAGTGGCATCATAATCAGACTCAACATAATACTGCAAAAAAACTGCAATGTTGCAGATGAAAGTACCAGCATCAATAATAAAAATAATGATGTAGTGGCTTCAATTTCAACAAGTGCCACACACCATGTTAGTGATACAGAACCATATATGCCACTACTAACCACTGGCAACCAGATGGTAATTGGATCAGATGATAGACTGCACCCTGTAAAAAGGGTGTTGATGACTATAAACTACTGGTCAAACATGGCAATAGCCCAAAACAGATGCTGTTAAAAATGCTGAATGTTTTTTTTTATTTTACAAAAGAAATGAATTCTTCGAATTCGAGGGGAACGCATGGAAAAACAACCCTGAATCAAATTAAGCTGAACTATATACTTGCATACGAGAAAGCAATACCCGACCCTGGCAAACAGGGCCCCCAAAATATAGTTAAGGTTAGCTTTTCGGGGTTACGAAAGAAAACAACTTAACATTCAAATAATGATAAATATCTATTCATCATGTTTAACGTTTTTGAATGATATTCGTGATGTGCCCGCTTTTATTTCTGGTTGGTATCGTTTTTTGCGAATTTTCTGTACACAAAAGAAACACAGCTGAAATGGCGTTCAGCAACATTTTTGGGTGATATGTAAAGATGTTTTCAGAGACGCCTTCGCCATTCATATAAATGTCAATAAACATTTCCAATTGTTATTCAGTCCATAATGAATTATCAAGATCGTTACAAATCAAGATTAGACTGGTATTCAAGTGGCAGGAGTCTTCGGCGATAAAGAGTCGATGGTGTGGCAGGCTTCAATTCAGTCTGTAACGGGGTCGGAGGTTCACTTCCTTGATCTATTTTCTGGGAGTGTGAGCCTCCTATTATATAATTTAACAGATTGTCAAGAGGTGTGGTGCTGCATACCAGGGTGCTGACAACATCACGGATTATTCTGCGACTATCCAGTACCATGTTGCCGAGACCGATTGTCATATTCGTCGCCGACAGATCCTATGTGTTCGAGCCTCTCTGGACAACAGTTTCATCATGTAGTTGCGAAATCTGGATCCGGCGGTTTGCGGATCACATGCAGGTGTATCTCAATCCAGATACACCTTGTGGCTTCTTTTGAGATCCAAGAAAACGGCCTTTTTCAGGGCCACACAAATGATCTTAAAGAATACTCGAACATTGTCAAAAAACACATGATATGATTTAATCATACTTTTTGCGTTTGTCAAAACTTTAATACAAAGAATGATCCAACATTGTAATCAACAATTATTGAAAAAGAAATAAATAGCATAAAAAAGATTAGGTTGTACATTTTACGACTTCAAAATACACACGAACAGAATTTCGTCTTTTGTTTCGGTATCACACAAACAAAAAATGATTGCCCCGTTTTTTTCAGCTTTTCCCTGGTGCATGATACAATTTTTTGTCGTTTAATGGATCAACGTAAAGGTTTTTTGGCGGGTAATATTTTTATTAGCTGACATTTGGCATCATGGATCAAAGTAAACGGTTTTTTATATTTTTGCTGAGTAAAGCGATCTCCTTTGTAATAACTCTGCATGATCTACTATAAGTAGTTTTCCATTAATTCATAACATCTTTTAGAGCACGACTTCGCTGAAAACGCATTGTCCTAGTTTTCGAGAAGTGAAAAAATAGATCATCCAATAAATGTTTCTGAATCCCCAAAATGAAATTTACCTCACTTGGTGGAATCATGTGTTCAGGTTGGTAAAAAGGATCTGTTGTATAACATTACACCAAATTGTATCGACCTGCACATAATAAACTATATCTGAATAAAATTGGTCACATATTGGACGGTGTTATGGGATTTTCTGCAAACAAAAGAAACACAGCTGAAATTTTGGGGCGAGACGTAATTGTTTTCAACGAAGCCCGCACGATTCATATGAATACACATTTCAATTGACATTCAGTCCATTATGAATTATCAAGATTGTTACATATCAAGGTATATGCTGTTATGGGATTATTCATTTCTTTAAAACTTTTTGCGTTTGTCAAAACTGTACATTTCACGACTTCAAAATACACACGAAAAGAATTTCGTCTTTTGTTTCGGTATCACACAAACAAAAAATGATTGCCCCGTTTTTTCAGCTTTTCCCTGGTGCATGATACAATTTGTTGTCGTTGAATGGATCAACGTAAAGGTTTTTTGGCGGGTAATATTTTTATTAGCTGACATTTGGCATCATGGATCAAAGTAAACGGTTTTTTATATTTTTGCTGAGTAAAGCGATCTCCTTTGTAATAACTCTGCATGATCTACTATAAGTAGTTTTCCGTTAAAGGCACGTGCGGCCTTAATTGTCGAAAATATTCATATTTGTTCCAAACACCGTAAACAGAAAAACAGTAAAACGCATACAGTTCCGTTCATATATACCATGACCACCGCGTAAACAGCATGTTATCATAAAGACCTACTGTATTTTACCTAAGCAAGAGCCTGATTGTGTTACAGAAGACAGCACAATGCTACTGGCTAATCACACACAAATGGCATAAACGCTCTTTATTAGTTCCATATCAGGTATTCACCAACAAAGAACGCTCTTTATATTTACCATCATAATATAAACAAACACCAGAAAAGTAACTTTTTACGGTTTTGTTTACATAACAATGGTCAAACTTATGACCATAACATACTGTTTATGCGATATTTCTTATTTGCATACGGACAAAGTCTATCTACATTTTGATGTTCTTTCTGTTTGTGGCGTTTTTTGACGGGTGGAGATATTTTCACAGGATACCCACCGCCAAGGCCAACCGTGTCTTTAAGTCATAACATCTTTTAGAGCACGACTTCGCTGAAAACGCATTGTACTAGTTTTCGAGAAGTGAAAAAATAGATCAGAAGTAAAAAATAATAGATCAACATCTCAGATGAAATGGTTGTCGAAAGTGAGTCAGACCGGTCTCCTGAAATATTAGGAAAAATCTTAAAAAGGTATCAAGAGCATTCAAAATTCTATTACCTGTTTGGAAAAACAAACGGGCGACATCTCTGAAAGGGTGTCAAAAATAGAAAGACTGATGTTTAAAAGAAAGTAACATGACACCCCTCAGAATCAGACTTAACATAAAACTGCAAAAAAAGTGCAATGTTGCCAATGTTGTAGATGACAGTACCAGAATCAATCGTAAAAATGATGATGTAGTGGCTTCAATTTCAAGTGCCACACACCATGTTAGTGTTACAGAACCATATATGCCACTGCTAACCACTGGCAACCAGGTGGTAATTAGTTCAGATGATCCACTGCACCCTGTAAAAATGGGTGTTGATGACTATAAAAATCTGGTCAAACATGTCAATAGCCCAAAACAGATGCTGTTAAAAATTTTGAGTGTTTTCTTTTTTTTACAAAAGAAGAAATGAATTGTTCGAATTCGAGGGGAACACATGGAAAAACAAACCTCAATTAAATTAAGCTGAACTCTATATACTTGCATATGAGAAAGCAATACCCCATACCGCCCTGGCAAACAGGGCCCCCAAAATATAGCTCAGATTATCTTTTCAAGGCTACGAAAAAAAAAAAATTAACATTCAAATAATGATAAATAATTATTCATCATGTTTAACTTTTTTGAATGATATTCGTGATGTGCCCGCTTTTCTTTCTGGTTGGTATTGTCTTTTGCGAATTTTCTGTACACAAAAGAAACACAGATGAAAATGACGTTCATCAAATTGTTTGGATGAGATGGAATGTTTTCAGCAACGCCTTCGCGATTCATATAAATGTCAATACACATTTCCAATTGTCATTCAGTCCATAATGAATTATCAAGATCGTTACAAATCAAGGTTAGAGTGTGGTATTCAAGTGGCAGGGGTCTTCGGCGATGAAGAATCGACGGTGTGGTAGGCTTTAAGTCTGTCTGTAACGGGGTCGGAGGTTCACTTCCTTGATCTATTTTCTGGGAGTGTTCGCCTCCTATTATATAATTTAACAGCATTGAACAGATTGCCAAGAGGTGTGGTGTGGCATACCAGGGTGCTGACAACATCGCGGATTCTTCTGAGACTAGCCAGTACCATGCTGCAGAGACCGATTGTCATATTCGTCGCCGACAGATCCAGTGTTCGAGCCTCTCTGGACAACAGCTCCATCATGTAGTTGCGAAATCTGGATCCGGCGGTGTGCGGATCACATGTTGGTATATCTCAATCCAGATACACATTGCGGCTTCTTTTGAGATGCAAGAAAACGGCCCTTTTTCAGGGCCACACAAATTATCATAAAGAATACTAGAACATTATCAAAAAGTGAAAAACACATGATTTAAGAATACTTTTTGTGTTTGTCAAAAATTCAATACAAAGAATGATCCAACATTGTATTCAACAATTATTGAAAAAGAAATAAATAGCATTCGCATTCGCTTACAGTGTGGTCCTTAGAAGTCGCGAACTTGGAACGTTCGCGAACTGTGTTACTTTTTTCTGTCGGCAATAATCACCCAAGCACCATGTTATTCGAGGTTAATGGATGTGCAGCTGGGTACACCAATCTAAGAAACAAATGATTTAGAAAAAGAAAGAAAATCTCAAAATACATAGGAGTGTTTTCTCAGAGCAACGTAAAAAGTACCGTAGTTACGACCTTGACCGCCAAAATATTGACCGGAACAAATTTCAGGAGGCTGGTGCGCAATGTATAGTTATGTCCCCTATTGCCGGTGGTCCCCTATTACCGATGAATATCGTATACAAGCAGCACGGTTGTATGGTATACCGGAATCAACGTTGCGTGATCGCACTCTTGGACTGGTTGCTGCCCATTCTGGTGTGAATCCAGGCCCCGTTCGCCTTTTCTCGACTAGTGAAGAGGAGAAACTGTACAACCGTATCATATATATGGGCAGCATAGGTTATAAACATTGAATATTGCATCAGATTACGCCATTTCATTAAACAAAATGGAAATAAATGCATTAATCAGTAAAAACTGGTTCTACTGATTTATCTACAGGTGGCCAGAATTGAAGCCCAGGAAGCACCAGAAATTAACTATATCAAGAGCGCGGGGTGTTTCACAAGAATGTATTACAAAATACTACAGTTAATTGAATGAAGTGTTGGTAACAAATAATTTATTGCATAGACCACAGACTATATACAACTTGGACGAAACGGGCATCAACACGGATCATCGGCCACTTAAAATTGTATGCAACACTCCAGCTCAATGTATCACCTCCCCGAGGTCAAATAATATTTCAATAATTGGCAGTGGAAACGCAGTTGGCAACTCTATCCCTCCTTTCTATGTTTTTCCAGGGAAAATGTGGAATGTTGAACGTTTATCTGGGTCATCAAATGGATCTAACGGGTGCACCTTTTTTCTAGAGTAGGTATAGGTAAACAGTCTATGTAAACATACACTCAGATTCATACTGAGTCTATTGTATTCCCATCAAATTTTCATTTCTGACCGGTTGCGGGCTTCCCCCAAATTACGTAACATCGCGTTAAATATAAATCTGAAATTAGTTGTGATTGACAGGTGTAAACGTGGTCACGTGCCAGTGCCGTCATGACCGCTTCAACCCATGTGAGGCCGATTCTAAGAATCGTAATTAATTGTTGCAGGGTTTGTGACTTTTCGTTCGGCGGTTGTTTTACTGACAATAAAGGGAAACAGCTTCCGGGATCCAAAACAAAATGTACAATAACTAAGACAGATCTTCTTGAAATTATAAAAAATGTCAATTTATGTGGATTTTTTGGACTCATAACGAATTATTTTTGAGATTGGCCGGGCTATTGTCGCCCATGTTGTCAAAAAATAACACAAATCAACGGCCAAGAATCAAAAATACATGAATGTCGGGACTATCTGATAAAACTACAGAACTAAAAAAAAAGTACATTGACATAACAAAACGATCTATCAGTTCCCCAGTACCGGCAGTAGCACCACCGCAGCCAAAAAGAGCGAAGAGCAACACAATTCGACCACCAACGCCACCGAAACCCATCCAACCTTACACAGCCCTATTATTAGCTCCAAAGATTGTACCAGTTGTACCCAAATTACAGTTGCCTGCAATCCAAATTCCGGTGATTCGTGATTTTAAACTTTCAACCGCTCGTCAACAATCTACTTTGTTTGTCTATTTGTGAATTTCTCTTCCGGTATAATATGACGTCATGGATACTATTTTAACAACCTTTAGCCACACCTTCGGAATTTCCACACCAAGAGCACGTGACATGTTACTAGTTTTTTTTATTGGGGCACACATTTCTTAGAGTTAAGTTTTGATTGGTGGTCATTACAAGGAATCCCGGGTTTGGGAAATGAAAACTGAACGAAAGGTCGTCAGACCCACTATTTTGTATATGTGGGTATGTAGTTTACTCCAGACTGAGGTAAACACTACACACACGTATTTATTGCCTCATTATATTAATAACACTAACTAGCACCGCTAGTCTCAATTCTGTGGTATAGCATGGTGTTATTTGTACTTCTGGATTTTTGAGAATGTGTAGTGTAGATCAACATTCTCGTAGTGTAGATCAACATTCTCCCAAACAAAATTTCCTACTGATTTAGTGTCGACAATTTTTCACCCGGAATTTGTTTATTTGCAGCGGTAATAGGTGACTGGTCTACCGGTGACCTTCCGGGTGGCGACCTACTTTTGTTATTTATATCAAGCGCAGACAATTAGATCGGAGAATAAGTTTTAAGTGTCTTTTTGTACAAGAATAATCACTTTTAATAGTACTAAGACAAACAAAAAATAATAGAAATTGCATATGCATGTGTCAAATATGTGGTCAAAGTTAAGACCACGGTAATAGGGACCCCAGTATAATGCAGAAAACACGAAAATACGATATACACCGGTAATAGGGGACACGACTGTAATTATGAGTAGATGCACACTGCTATACCTCCTACAAGACATCGTGTCTAGGCTGATATCATACATAAGCAATATTTTCTGTATATATACATCTGTACCAAATGGACGCGACCCTGTCAAAATACACGGGAACTTAAACGGACTTCCTACTTTTGTCTACGTAATTTGGAGGGATGGATACGAATGTATTGATACACCGTCTTCATGTGATCTGAAAAACACTTGCCAAAATCACAGCCATTTTCCAGCAGTTTTCAATTGTTTTCCAGAAGCCTGACAAACGCTCTTTATGTCTACCATATCAGGAATAGACTCTAACATCGAACTCTCTTTTTATTTCCATGTCGCGCAAATGGCTGTTTTTGTTTGACACCCAATCACTCGGTTCTTAGCTGTATTTTTCGATACTTCAATGCATCATTTTGGGTTACAGAATGCTCAGAGGAAGGTAGGTCAACATGACCGCTTTCGCTGATTGCTGCTGTAGAAGGATACGCACTACGTTCATGACTGAACTAAGAAAAAGGTAGTTCAAATATTTATCGACATATTTCGATACCGAGAAAAATTCAAAAGCGAATAATATGTGTATTTTGGAGTGAAACCGCCATGTGGCTTTATCTTTTCACTTGAGATGGACGCAAGATTGTTTATCAAACGCGTTCTTTGAACGGAAAAGAAATGTGGTGTGCGCTCAAAAATACAACTAATAATATTTGCTTTTGATTTTTCCCGGTATCGATATACGTCGATAAATACTTGAACTACCTTTCTAATCTTAGTTTCTACGGGCATTATATATGTCACAAAAAGACGCCTTTAAGTCAAAATATACAACGTCGAACGCGGTGTTTGGATCCCAAACAAACAGCCATATGCACGACAAGGTACAGAAAAGAGCGTTTCGTGTTAGTCTATTCCTGATATGGTAGAAATAAAGAGCGTTTATTTCCCGTCTGGGAGAGCAATTGAAAATAGCTGTGACCATATAAAGAGTATATGAAGCCTGTTCTATCAATATTTCATGTGTACTTCAAGCGATCTTATACCTCCTTTCAAATTAGGACGACAATTTTTGGAATCTCGAATGAGTCATTTCCGTTTACTGGGATACTTAACATACTTTGTGTATGACTATCGGTTTTCTTTCCCCAATATCGCTATTGTATAGCGATCAGTTCCTGACCATCGGATCAGCTACAGTTTGATCCCATGTCATACCACCCTTCTCTATCGCATACTGCGCATGTCCGTAACAAGAAATTCAATTAATTGAGGAAAAACACACACTGTCCCGAGTGGCAATGATAAGCTATTGGAGGGCTACTAGTTCGCATGCAAAGTAGCAAAATAATATTGAATGTCTCAATGACATCAACAGCTTGTAGATGGGAATAACCCACCATATATGGTAGATATTCAACCAGGCCCTGCTTAAGTTTGTTAATTGATGACTGATGTACATGTACAATACACACAAATAGCCAATAACAATTAACGTTATGATTTTGAAACTAAACATGATAGAATATTGACAGTCAGGTGGTATTAACTACTACGAGTACTATTAGTAACAATAGCACTACTTTTCTAGCATAATATATGTGTACATGATGTATGGGAAATATTAAAGGACAAAACAATAGTTACAATACAATTATAACAATTAAGCGCAATAAGAGCTAATTGCACTTAAGTGCAATATGGGAATCTCTATTGTGCTTAAGTGCAATGTTGAAGTAATTATCTGTGTTTAAGTGAAATGATGGAATTTTCATATTGCGCTTAGATAATAAAACTCAATAAGGAATCTCTTAATAAGGAATATATTATACAGTGTACATAAACTCCCTATAATTCAGGTGGTGTAGTCCATTCCCATGGTACAATGGGTGGAACAAATATAGGATTATTCTACTATTTGCACAAGGGCGATCTAATGAGATAGATATTAATTGTGCTTAAAGGCACGTGAGGCCTTAGTTGTCGAAAATATTCATATTTGTTCCAATCACCGTAAACAGAAAAACATTAAAACGCATACAGTTTCGTTCATATATACCATGACCATCGCGTAAACAGCATGTTATCATAAAGATTTACTATATTTTACCTAAGCAAGAGCCTGATTGTGTTACAGAAGACAGCACAATGCTGCTGGCTAATCACACACAAATGGCATAAACGCTCTTTATTCGTTCCATATCAGGAATTAACCAACAAAGAACGCTCTTTATGTTTACCATCATAATATAAACAAACACCAGAAAAGTAACTTTTTATGCTTTTGTTTACATAACAATGGTCAAATATATGACAATAGCATACTGTTTATGGGATATTTCTTATTTGTATACCGACAAAGTCTGTCTACATTTTGTTGTTCTTTCTGTTTGTGGCGGTTTTTGACGGGTGGAAATATTTTCACAGGATACCCACCGCCAAGGCCAACCGTACCTTTAAGTGCAATATGGATGTAATTTCGCTTATATGTAATAAGGAATGTGTCATAAGAATATTTCTTATTGCACAGGAATATCATTGTGCTAAAGCGCAATAAGGTATCTCTAACTTTGCTTAAGCACAATAACTTAAGGAATTTGTTTATTGGGCTTGAGCGCAATTAGTTATTCTTTTATTTTCATTACCGTACCGTGCAGCCCTAATTGGATATTCCTTAAGTTATTGCACAGTTAATCAAAATTCTCTATTAAATGTCAATGTGGTTTCCCATAGAGATCATCAACGATGTTTATGCGCAAGGGACCCCGCCAATCTTCTCTGTTGGGATTCCAATTGTTGGCTTATTAAATATGCACATATGCTCAAGATACAGTCGCGCGCGAAGCGCACTCCCGTAGGTCAGGTTTTGGATCCCAGTTAATGAAAATATCATTGAAATAATCGGTTTACCCCGATAAACATACATATATTCAATATACATGTTTTGGAGCAGAATCAGGCAGTCCATATTGGACGCCATCATGGAATTTATTTTATTTTGGTTTAATTTTTACACATATTTATTAGTTATGTGGATGGAGTTCTCATTAAACCTCACATCCTTATATTGGTTACAGTAATGCCCAAAGTAATTGACCACTTAACCATATCATAATTATGGGTAATTTTTCAGGATTTTAAATCCTGAAAAATTACCCATTATTCTGCTGTGGTTAAGTGGTCAATTACTTTGAACATTACTGTATGAGGATTGAGTTATCGTTAAACCTCAAATCCTTATATTGGATACAGTAATGCCCAAAGTAATTGACCACTTAACCACAGCATAATTATAGGTAATTTTTCAGGATTTAAAATCATGAAAAGATACTCATTATTTTCCTATGGTTAAGTGGTCAATTACTTTGGACATTACTGTATGTAGATGGAGTTAAACCTCACATCAGTGTGTTGGGGATTTGGACCTTGACTTGGGACCTTTGGTTTTTAACGCAACAAATGCGCGTACACCTTATACACAAATTTCTTATGTAACCAGAGTTTTTCTTGGATAAGATGAGTTTGAAGCCTGATTACATTTCAAAATGTTGTCAGTTTTGTATTGTCTGCAGTGGAACTCGACGCGTTGAAGCAAAAGTTACAAAAGATAAATTGTGTACATGACGAGACTATAATACAAATGAAAAAATAAATTGAGGGAGGTGTTGGCGATACAGGGAACTAAGGGTTGAACCGATATAAATTTCTAGAGCGATAACGACCAATGTTGACATATTATGCATCTCAACTCTACTGTTGCAACAAGGCTATAAAATAGGGGGGTGTCAGAATCTTAGTCATCTCTATATTGTGCCAGAATAGTCATTTATGGACTTCTATAAGATGTTGGGTTGGTTATATGGACTCAGAGAAAAAGGGGTTTGTACCGATGAACTGACATAAATTAGTGGAGCGATGTTGCCATGTAATGCATCGCGACTGTACTAAAGCAGCAATGATATAAAATTGGGGGGGGGGGTCTGAAATTATCTCTATCTCTATAGATGGCACCAGGATTATATAGAAAGGAATAGCAATTGATATACGTATACGGTATACTATAGTAATACCATAGACATATTGGTACATGTATCACGCAATAAAATATTACGTAACGTGACTCTACCGATGAAAGAAATAAATAAATTGGAATGGGATTAGAGGTTGGTTATATGTGGATAATTGGATATGGAATTCATACCTATGAAACGATACAAATTAGTGGAGCGATAAAGACCAATGTTGACACTTAGCTATAGTCAGGATACGCGGGAGATAATAGGGGTTGATACGATAGACCGAAATAAATTTGTCATGTTATAATGACCAATGTTGACTTATAAAGTAACGCGACTGTAGTCTCGCACAATTATCAGGTATAACCGGTCAAATATGGACTCTAGTGCCCAATATGGAACAGCTCAGAAAACATTTGCACGGCCCTAAAATTTATTTGACATCACATTTGCCATTAAAATCGGTTTATGTCGACAAAACTGTCATTTTTCAAAATTTTGAGCTGAAACTTGGTGTGTGCGTGGGATACTTATATATTCCTAAAATGACGGAGTACAGCACGTAATTATGTTTTAGATGGAGGAAATGAATTTTTTTCAATGATAAAATTTAACATGGCATTTGCCATTAAAATCGATTTATGTTGATAAAACTGTCATTTTTCAAAATTTTGAGCTGAAACTTCGTGTGTTTGTGTTTAATACTTATATATTCTTAGCATGACAGGGTACAGCACGTAATTATTTTTTAGATGATAAAATTTAGCAATAACACGGGATTTCCCATTAAAATCGATTTACGTCGATAAAACAGTTTATTAAAACTGTCATTTTTCAAAATTTTGAGATGAGACTTGGTGTGTATGTGTGCAATACTCATATACATTCTTAAAATGACAGTACAACGCGTAATTATGACTTTATGTTTTAGATGGAAGAAATTGAATTTGTTTTCGATAATAAATTTACAGCGTGGACGGGTCATCGAGTGCGCTCAATTTGTAAACAAAGTTTTGTCAATAGTCGTTTTGCCAACTTTTGGTCAAACATCCCTTTTTAGAACCGGACAGCCGATCCGAATAGTAGCTAAGATGTATTTAGATAGAATTATCAAAAGAATTTTACCGATTAGGGTGCATTTTAAGAAAATCGAGTGGAGAAATGTTGTGACATTTTCACAACTTGAAAACACGCCGACTCGGCAATGACTGTACTTGCAGACCAGCGCTCGGTTAACTTAATATTCATGCCAAGAAATGCAGGCGTCCAACTCATCTTTTTGGAAGGTTAATCCAACATTTATATATCAGAACAATCCTCCCAAAACACCCTCCAAGATATCCAAGAAAGTTTTAATAGCTTAGAAGACTGAACAGCCGAAATGAATTAATTAATAATTGCCACAGGAGGCTTCGCTTCGCAGTGACGGTTGGCAATTATCGCAATACGACAGGGGAACACTTTGACGTTCGTACTCATATTTCACAAATTTTTGTACCTGGCTTGCCTATCCTAAGTTTCACGGGAAAATGGCTAATTTTACTCTATTTGTCGTTATATACATATTAGACATATTTATCACCCCATTTATTATTCATTTTCATAAAAATAAAATAAAAGAAGCCGAAGATGACATGTTTAAACTGTTTGAAGCATGAATTTGGCGATAAGTTGTTATCAGAGTACGTTATACTTGTGATAGTTACGTTACGCACACGGTGTTCCCATATCCTATTGCGATAATCGCTTAACCCTTCGGTTTTCAACGGCATTTCAATTGGTTGAAATTGAAATTTCTCAAGTCCCAGCTCAACACGAATCTAGTTACCCAATTGGTAGAAATACTTTAGCAGTAATTCTTAGTTTTATAAGTTATAACTCTAATTTTATTGACGATACGAGCTCAACATCATAATATGTCACTGTTTATGGCGGTGTTATCCAAACTTGTGCTTTGATAATGATTATAATTTTATTTTGCGATCAAACGTCAGTGCAGCTCAGCAGAAACGCATAAGCACTAGTTCAATTCAGCAGAAACGCATAAGTCCTACGATTATAGACACCCACCCGGTCAGTGGGTGAAAAAAGCCGGACGATTTATTATACAAAAATGGTTCCTTCTTTATTCTTGTTACTAGTGGCCTACATGTGGATTCATTTCATAATTAATTGTGCATTTCAAATAAAAGTCATGTCATAATAAACCTGTTATCGCTGCAATGAATTGATCTGGGTTTCGCATCACGTCTCGTTGAAGAGGTCAGATCGCTGGATCAAAGTCGACGCCTGTGGCGGCTCGTTTGATCCAGCGATCTGACGTCTTCAACTCGACGTGATACTTCGCCCAGATAAATTCACTGCAGCGATAACATGTATATATTAAAACTCAGTTATAATTGTATCCCATCAGCATCCATAAAGGCTAATTCATTATTAGCACTACCGATTCGGTTACTTCTGTTAAACAATCATAGATGCACCAGGGCCATTCTCAGAAAAAGTGCCAGTCTGGCCATGTATAATTGATGAAAAATAAAATGAGCAGGATATTCACGAAACCCACTTCAGTTAAAACTTGAGCATACACAAGTTCACAAAAAAAACACATGGGGCACTTAAGGGGGGTTGGCCTGGATCCACTGGAAGGCTAAAATATGTGAATGTCATCCTGGCATGTTCACCCAAACAAGATACGTTACCTCGAGCTGTCATTCGATTAAATGAAATAAATTTACATGCAACCAAACATTGACTTAACAAATGCACAAACTCACGACTAAACGATATTTTCACCAAGATAGCATAGTTCTTAGGCCTCTTTTTCAGTCGTATTCGTTTTTAGAACTGTTCGCCGTGTCAGTTTTCTGATGGTCTGCACCTTCTGTTGGTGAACACATTCTAGTTGTTTCGTGTCCAATCATGGTCTCCACTAAGAAAGCATGCGTCCACGGTTTACATGTAAGTAGGAGGTGTGATCTTGACTGTGGTAATTTATTGTAACACTGTTTCAGGCTTGGTTATCACATTACACTGATTTATAATCTAATTGTTATGGTAACGTATCTTGCGTGGCTATTTTGCCAAAAAACAATCTGAATCTTAATTTTAACGCTACAGGATCTAATTTTGGATATTAACGCAGCTAATGGTCTCAAAGAAGGCTGATTGTGCATATCTTTTGTCCGTTATATAATTGAAGACACGAATGCCCTTCGCGCTGGGTATGCTGTTAAAGATGCATTATCTAAAGTAACGCTACTAAATTACGATTTATTTTGCTTCGGGGGTAAAATAAATGTTTCATACGAGTCGAGGAAGCCACCCATCAAAGCTCAGAGTGATCAGATATCGATTTTTGAAGTTTGTTAGTACTCGAGATGTGCAATTATTGTGGCCCAGAAAAACATCGTCAAACGGACGGCCTCGGAAAAAATTGCGGATGAAGATGTATAACTCTAAAATCAAGTGGTAATACGGCCAAATTTCGTGATACTCAAGTGATAATACGGCCATATTTCGTTGAACAAAATGTTGATAAATAACCCGTTTTGGGAAATTTGATACCATAGGTGACAGTGGTTAGCATTATTTTGTTGCAATTATTCGATTCTGATAACTAAAGCGTATTTTGAAGTAATGTTGTTGTTGTACCTAGATGATATGGGGACTATCTGGTCGGATTCTGTATCTTTAAAATAGTCACCACAAACAGAAAGAATATTAAAATATAGACATATATATTTTGTTCTGAAACCAATCATAAATATCGCGTAAATAACATGTCATTGCCAAGTTCGTAAGCTGTGTTATGTAAACACAAGCCAGGTCATGTAACCTTTTTGGATTTTGTAACAAAGTGTACAACCTTGACAATTACATACTGCTTACGCGATATTTATGATTGTTAAAAGAACAAAGGATGTCTATATTATAATATTCTTTCTGTATATTGCGGTTTTAACGGGTGTCTATTTTAATAAGAGGCCGTCCGGCCACAGTGTCCCCCGAAAAAGTGGCTTCATTGGGGGCATCAGCTTTTCTGAAAAAAAATAATAAGGACCCTAAATCCGAAGCAACCAGACAAATTGGGTGGATCGTACCCATATTCGAACTTGATCTGTATTTCGAGCTGATAAACTCATATACCAAATTTGATTCAAATATGATCACACAAACTAAAGTTATCATCCTGAAACCAGAAATGGACAGGATTCTAAGTCGTAAAAGGGCAATAACTCTCACAAAAATTGGCAGAGCAAACCCATATTCGAACTTGACCTGTGTTTTGGGCTGATAAACGCACATACCAAATTTGGTTCGGATATGATCATTCAAACGGAAGTTATCATCCGGAAACAAGAAAATTACAAGATTCTAAGTAAAAAAAAGGGCCATAACTGTCGGAAAAATGGGCCGAGCAAACCCATATTCGAACATGACCTGTATTTTGGTCTGATAAACTTACCAATGAAATTTGCTTTTGATCTAATAACCGAAACTAAAGTTATCATCCGGAAACCATTTCCGGACGGACGCCCAGACGGACGGACACCGGCTATTTTAATAGTTTCGGGGGACAACAATTCCCACCGCGAAGGCCATCCGTGCCTTTAAATTCTAAATATTCTAAATTGAATCTATAGTTGTGTTTAGTAGTGATGGGCGGTTAACCGAGAAAACAACTCGGTTTCGGTTTATAACAATCCCGACCGACGTGATTCTGCCTCAACCGACGTTACGGTTTTTTTTTTTGTATGTTTATTTTTTACTTGATATTTGATACTGTTGTCAAATTATAGGCCTCCGTGTTCAATAATGTGTCGGTATGTGACTATGAGTCAATTTTGACTCGGCCACCGTGTCGTTATCATTATCGTAAGCGACCGTTTTTGTTCTTTTTCAACAGTCGAGTGAACAATCCGACAAAGAAAGGCCCTGTTGGTGCTATTTTATGCACTTCGACCGTGCCAAGCGACGTCCGATTAACAGTTAAGACACCCAGCAAACATGTTTAAATTTTATTCCATTCAGGGGACAAATATTTATTAGCAAGCACCATGGCGAGTCCAAAATTACATCGAGTTGGTGATTACATCGAGCACGGCGGGATTAATTTAAATATAAGTCATATTGGTAACAGTAATCGCTCTGTGTTTTAAGTGTTTTTATTTACTTAATTCCCATCTGCAGTGGTTCTCTGTACTTACCTGAATGTATTTATTGGCAGAACTTACTCCATAAGCTGTCTGTGTAGCCGTTACCCAGATAGCATCCCTACGTTGATCCAACGTAAAATCAACCGTTGGCTCAACGTTGATTCAACGTTGAAATAACGTTGAGATAACGTTGGCGATTGGTCCAGTTTGCTCGTAGACGTGAACGTAGAATCAACGTTGAAAAACTAACGTTGATGAATCAACGTTGAAATAACGTTGGAATCCTAACGTTGATTTTTTTAATGTTCGCTCAACGTTGGGATAACGTTGCAAAGCTGACATTGACATTGGGATAATGTTGGAAATCTAACATTGAATTTTTGAGACATTCGATCAACGTTGAATCAACGTTGAATTAACATTGGAAACCTAACGTTTAATTTATGGACGTTATTTTAACGTTGAATCAACATTGGGATAACGTTTGAAAGCTAACGTTGAATTTCGGGACGTTATCTTAACGTTGAATCTACGTTGAATTAATGTTGGAAACCTAACGCTGAAATTTGATACGTTGAATATACGTTGATATAACGTTGGAAACCTAACGTTAAATTTCTGGATGTTATTTTAACGTTGAATCAACGTTGAAATAACATTAGAAATCTAACGGTTTAATTTTTGGATGTTCATTCTACGTTGAATCAATGTTGAAATAACGTTGGAAACCTAACGTTGAATTCGGGACGTTATCTTAACGTTGAATTAATGTTGGAAACCTAACGCTGAATTTGTATACGTTTAATCTACCCCGTTGATATAACGTTGGAAACCTAACGTTGAATTTCTGGATGTTATTTTAACGTTGAATCAACGTTGAAATAACGTTAGAATCTAACGTTGAATTTCGGGACGTTATCTTAACGTTGATATAACGTTGGAAACCTGTCGAATTTCTGGATGCTATTTTAACGTTGAATCAACGTTGAAATAACGTTAGAAATCTAACGGTTTAATTTTTGGACGTTCATTCTACGTTGAATCAATGTTGAAATAACGTTGGAGACCTAACGTTGAATTTCGGGACGTTATCTTAACGTTGAATTAATGTTGGAAACCTAACGCTGAATTTTTATACGTTGAATCTACGTTGATATAACGTTGGAAACCTGTTGAATTTCTGGATGCTATTTTAACGTTGAATCAACTTTGAAATAACGTTAGAAATATAACGGTTTAATTTTTGGACGTTCATTCTATGTTGAATCAATGTTGAAATAAGGTTAGAAACCTAATGTTGATATTTTTTGGGACATTTTATCAAATCAACGTTGAATTAACGTTGGCAACCTAACGTTACTTTTGTGATGTTCAATCAACGTTGAAATAACGTTAGAAATCTAACTAACAGTTTAATTTTTTTGACGTTCATTCTATGTTGAATCAATGTTGAAATAACGTTGGAGACCTAACGTTGAATTTTGGGACGTTATTTTAACGTTGAATCACAGTGAATTAATGTTGGAAACATAATGCTGAATTTTGAAACATTGAATCTACTTTGAAATAACTTTGGAAACCTATAAATGGTTGAATTTTTGGACTTTCGCTCAATGTTGAATCAGTGATAAAAATAACGTTGGAAATATAAAGCTGAATGTTGGGACAATCACTCAACGTTGAAATAATGTTGGAAAGCTAACGTTGAATTTCGGAATGTTTTCCTAATTTTGAATCTACGCTGAAATAATGTTCGAAACTTAACGTTGAATTTCAGGACATTCACTCGACGTTCAGTGAATAAACGTTCACTCAATGTTGAATTCAGGACGTTGAATCAAAGTTGGAATAATTTTGGAAACATAACATTTAATTTTGGGACGTTTCCTAAAAAAATTAAATAACGTTGGAAACTTAATGATTAATTCCATAATGGCCACAATGACATTTTAGTATCCAGGAAGGAAAGCAATTATAAATATAGGACTTAAGTGACATGATACATAAACTTTATTGATGCAATTTGAGATAAATTAACAGTATATTAACAAATACTAATAAAGAGGTTGCTCAAAGGCTAGACTGAATTATAAATAAATTAAATTTGAGAATAAGGTATAATCATATTCATTCAAGCGTTTTGATCACAAACATAGTCAACAAAATATCATCTCATGACAGAACCATGTTTATAAAAACGTCTGCTGCATGGAAATTTCTTGGCAAATTGGGCCACCAGTTAATATTACAACTCTCAGCTACAATCTAGAACTAAACATAGCACATAATTTTGTAAAGCGAACATCTGAAGCCAAATAAGATTTGAATGAAGAATATGTTATTGAAGAATCAATCAGGAATTTTGAATGTAAAATAAAATAATTATTGTTGATTTTGAGTTCAGACATTAATAGCAAAAGCTATGTCATTATATAGAGAATAATCACTTGATTGAACTGGTGACACGAAATAATTCATTAGAGCCAGGGACATTGTACAAACAAGGGTTTTACAAAATAGCCCCTGCCTCGAATGAATTATTTCACCTCACCAGTTCAATAAATTGATTATAATATTCCACTATAAAAATCTGATTTACCAGAAATCCAAATAATATTGCCATAATACTGATGATACATAAAATACGATAGCGTGTATGAATAAATAATGCATAGTTAAAGTGACATAATTCACTTGTGAAATTATCTTTATTCTATTACTACTCCATTTAAAATATGATCAATGAACAATATAACAATGAAACAAACAATCATATATTGCATATCATTGGACTTTAACAAGTTAACATAAACTATAACATTTTGGACAAATGTATTATAAAAAGGCTGCTTAGAAACCAAAAATTTTACTGTTATATAGCAACAATTATTGGATCACACTTTTCTTCAAACTATCTAGGCTGTTAACACATAATCAGGAAATTCATAGTCGATGAAATTCTGTCAAATATTATTCAACAAGGATCATAACTCCAGTTAAAAACAAACAACCTGCATATTCATGTGCAATCAATATACCAAAATAATTGGCAAATTATAAGTCGACAACTGCATGAACACTGGCGATTTATCTGGGGACAATAAATATGGTGTAGTCATGCCCACAACATGTGTAGAACTAGTGGAGAATCACCTGGAAAACCATTCCCACTCATTCACTTAGCTGGAACCTCCCAGACCGAGAAGTCCACACCCCAAAAAATAGATAACCACCAGGAAAACTACCACATTCGGCCATTCTCAACTAATGAGATCCATAAACAATACCCTCACAATATAATCATCAAGTTTAAGAGGAACCCCTGTGGATAACCACTACAAATAATTCCTTTGGGGAGAACCACCAACAAGATCCACATCGATAACTGCATTCTCTAACAAGGAGAACCACTGGATGAACAACACCCGACCAATGAGAAACCAGTGCTACTCAAAAGAGTACTGTTAAAAAGCTTGATACAGACATAGGGACATTAGGGGCATTATTATGCCTCTATTGGATAACACATAAGACAATCAAATTCATTAAAGAAAGAGAACACCAAAAGAAGCCAATTATTCCCAACATATTGTTAATACAATAAATCATAATTTACACACTCTGTAATAACTCTTATTAATCAGCTATATGTTATTCAGTTGCATTAAGCAGAACGTGTCCCGCAACATGCATGCACCATAATTAACAAAAGTCGGCCAATACAAGATAAGAGGAAAACAACCAATAAATACCTTACTCGTATGAAATTCGCGCAGTACTATTTTTTTGCATACCCATGGGTGGGCGAATTTAAAACTGAGCGAAAAATAGTAGGACTCCTGTTTTTAAATCAAACCACAATTTTTTAGAAAAAAGGAGCTACGTTAATGAGTTACACACATCACGGAGAGTTGAATAGACAACTATATATAATCAACGTATTTTTTGTTGCATTTATCACAGGTCCCCGAGGAAAAATACCAGATATACCAATATATACTATACCAGTGACAAGTCCAATTTTGGGGGGAAAAACACCATCTATCATATTGCACATAGATTTTCAATATCGTTCAAATCAGTCACAATATATTTCAATGTATCTTATTGACCATGAAATTTCCCTTTCTTTTGATGTATAATTCCATAATATTAAAAGAAGGGAAGTTGAGACATCATACCGAAAAACTTGCAATATCTACTGGAAATTTGGGACTGAAACGGGGTGTCAGTCAGTCTAATATATTCAATAATTCTAAAAAATTGTCAACTCAGCCGAAATATGCCCTAGTGTGTGTTACAGGGCATACACTTTTCTTTCGTTTGTTATATAACTTTACATAGTCTATCAAGCGAAGTCGAAATATCGCATGGGGAATTCATAAGTTGGGTTATTGTGATCGTAATAATTGAATTAGTATCTGTGTATAATCACTATTTACCGGACAGGGAGACTGATGACTGCTTTTCATCGGTAGGATTTGCTAGTTTTCGAAACGATATCTCGACTTCCCTTCATTTATACTATCGAATTAGACATCAAAAGAAAGGAAATTTCATGGCCAACAAGACACAATGAAATATATTGTGACCGAGAGAAAAGATTTTGAGAATATATGAGGAATATGATAGATGGTGTGTTTTTCCAAAAATCGGACTTGTGAACCTTGTCACTGTAGTATATAATGGTATCTGGTATTTATCCCCAGAGGCCTGTGGCATTTATGGGTTATACCAAGTATGTTGTACAGCCACTTACACTTTTATAAGCCAATAAAAAGAATAAAAAATACAATGATTTCTTATAATTAATTTCAACAAATTTAATAGAAAGAATTACCTCAAATATGTCGGTTGTAAAAAATCCCAATTTCAGTTAGTCGAGTGTCCAGTTCGAACGATTGGACAAATTTTTATTGATCGATTTTTCCAGATAATGCGAGATACAGGAAGTTTAAGCTCCAGTCAAGATTGACTGGGGAAAAATTTAAACACAGAGTCTAATAGTCTAAGCCGTGCTGGGGGTGACCGTCACACATCGGGGGAATTTATGCGACCATCATTTTCTTATTGGAAAATTACTCTATTTTTCGAATTCAGAGGGCGCCGAGCCGAGATAGGTGACAAAATATAACTTTTTACTGTTTCATAGGGCACCCTACCAAAAAAATGACATAAATTTAGAGGTCAACGGGCATTAACCAACTGGTTAACACGGTGGCACATCCTTGACACATCTGCACATAATGAAACTGCGTCTCACATAAGAACCCCCGTATGTAAAAATTGAATTTTAACACTAACAATGCATCAAAATCAGAAAGATTGTAAACATATTTGCAAATTATAGAACGAATGTAGACACTTAATCAGATTCAACATTGTTTTCATGCTTTCGTTCTGATTTGGTGACTTCATGGTATAGAACGTAACGATCGATCGAGGGGCGTCAAAAATGCATGGCGATTCAGACAAAGTGTCATGTGTCAAATATATATTAATTGAAAGAATTTTGTATGGAAAACCCTTTCATTTCCAAAAATATATAACTTGGAAGAATTCGACTGATATACTATATTTGCACAGAGTTGACCGCAAGACACTTTGTCTGAATCGCCATGAATTTTTGACGCGTCACGCTACATATTTTACCATGACGTCACGAAATCAGAACAAAAGCAAAAAACAATGTTGAATCTGATTAAGTGTGAACATTAGCCCCATAAATTGCAAATATGTGTTCCAGTGTAGTTTCCAGTAATTATTTGGGGACACCTGTTTTATATACCAAAGTCATATCCGAAGGCCGCAGCCCTAAGTTGGGGAGTGTATGGGAAGGGTGGCCTCCCCTGGAACTACATAGTACTGCCATAAAATGACATTTTGTCGCTTTATTTTCTGATTTAGTGTTAGTTGTGTTTGTTTTCTAGCAGTATAAATGGTCAAAAACAAATTATCTGAGTATTTTTTCCTCTTTCCAACTTTTTTGGTTACAGGTACCAAATTTTCAAAACTGGCCTGGAAACTACCCTGATGTGTTCATTCTTTCCCATTTTGATGCCCGGTCAGCCAGCTGTCTATTACCTATCAAACCGCTGAAATGTGTCTATTTTTTTGGTAGGGTACCATATGAAACATAGCGAAAATGTATATTTTGCCACCTATCTCGGCTCGGCGCCCTTTGAATTTGAAAACTAGAGTAATTATCCTATAAGAAAATGATGGTCGCATAAATTTCCCTGATGTGCGACGGTCACCCCCACAGCACTGCATAGACTATAACAATTGTGTCATTAAACATCACTTTTTTAATCCAAAAATACAAGATAGATACTATATAATTTGACGTAAATCTGCCTGATGCATTGACATTCTGAACTGTCATCACATACAAGACTTTTATGAATATTTGTCAGTGTTGAATTCGGGCAGCACGGTGAGCGAATTCAAAGTGGGTGAAAAAGATTAGTGTCAAATTTAAATATGAGTAATTTTAATGAAATAATTGCTCAATTGTTCTTCAGATACCACTTTTATGGGTTGGGTGTTGAAACATGTGGGCAAAATTAATGTTGTGCAAAAATATGTTGAGTTCATATTGAAAGTGAATGGACATTCTTTTTGATGTTGCATTTCCAATAATGGATAATAATTTATCAGAACATGATGATTCAATCTGCATACATACATGTATAATTTCAATATCCTCCATATAGACAAATACAAAGATCCCATCCGCACCTTACAGATTTTAACTAAACACCTAAAAAAAAGTACGTTCTCCCCTCATATAATATCTTAACTCGTGTGTTATTCATCCATCATGTTGAAATTTTTAACATATTTAGAACATGGTAAATGCAGCACATTGTGGTAGTTATTTATCCCGATAATTTTCTAACCTGCTTCTGATTGGAACATTTCCCATTTTCAAGAATTACACTTTCAACGGAATCGTGTGTTGATGGGTAAAATGGGTGATCAGTGTTTGTCAACCCTTTAATGACTGGAGCTTACTGAAATTTTGTGAAAAACCCTGTGCCAATGCATTCTTTTTTATACGTGAGTCTCCCATAGGGAGCCTCGCATATATAAGAGAATATATTGGCCTAACACTATTTACCTTGACAGCCACAGATTGACCACTGGTCATGTTCAAGAAAATAAGGCTGTTGACACTTAACAATGTTCACACAGTTATCCCAGCAAAAGTTGATTCTGTTGAGCATCAAAGTTGAAAGTGATTTTTGAAAATTACAAATTTTCCAATCAAGCGACAATCAGAATAAGATAAGAAAACCATGTGGATAATGAACTCCCACAAAGTTCTTCCTTTAACATGTTCTACATTTTGAAACGATCAGGTGAATACCATAGGAGATACAGGATTGTATATGAAGGGGGGAACTAACTTTTTTTTAGTTGTTTATAATTAATTCTAAATATACACCATGACATTGATTATCAATTTAGTCACTTTCACTGTTCAGTGCTTTTATGTTATTACTGCAGCCACATAGCAACAGGTGGGGTATAGAAACCCAAATCATTAAGCCAATATTGGAATTTTGCATTACTTAATTCCTAGGCTATAGTTGGAAATTTTATTATCTCACCACGCCCACCCCCCCCCCCCCAGTTGGAACCCTCTAACAACGTCCCTGTATTACCGGTACCTGGAACTAAATGCAACAGAATTTTTCTTTGCAGGATTAAGTGCATAAAATCTCCATGTAACAACATTCTAAAAATCAGAAAAGGATAAATTGGTGAATTTTGTGAAATAAAATTCGGGAAATTTAGTCAAATCATCAATTTATGGATTTTAAGGGAGGTATATCAATAATTTAAATTTACTAGTCCTTTCAATTTCATGTAAATTTTGTAGATTTCATTTTCATGATTACAGAACAGAAACCTTTCCGAGAATAAGTGAATTGGCCGTCTCAACCGGAAACGATTCCATCATGTTTGATGACGTATTTGCCCCTCCCCAGGATAAATGGTTTCTATTGTAAACACGACGTAGACATCTCACTAATAAATTCATCTCTTTTTCTGTTTTATGTTACCCACAGTTAGTTAATATCTTGAGTCAGTACACTCCAACAAGGTGAATCGATATATACCAAGATACAATCGTTGATATGTTGTAATTTAAAATATGAGAAATGGATCTTGATTTGATTGTGTTCCAAAGACCAAGGATGCAAGTTGGTTCTGACATCTGAAACCATCCATACTCTATGGATCGCAACAAAATCAACATTCATTAATTCCATTTATACTCAACCGTGTCAACTGGAAGATTTAAAGAGCATTAAGTGTCCCTTTCAAACGTCGTTCTCGTGACTTGGTGCAAGTTGCGTATACACAGAAATGGATGCAAGTTGGTATCAGTGGGGACTCTGCGTGCGACGTCATGTGACATAATTTCGACCAACCTGCACCCTGCATTCATGTTCCACAACGCGAATGCATGTGTGAGTGTAAATACTATAATTGAAATAACTTCACGAAACCCACTGACAAGTGCCGTAGATGTGGGCATGACATTTTTCGCATGAAATTTCTCACGCTGAACACTACTTGTTCCATTTTTGAGTAGAAGCAACTTGCAATGAGCTTCGAGAATGACGTTGGAAATTGGTGCTGAATGCTATATTAATCTGCTAGTTGACTCGGTTGAGTGTAAATATAAGTAATGGATGCTGATTTTGTTGTGTTCCATAGAGTATGGATGCCAGTTGGTCTGACATTTTTATGTGTGGAACGTTTTCAAGTTCCACACAAAATGTCCGACCAACTTGCATCCATTATCTAAGGAACGCGACAAAATCAAAATCCATTTCTAAATAGAGGGCGCGGGGCAAATACGTCATTAAAAACAATTGAGGCATTTCCGCTTGAGATGGCTAATTCACTTATTGTTGAGTATTTTTCGAGTTATGGCTACAAAAATGGGAGGTTATCTGATTTCGGAGCCTCAATTTTTCAGAATGAGCCAAAGTCCATATTTTGTGTTCGCATCATTTATTTTAAACGTAAATATTAGCTAGGACATGAAGTATTATCTTGATCGTAGATGGTTTATAGCAGAAAATTTAAGTGTAAGTTCATTTGTTTTCTGAAAGCATTCTTGGTTGTTGCCAAGTTCGGCCAATTTAATTTCGCTCCATCAACCAGATTCAAAGATTGTCCAATGAAAAATTCTTTTTTTCAATTTATTTCCTGAGATATATTAATATTAGATAGTTGCAAATAATGTTTTATCATTGTAATTAAAAGTCATCAACATCGTCATGTAAATGTATTTGATCTTTCCTATTAAACAGTTATGTGTTCATTGCATTCCACATGTCCTAGAGCGTGAATTTTATTAAAAAAAAAAAAAAAAACAGTTCAGACCATGGAACACACATTTTAATAAAGAATATATTAGTGTTCTCAATAACAAAATTGTATAAAGTATGCATTTGTTTTGTGCTCAATCTTTTGTTATAATTACTAAAACATAAAGATTTTTGCTCATTCTGAGAAATTATTTCTCGAAAATCAGATACCCTGGCATATAAGAAAAAATACTTTAACAAGTTCCTGGGTAAAATCATAAATGCACTGGACCACTAGAAGAACAGACATCGAAGAAGTTTTAAACACCAATCAATTGTTACATCAACCTAAATTTCCTAAATACACTACCAGATTATTTTCTGTTGGATTCAATTTATATGCATATCCATGAAAAAAATGTATGTTTACAGAGTCAGTAATAGAAGATCTCAATATGCAAGAAGCAGTATCGCAGGGCACAAAATAAATTTAATTTTGCAAGAACCAAATGCCGAATCAAGTTAGTCATAAAGCACTGAAAATGGAAAAGTTTCGCGAGATTCATTACGAGAATTGATTTTGTGATTCTTGCCGAATCTTAAGGCCTGTATGGTCATAGAAATTGAAACAACATATTTTCTTGATAAAACCAATATGAATATAAGCAGTACAATAGTGCTAATAATCCAGAATGTTTGTTGATATAAACCTGATGAAAGGTTCCAAGGTGTATGCATAGAGACTGAACACAACAAAATATAATCTGGCAGAGAGATAAGTTGATAACATGTTAAAGGGGGAATGCACCCTAAATCTGGCCATTTATAGGACCATCTCCTATTATACTCAACAGAATATATGCAACAAATTAATTAATTTGAGCCAGGAATAAGTGCAAAATACACTCATGTACTCTATGAACGAAATAAGGTGTATTACTGTCAAAGTATTTAACTTATAGAACTATCATTCACTTCTCAGTTGAATTGTTATAAATCATACATATAAATCCACGTTTATGAACGTGGTCAATCATTCCCACTCGATAACATAACTTGCAATATAATATGAATGATGTAAACAAAATGGTAATTATAATGAAAATGAGTTTATGGCTCTTATTCCTGGCTCATATTTATTAATTTGTTGCATATAAATGCCTTGTCACTGAGTCACGGCCATATAGGACCCATCCAGCCCGTTTCGTGGTTTTAGTGCTACAGGTTAGAGTTCTGGAGTAGCATTTCCATATATGGAAGTCATGAATATTCAAAAGCTCCATATATGGACATGCTACTCCAGAATTTTGACCTGTAGCACTGAAACAACAGAATGGGGCTGGATGGATCCAATATGGACATGAGTTAGCGATTAAACTTATTCTGTTGAGATGGCCCCCATAAATGGCTGTATTTTGGTACAATCCCCCTTTATGAATATTACTAGATTGATTAGTCCTCCTTTCGGCGCCTGTCTTTTGAGAAACGGAACCATTCCTTTATACCATCATTGATCTTGTCCATACACTCCTCTCTGTACATTACGTTTGATCTAACAGCTCCTGGAAATAATTTATTAGCCGAAAATATTAGTAACAATTGAATAATTTTGCTAATGACATACTTTATAATAAACTAGCTGAACTAGCTTATTCAGCATTGGAGGGGCCTGTGGTCCCTGTACAAAATTCCCTGTGCGCTTCACGTACATTTTGATCATTTGAAGAAGAAAAAAAAATTATAATTTATATTTTTCCCCCCAAAATTTAGTTATCCAATTAAATAAAAAGAGCATTTAATGCCCATTTCCAATGTTTATTGTGTTTACACAATACAATACAACTTTTCTCGCACATATCAGTTTGCATATGTGAAGTTGGGGAAGTGCATTGTCAATGTTTGCGTTCTCTGCCGAAATGTGCAGTTGGGAAGTGCATTCTCAACAAGAGGTGGGATTTTGTCATAAAGCCTGGCTTGTGAACTTATTTTAGGAGTGACATTTGTGGAAGTTACCCATATGACGTCTTCCATTTGCACTAAAAATAATAAACAAAGTCCAATAACTCTGCTGAAAATATCTGACCGGACCTGGTTTGCGAACTCGTTCTAGATACTGGTCAAATGAACTCATATACCAAATATCTTTAAAATCCATTGACATTTGTGGAAATGAGCCCCATGACGTCCATTTGCATGCAAAAAATAAACAAAGTCTAATAACTCTGCTGAAAATATCCGGCCGGACCTGGTTTGCGAACTCGTTCTAGATACTAGTCATGTGAACTCATATACCAAAAATCTTTGAAATCCGTTGACATTTGTGGAAATGAACCCTGTGACGTCGTCTATTTGCTATTTGGTAAATTCGACAAAAATAATAAACAAAGTCCAATAACTCTGGTAAAAATATCCAGCCGGACCTGGTTTGCGAACTCATTCTAGGTAATGGTCAGGTGAATTCATATACCAAAAATCTTTGAAATCCGTTGACATTTGTTCAAGGTTCGACTCTTACAAATTCGGGACGGACGGTACGACGGACGGACGGAACCCATTACAATATGTAAAATATCCCAACGAGACCCATTATATTGTGTAGTGTGTTTACAACATCCCCCATTGTTCACCAATTAACAGCTACTATTCAACTTAGTGAAGCTGAAGGGGTCACTCTCACCAAAAAAAGTGCTGAAGGGTACACAGGATTTGAAAATGTGCTGAAGGGTACACAGGGTTTGAAATGTCATTCTAAATGACGTTTAGTTTTCGTATCTGCCATGATTTCTGTTAGAGAATAATTGTCTACGTTCCAATGAACATTAAAATGAACTGAAAACAAACTGCTAATGGGCACCAGACTTTCAGAAACACAGTTTAAGTAACGATGTTAGTGGCGATCACAGACCCTGTGTACCCTTCAGCACATTTTCAAACCCTGTGTACCCTTCAGCACTTATTTGGTGAGAGTGACCACTTCAGCCTTAGTGAGCGCTAATCACCACATCAAAAAAACATGTAGACAGTAAATAAGTGTTGCCTCACACTTGGTATTCAGTGTCTCTACAGGTGAGTTCAGGATAATATGGTATAACATCCAAATTCTCTTCCTCAGACGGAGGTCTCATGTTGAATTCTCGTATTTTATTAATTGGATAGTGATAAATTTCCTGGTAAGGCCACATTAACTTAATTATATGTTTCTCAGGAAACCGCCGCCGCTGGGAGCTTTTTATTGGACAACGAAAATATGAAGTATATAAAGTGCCCGCCGCCTGCTATATAAATGTGCACCTGCGTGTTCCGTTTATATCATGTTGTGTAACTGCAGTTAGGCGGTCATTGAGTAAGAGGGATAACTGTACTTCCAACTACTCCGAACCCATATCGAAAGCACCACCTCAAAAACATGGGTGGGCGATTATCGCAATACGATAACACCGTGTGCATAACGTAACTATCACAAGTATAACGTACTCTGATAACAACTTATCGCCAAATCCATGCTTCAAACATTTTAAACATATCTTCGGCTTCTTTTATTTTATTTTATTGAAAATGAATATTAAATGGGGTGATAAATATATATATAACAGCAAATAGAATCAAATTAGCCATTTTCCCGTGAAACTTAGGACACGCAAGCCAGGTACAAATATTTGTTAAATATGAGTACGATCGTAGAATTGTTCCCCTATCGTATTGCGATAATTGCCAACCAAAAACATGGCACTGCTAAATATTTGCGTGATTGAAAATGGACATGTATTGATTCCAACACAAACCTATGAAGGGAGACACATAAAAACCTGCCTCCCGGTAAATTTTGGTCTAAAATAATAAAAAATAAATACCTGCTTCCCGCCTTGTTTTGAAAATAAAAGTGCCTGGGAAACATAATTAAGTTAATGTGGCCTAACAATTATTAAATTGTTTTAATTGTTTTTATTTGTAATCACACATTTCGTTCCTGTTTTGGTGTCAACGGTCATACATGCACTCGTCTGAGTTATTATCGCGGCGAATGCCAAAACTCACCTCTGTCTGATTGTAGCCAGAATTCAGAACCCCTATTGGCTTAGTTGTATAAGACGCGTGCACATTTTGAGGGGAAATACTGGTTCAACAAGTAGCGACTTATAGCATAAATCTACGGTAAATTTAGCATAATGTAACATGTTTATTGGTTGTCAGGACGCAGGAATTCGTTCACAAGTCCACTCATACCTACCTTTATACTTACCCTTACTGATGTTGTTGCCTCTAAATTAAATCACTATGATCTACAGCTGCAAGCGAAAAGGGATACAATGAAATAAGAATATATATACTCACTGTGTATAACTTTGACCATTCGCAGGTCTCTAAATGGGTCCTTTGTCCCTTTGCCTGCCCAATTAATTTTCTCCGCTAAACTTTGTCCAATAAGACTTCCCAAAATTATTTTGAGGCATTTTTTCAGGGTGCTCCCACCACGATGACACAAGTCTCGCTCCTGAAAGAAAAGTAGAAATAATTAACACATCACTATATGTGTATCAATGTGTCCACAAGAAAGACATCTACCGGTATTGAATATTCTATGGTCAGCAATTCATTGGCCTAGGCAAAGCCAGATTTTAATTTTTTTTTAAATCCTAATGTATGTTTTAGTCTGTGGGACTAAGGTGGCAAACAAAATGTACACTCCGAAACACGCTCAGTAATGTGCTTTTACATCATGAAATTTATTAAGAAAATCTATATTTCAACTCCATTTACATCCAGGTAGTGGAGGTATTCACACACTCACTACATTTTTACTCACCATAAAGGATCAAGGATCTCTCTAGCCACTTAAATTATATGCAAATGTAAAATGTCCACTCCGAAACATGTGCGTATAATTGGGTTAAAAATAGATGATTGCAAGAATATTGAAGGAAATCAAATACCAGTATATATTTACTCTATTACTCTAGTCTGCTCCAATTGACTTGTAGAATATAAAATCCATCAAAGAAAATTGGCAATGTTTTGACATTGTGAGGTACTGTTAAGAATTTGGGTGAATTTGGAGGTAGAAAATTGATTTAAGAACTTTTTGGATGGCTGATATTGCAATGAAATGGCTATTGGCTATTTCATCTATTTTACTCAGACCATTTTCCAACTTTGCATCAACCACTGACAGCTAGGGCATATAATACTTAATATAGAGTCATGGTTCAGAAATCGCCCCTACTCAACCATTCACCATGCCAAAATTCAGAATTTGATGATTTTCGCCAGATTTATGGGCCTTTTTTTACTTGGAAAATTCAATTTTTACTTCACACCCCCCCCCCCCCCCCCCAATCACATGAACAAGCCTGGAAATACTGACTTACTAAATGTCTTCGAACGGCAGGTTCGTCTCCCAACCTACTCTCAAGATGCACAAGTGCATCTCGAGTGCAAACCGGGAGACTCACCTCCACACCATCATCTTCCTCCTCAGCTTCGTTCGACTTCCGTTGAAGCAGTGTATCTACTTTTTTTGTCAACGTGTCCATTTGACTTTTGAGTTCTACGAGAAGAGTCAAAACTCTTCTGTCAACTGCTGCAATAAAAAATGATAACCAAAGATGAGCAATTCTGGTTCATTCAAAATATATAGGAGATGATCGGTTACTAAGAAAGTGAGATATTTTCTACAAAGATACTTATAAGACATGTAAAAAGTGCGGGATTTCAAACCTAGAGGGCAATTCCATGTGACTGACATTACATTCAAAGAACTTTTTTCCAGAATCATTGTGATTAATAGAGCAACATTTATAAATATATAATCTTATTGCTATGTGTGATTTTGGCTTGTGCGAGGGTGCACCGAACAAATTTGCATTATTCTGAGTTTATTCAAGCGATGATAAAATGACATCGTTCAATGTAAGCGTGACTGACATTACATGAAAATATCAAGGCAGAGTGCCAACTTGTTTTCAAATTAAATCTGTCTTAAATTTACAGAAACACATGATTTTCTTTGTTAATTTTTCGTGGTAGATATTTCGACTTATCAGGGAGAAATCATGAATACTGGAGTTCAATTTACCCTCTATCTTCACATTTCATAGATCCAATAACTATTATGCAATACAAGAGCTCATTTATAATACCATTATAATGACTAAGAACACCATTAGAATCAGTAAATAAACTTCAAATATCCTGTTTTTATGTTTAACCATACCATAGTATGTGTAAACAGTATCAATGTCCAGATTTACCACTCGTTGTTCATCCGCCCGCTTGTTGAGCCATTCGTCTGGTCATAGACACTTTACGCAGATCGTGTGCGAATATGGGTATGATCCAAGTTTTGAGTTTGGAACTTTTTTTACTCAGAATTCACGCATGCTACATCAACTCAAAATTGTTTTATCTGATCGGAACCAAATTTGGTATGTAAGTTTCTCAACTCAAAATACAGATCGAGTTCGAATATGGATTTGATATGGAGTTATGAGTTATGACCCTTTTCCGAGAACAATTTTTTTTTTTTTTATTTATTTTTAGATTTAACTCCTTGCTCAAATTTATAACAATAAATGAGTATTTTTTTTTAACTTTCACAGGAGGCCCACCACTCCTATTAAATATGTCCGAAATCGTATAATCGGCCAGTGCACATAGATAAATGCTAAGTTACCCTGTCTGCAATTTTATAAAAATTAGCATTACGGCACTTAAAATGGTAAGTATTTTTTTTTTAATCTGATTTATTCTTTCAAATTGAAATTGTGATTTTTTCATTACCAACGTCTGTATCAGTATCCAAAACTATCACCCCATGATCAAATGAATAACATGATATTGAATCACCATACCTTATGCTTTCTCTTCGTGGTTGTAGTCATGGTTTCTGATTGTATGTCTGAAACTCTTTGTGCTTTAATAACTTTTTCTTTAGCCATCTTATAGCTGGCTGCAATAAAAGGGGAACAAATTTATTTACTAGTAATGAAATTTATAGAGATCATTATCAGAAAATACTAACAAATTAAGTTGTAGCTTAATAGTATATCAGCATATAGAAGACATGCAAATTCGGACTATTGTGTCACTATCAGCCTTTCAAATTATCTATGACAAAAAGAAATGCCATGGAAAAAGCCATAGCAGCCAAAGTAGAATACCATGCAATTCCAATAAATGCGGTACTAGTACGAAGAAAAGCTAATTCCAAGGGCTGCTGCATGAATTTACTAGTGGGGATTTCTGGGAATAAATGTTCATAATTTAATATTCAGAGGATACTGACACTAAACATAAAATTCATTAAGAAAAAAATAAGAAGCCGAAGTTTCTGTAGGGAAATTGCCCACCTATCAAAATGAATTAACCATGGAAATATGTTCTCATGAAATCTTTTTAAAAATTAGTATTCAATTAAACCTATGAAACTTTAAATGAACATTTTAATAATCTGGAATCTATGAAATTAATAGTGTGGATCAGAAATACTCACCAGTCCTCGCCATAACCCTTTTGACTTTCCAACATTCAAAGTCATCTGTTGCCCCAATCGAATTAATGATATATTTTAAAACACGACTCTCTGTCCAGTTTTTTGGTGGCCACATACAGATATCATCCCTTAGCCAGCTAACAGGCACCACATCCACCTTCCCAGTATCACGAAACTCCACCACTGCAAAGCGATGCCTACAAACACGGATAACCATCTCAATTCTAATGAGGATACTGCATGTGCTACATCATAACCTATCCGAATAAAGCTATTGGAGATTCAGAAAACCTAATGCAGTAAATATAAACCATGGTAAATCATCAGAATAACAAAATCATAAAATCAACATAAGTACAGTAATGCCCTAATTAATCAACTCCATAACCACAGCAGAATTATGGGTAACTTTTCAGGATTTAGTCGCAAATATGGCTTGTTGCTATTCGTCAGAAAGCGAGAGCTTTCCATTGAATGGCAACAAGCCATATTCCCAACTAAATCCTGAAAAGTTACCCATAATTCTGCTGTGGTTATGGAGTCGATTAATTAGGGCATTACTGTAACTGCATCCTGACCATTCAAACTTATTAGCCATTTAACATCTACGCTGCTATGACATAAGTAACTATTTTGAAAGTAAAAGTACACGCCGTGTGCTATATGGTCCATAGGTACTACTAGTAGGGTCCTACTTCAGCACACTAGCAGTAGGCCATTATACATAACTGACTGGAACTCAAGAGATTGGTGCATCGGAATAACTATCTCTACGATTCTAACAGTGTAAGATGTTCCACGATTGTGAAAATGACAATAACATCAACAGCCCAGCACACGACGTCATAACGTCATTTAGCAGCGAAGAGGTTAATATGCATAAGTTTGAATGGTAACTATGAACGTAGGATATTAAAGGCAAGTAAGACAAAAACAAAAAGTTACAATATTGGACATGTTCAATGGTTACACCCCGTAGCTTTTCTCAGACAGAAACGATGCCTGCTAATCCACTCAGCAAGCTGCCGAAAATATTTTTGTGATAGGCCACCCGTAACTGAAGTTATGCTGATTCATACGACTGAATATTCCATTACTAGTGTGGATAATCTTCCTGCATGTGATCATATGAGGGACTACTAGTGACATGCAGTGTCAAACTTAAAAGGCTCCTGCAATTGGCTTTTATCTACTTTGTTTAAACAGAAATTACTGGACTCTCGGAGCTGAACATTTTATGTATGGGTTATTTGACCCGGGGTTCTTATTAGATAGGTCAGAGCTTACGTGCAAGTTGCGTCGTGTTTGTACAGGTCGTAAATGGAATCAGGATAGAGGTGTTATAGTGTACTGTTATTTAAAAATCGGCTACCAATTTTCCCGTATATCTTCAGGAATGATAATAAATTTTCTTTATTGATCATATACACGTCTAATAGTCCCACTTTAAGTCACAAGAGGTGATCAAGTGATCTGATGTCAAGTTGTCAACAGGACCTATCTAAAAAGGTCCCCCAGGTCAAATTACTCATATGTACAAATGTTCTGCTCCGAGGGTCCAGCTGTTTCTGTATGAAACAATCAGTAGATAACAGCCAATTGTGACAGGCTTTCAAGTTTGACACGATGTGTTGCTAGTAGTTCCTCATATGATTTCACATGAAGGATGATTGATAACTCAGACTGCATAACCCATAATGGAATATTCAATCGTATGTATCAGCATAACTTCAGTTACAAAAAATTGTTCGGCAACAAACTTAATTTAGATTAGTGGGCATCAATAATGACTGACAAAAGCTACACCGTTGTAATCCTTCAATGCTATGGAGGAAATTATGAGTTACTTAAATTGATACCCACACCAAAAGATGATATCATAAGGAAATTGTTCAATGCCCTAGTACATACCAGGTTTATTTATTTGTGCCAGCTAGTGACATTGGTGGAGTTAAATACTAAATTAGATGAAGATCAAACTCATTATCTCCCACCATAAATAATACTCATGTTGGCTATAACCAGCGGTGGACTGATATTCATACACAATACTAACACTGCTTCACCATGGAAGCTATAACCTCCTCGGATGACAGTACTAATAAGGAATAGATATATTCGACAAGATGTTCTCCTTGTCTATCAAAATTACTGAACTGATATTCCAAATTATGATTGGTTATGATTTTTTCCTTCAAATGGATTGTTTGAAATTGAGATTTTTTTTAATTCATGAATGTCATGGCTCCTTAAGTATACTATAGGGGAGGTATGGGGTGGAACTTCATCTATACCAGTCGTAGTCGTGACTCAGCTAGAGGCTGGTTTGCCCTTGACCGAGTATCTGCTACGATGATAAAACCCAATATAAATAAATTTGTAACGTCAAATGAAATTTTTGTGGAGAGCAAATTTGTATAAACTGGCCACTAGAAATATTATAGACATGACAATGATACATCCATTATATTGGGCTGTAGCCATGACTCAGCTAGAGGCTAGTCTGCCTTTGACCGAGTATCTGCTACGATGACAAGACCCAATACAACTGAATGTGTCAGCTCATTAGAAATTGTTATGCAGAGGAACTGTTTACAGACTGACCACTAGAAAATAACAGATACACACTCAATAATCACTAAAATGCGATTCCGTCTTAAATTTGTTTGTCAGCAGTAAAACGCTTGTGATCGATGTGCATTTGTTATACGCTGCCAAAGTACAAAACAAAATGGATCAAAGTAATAGATCTTCAAATAACAATAATTACATTTCTTCTAATTTTGGAATATAAACACTGTACAGGTGTGAGTTTGTGCCACAATTTTCACATAATAACAATAGGAGACACACACTCTATTCTATCGATAAAACTATGACTCTATCTACTTGGTAACATATCATCAGAATATGGTCAGGTGATATAATTAGTTTGAGATACACTCCATTTTGATTTGAAATTTGGCAGCATAGAAACAATGCACACTGAAATGGACGCATAACTACCGAAAACAAGTTTGGGACCAATTCACATTCCAGTGAGTGTGAGATAGAGACATAAGACATAAGCTAGGAATGGGTATCGACAAACGACAAGGCAACAAATTGTTGACCATGAGGAAGTAAAACGTATTTACCTCTTATATCAGAAATAGCACAGACATTGTTATCAGAGGCCAAATCTTTAACTCTATATATCATTAGAGTACGAGAGTCAATCGGATGAGTAAAAAATTGCTCCATGTGCCTAAAATACCTATATACAATAAAAATTCCATCATCTCCCTTCAATATATTCATTACTTGACAAATTCTATCACCAACAAGGAAGGTCTGGTCTCTAGTTGAAGAAGAAACTGTGAAGTCATCAAGTTTGAGAGTTTTAAATTGCTCGTAATAATTATACTGACTGTTTGGTAAAGGCCCATTGGAATGCTGAGACAATATATTACCACATACCAATTGATTATCTGCATTTGAACATTCTGAACACCGCCTGATAATTTGAGACAAAGCTGATGTTGGTTTGCGTATCATTCTCTTAAGTTTTTGTAAATAATTCTCAAAAGGAAATGGTGATATACCATCTAAAGATCCAAAGGATTCTGCATCAGCAGCTAAATATACAAGACTGTGAACATTATATACCATTGTATATTTACCATATATGTGTTCAAAGTTCTCAACAAAGGTTTTTAATAATCCAGAGGCATACTGATTGAGAGTCTGGAACAATGGGTCATTGAGCAAGATTCTCATCCCAATTGACAAGGTCATGACATGATGATATTATGTTTCATTTATTTCTTTGTAAAGAACAGGACCAGTGTATAGAAGAAACTGACGGAATTCTGTAGGTTTCCAACTATCTAATTGGAGTCAGTGATCTAGGTCTTCTTGAAAAATCTGATGGAACATGGTCCTTGAACATTTCCAATTTTTCAGATATGGTTCTGATGATACGCGGTGCAAGTTTGAATTCCAATGGGCCAGTCCATAATTTCAACAATTTCCTCATAACACCAAGGCAAACCAGATGCATGTAATCAACAGGAAAACAAGATATCATGTCAGTTCCTTGAAATGGTGAGGGTCCTTTATGGTAATTTCCATAAGAACCATCATTGAATTGAATATCATTTCTAGGCGGGGCATTTACCTCTGGGTATGTCATTTTTCCAAGCCATTCCCACGCTGAGTACATTTGTCACAGCCATGATAAGCTGAGTATTGAAAAACATTCTTAACAAAACCTCTGGCTGGCACATCGCACAACATTTTACAAGGAAATGTTTTCCACCAAAATCAAAACCATCTTTTAAGATCTCAATATACTCTAAACGAACTTTCTCTAAAAAGGAAACGGTATCATCAGGCTTAGATTCCCCATACCATAAAGAAATAAAAAATGGATCACCTTTACCAATGTTAGAAACTCGTCCCAATACAGGCCAGAACTGGTGATTTGTACTCTTGAACAATGGTAAGCAATCAATACTCAAATGGAGGAAAAGCTTCTTGACATACCCAAGGTTATTGAAATCATTACAGTTTTGAAGGTAAGATTTGAGGCCAGATATAATACCAAAGTGGTAATATTGACCACCACAGAGTTCTTATATGTTTGAAGAATATTGAGTGTCTGTTCCCAAAAGAGTCCGAGGATCTTTTGAAAGGTCTGGGAATGTTAATCTCAGAATATTGAGCAATGCACTAAGAGAAACAAGAGATATTTGGTATTTCACGGCCCAGCTTGCCAGGTTTTCTCTCAAGCTAGGTGAGACATCATTTATATCAGAACTATGATTCTCGGCATCTGGTTCAAAAAATTCTTCTGATTGGGTGGGATCAGAGTCTAATAAATCATGAAGATCAGAAAGATACTCAAATTCTAGATCATTATCGGATACATCTGGATTTTGCTGAATCTCCATACTAGTAGCATATTCACCATTGTCATGGACTTGGTTATTAATGTCTGCATTTAGAAATTAATCAATTTCAATTTGTTCAATATGATTATTCACAGAATGCCTTACATTACGTCTTTCCGTCCAATATGATGGAACTGACATACTTAACTCATTTTAGTCGGCTTTAGCGTGTTTTTACCTTAGATATGTGATCGCTGTCATTCTAATTTCTAAATTCTAGAGATGGCTTTCGTGGTTTCGCTATTTAGTATTTGTTAAGAATTTTCTGTTTCAAACTACCAATTGAATAGAATGTACCATCTCTAATACTGATAAATAATTAAATTTTAATTGGTCGAGGTAACATTATTCGTCGACAGAAGGTGCCAACTTTCCATGATGTCACAAATCCAAGTTTAATTGTTTCAATAGTTATCAAAAGCAATCATCGTTTTGATTATTTTTAAGCAAATGTACTTTCGAGCAAGGTCAGGCGTGAATGGAATAATATGTTCTGATTGGATAGAATATAAATCAACCTCATAACAACAAACAAAATAGTTCCGATAATTCCTGGAATGACGATCTAAATTTCGTTTAAATTATACTACCATTATCACCATACATACATTCATCGTTAGTGGCATGAAATATATTGTTTAAATATTTAAAAACTTCATTCGGTATAGTGAAGTACTTCCACCTGCAATTTTCCCAGAATGCCAACGAGTGGGGATCTAGAAACTGGACCGAATAACTATTACGATCGGCATAGAATATAATTCCACCTGTTGTCTGTTCAAAATAACAACTTAAGAGTATTTGTTTGTGTCGTATTGCTAATTTGCTATTGATATGTATGTATTTGATTGGAAATATAAACAAAAAAGAAAGATCTTCAGCAAAACACGAACGATAAATTCTCGGTACACGTGTTGTTTACTTGAACGACAGGGGGGGGGGTAATTCGTGGGGTACAAGGGAGGTAAAATTAAATATGTAAATACAGACGAGTTCAATACGTTGGGGTAGATTACCGAAGTCATATGATGATGGATTCGATTATGGATTTGTTATTAACAAATGAAGAAGCGCTACAGGTTTTAGAAGCGTCGGACGACGATAGTGATTTTGAGGGATATCAATTCGACCACTTAACAAATCAAAAGGCGTTAGATATTTTTAATTCTGATAATGATGCAAGTGAATTCAGTGGGTTCAATTCAGAGTACGAACGAGATATATCAGAGGATGAAAGTGATCCCGAAAAAAATATTGAAAACAGCACAATAAATTCAAACTGTGACTGTCAAAATGTTGGCCCCATACTCCCGGTCGGGTTTAATGTGGGGGAAGCAACCTCACTTTGTTATTTTGAACTGTTTATGTTATAGCTATGCGTTACAATATGGTTTCGACGAGAGCGATGAAATGAAAGAAAGGGGTCAAGGTGGACCAGAAGGACTTTATCCTTGTGTTAATATAAACATTTATTATGTTATCATAACATATGTATGTTAATATGATGGTCACATTAATGAAGATCTAAGTATATAGATCTGAGTAAATATGTGACAGGAAATGTCTGTGGGGATGAGAATTATATATTTATTCTAATAAATATTTTATTCATAAAATATAATTTTTGAATTTAATTTGAGTAATTGACCAGTCAATTTATTAAAAACAAACCCGCCTCATACAGTAATGTCCAAAGAAATTGACCACTTAACCATAGCAAGCAGAATTATTGGTAATTTTTCAGGATTTAGTCGGAAATATGGCTTGTTTCCATTCATCGGAAAGCTCTCGTCGAGTGAATGGCAACAAGCCATATTTCCGACTAAATCCTGAAAAATTACCCATAATTCTGCTGTGGTTAAGTGGTCAATTACTTTGGGCATTACTGTATGCTCTATCTCCACAAGAAACTGAAGAAACCATATCACATTTTTTCAATATTTTATGAAATTTATGAAATAATGATAAACGAAAAAAATATATTAAGCCAGTAATAATACAAATGGGAAGAAAATAAAACATTCTGCAATAACTTGAATATGTTATTATTCGATAGATCATGTATATTTATACTACAACGTAAAACTTGTATTCTCTTTGCACATCTTGTTGACAGGTATATTTCTCAGTTGCGTGCTCTAAATTCCGGATGGAGTATTCCACTTCACTTGGGGGTGCTTGGTCATTACACGTGTATTCTTATTAATTGTCGCGCCTTGCATGGATTGAAAAAGTTTATATCAGTCGATTCTGTATATATTACAATATTTTTGTTTCAGAAATAGTTCATTAGAAGAAATAAGTATAAGTTGTCTTTTTGTGACCAAATTAGTCATCAAATAATTACCGGTTGTGTTGATACAGGTAAATGTAGCTAATTCAAACAGCCATATCGGTAGACGTAATGCTGTTTACTGCCAGTACCTCTGCGCTGTTACCAATTACTCCCTCGTGCAGTTGCTTATAGAACGCTTCCGGTAAACATTTTCGTTATTTTTTTTCTTTGGGGCGAACATTGAAAATAAATATTATTTAATTCATTATTGTTAAATAGTGATGGCGGATCACCAATTGGCAACAACACTAAAATTTTATTAATTAGTTACATAACCTGACATTAAAACCTCATCTGATTGTGGAAAACTTGTGTTGAAAGACCTGAAACGTGGTGACTACGAATTCCCCAAATCTAGTTTTAACCCGCTCGCACATTTTAACCAGAAATTCCGTAATATATGGTCTGTTTCTAATATATCGCGTTTTGAGTCCCACTTGACCTAATATTCGGACAATCTGCAGTGGCCTTAGATTCAGTAATCGTGTTTAAATAGAGATATCAATTCTGATCGGATTTATTTGTTCAGTAACTGCACGAAACACTCAAGATATCAGCTCGTATATAACAATGCGAACATACATATACATTTAACAGGTTTTGACCAGCGACTAACATGTCACAATGCCAAAAATCTAACATAACAACTCACATTAGTATATTAGCGAGCGACTAACATGTCACTCCAAATTAACTCACATAGGCCTATATTAGCGAGCGACTAACACGTCACTCCAAACTCCAATTTTAACGAGCGACTAACACGTCAATCCAAACTCCAATTTTAACATCAACATATCAATATGATATAATTAGCATGAATTTTCAACAATGAACAAAATATTGATTGTTCATGCAGGCATCCCTATTGGCACACGCATCATTCAAATTACATGTGATGTTAAACTTAATGGGAAGTAAACTGTGCAGTTGAAGAAAACCCCATTAAGCAACATCGGGCAAAAAAAATACCTGTGTTTAGGGTTTCCCTACCTACCAAAGAAAAAGGTGCTTACCCAAAACTTTTATTGGACTGTAGACACAGATAGCTTTTTTTTTCAGTGGGAAGGGCATCGAAAGGTATCATTTTCAAACCTCTCCTTTAATTTTTTTTAGAAGTTTTTTTAGTCTTGTGCTCTGACTAATTCAGGATATTAACAATATTTAGTATTGAACCTTTCAATTGATCTGAATTGTGAAGTTTTCTAGATTGAATTGTCAATGACCCAATGGAATTCAGAATAAAAACAATTTATAAAAAAAATCCCCACCTACCCTAATTATTTTAGACCACGTAACCCTAAACACAGGTATTATTGTTTTGGGCCCCATATGAATTGAATGGTGTGTCTACGAATGGAGGAACACAATCATTCAACATGATGTGCATTATGCAATATTCAAATCATCCTAACAATACCCAATACTTTCATTTTCCCCAACAATACACAGTTAGCTTCTGTGCAATCACCACTTGCAAGTATATATTTCAAATAACATGTGTTGTCGCAGATAATGGGTTGATAACAGTTATGCCCTCCCATTGATAGGGCACAATAACGATTCAACTGAATTAAAAGTTGAATATGAGGCCATGACAGCCAGTAATACAACCCCATTAAGGCTACAACATATGGATTTAAACGATACACACAAACGGAGAAACCCAAGAGTCAACACTGTGCATTGAAGAAAGAATCATCATTCAAATCACTCAGAGAGATGAGTGGTCACAACTTGAGCTGGCATAGATGCATGGTAAGAGGCATGGCAGCCATCTCTACATAGATGAACATGACACATCTCACAACCGAACCAAGTTGTCTTCCTCGTGTCATTCTTTGCACGCACCTTACACCTGGCTCGGGTGTCCATCTTCACACTATGGTGACCGCAGAACCGGGAGCGCTGCAATGGAACTGCAACATCTGCACCACTCTTTCTCTTTCGACTTGAAAAATCGGATATCAATGAATGCCCTAGTTCCATGCGGAAATCGAGATGGCTCAAATTCTTCTTACTGTTCAGGCGTGTTGATGTTTCCCTGAACAATATGAAGGCGTTGACAATACAACTGTTGACCACGAACCAGAACAGATATTTCCAGGCCTTTTTGACATCACGACCAAGGTCATAGCATGACCGCAATTGATCGTGTCGATCAACCCCATTCATATACTTGTTGTATTGGTACAAGCTGTCTGGCTGGCTAACCGTTAGAATCTCCCTCCCGGACCTTCTATTTACCTGGTGGACATGAGTTGGACCACTCAGTGTACTGATAACATTTACAGATTTGTTGTCTTCCCATATAGTGGCAGTCAAGTCCCCTCTCTGTCTTATTTTGTACTCGCCCCTTTTTAGCTTCTTTACATTCTTGATATTACCGGGAAAGCCCTTTCTATTTGTTCTGACCGTAGCACAGGAATATAAACCATCAGCCAGAAGGTCCTCAGATAATTTCACACTGGAGAAGTAATTGTCAAAATAGACATGATGGTACTTTCCAGTGAGAGGAGAACACAACTCTGATACTACATCATGGCCCAATCCATTCCCAGTCGGCACCGTCCCCTTCTTCCCCAGATAAACATTGAAATCGTTCAGGTAGCCATTGGTTGCATCACACCGCATCCAGACCTTGATGCCACGCTTTATAGGTTTCATTGGCATGTATTGCTTATATGAAAGCCGACCGTTCCATTTAATCATACCATCGTCAATGGAAACCTCCCTGTGAGGATTGTAGCAAGACGAAATATCGTCTTTAGCAGATTCCATGATGGACCTCACTTTGAAAAGTGGATCATACTGGGGCGAATCTCGTGCCGGCTCTGATAACCTGTCGCTGACATGGAAATACTCATTGAGCTTCTCGTACCTCTTGCAGGTCATGAGTCCCTTAAGGGGATGGTAAAGTCTGGTCAAGATGGCCACCGCGGATTGCACCCTACATCCAGATGATCAATAATTACTCACCGGCCATAGAATGGATAAACTTCATATTTTTCACACATAATAATCAATAATAAACAAAGATCTTGTCATTAGTAGAGAAATTATAGCTGTTAGAATTTACTCGCGGTAGAGTGACAAAAAATCATGTCCCCAAACGGCGTTTCTCCAGTTCCAATGGTTAACTTTTTGTACAAACTGAACAGTCAAAATGGTCCTATAAGAATATGGCTAGAGACAAGGAGACATCATTTTGAGGAAAAACAAGAACTTTCCTAAATACCCTGCCTGTGAAAATAGTACTGTCATCCTGAATAATGGCAAAATGTCCTCCATTTGCATTGTTTACATTCTTAGGAACTATTTTTCTTGGTATGGGAGACCATAATATCCTAACATTGTTTTGCGATAGCCGATACGCATGCCATGGAGGCGGGGCGGCCATGATTACAAACAAACCCATCCGTCAATACTAGAATACGATTACGAATGGAAATCGATCAGTATAGACAATCGCGCATGGGATCAAGCTTTTGATTATGCCCATCAATAGATATGGGTTATAAGCAATATGATTGTACCTGATAACCGACAATTTCTCGATTAATTTACATTCAAATGTTATTAAACGTATTTTACTCCACAATGTTGTTGATCCCAGTGCACCAAAATAGAATTGACCGGAAGTGAACTCGCACAAGGAGTCCGTCGTAAAATATGACATATTTCGTCGGAATACGGTACTTTCCTATTCATAAATATGTTTTTATATAGGCTATTTGATTTTAGAATAATACAATATTCTGAAACATGTAAGTTTTCTATTTCTGTGATTTGCGTACTAATACGACATCTTGTAATCTCGCTTTCGACTATAGACTGGTAATTCTAAAAATAAAATATCAACATTTCCATCTGTAAACAGCACAAAACTTCATAAATCGTCGGTAATCAAGCAACTAAATTAATTCCAACAACTTAAATAAACTGAAAGCATCGATTTCATATCATAAACTTGGCCGATTGCAGGATCGGATTGCTTTTCTGGTCGATTTTCATGTACCTGCCGCGAATTAAAAAATGACAACAACGTCATGAACATGTGTTTACAATTGAAATATGGCGACTGGCTCCCAAGAAAAACTGACACGTTTTAGCGGACGTTTTGCAAACGATACAGTGAACATTAATCTAAAGCATAGCTCCTTGGCTCTTAACGGTATGTCACTTATCATAATGGGCTGCCTAATGATACTGTTGAAGTTATAGTTTTTCACATTTGAATGCCAAAACAATGACATAATATTGCAGATATACTCTGTTTCAAAGTCATTTTTCTGGTACAAAAAGCTTTTTAGCTCACATCTATTCGTGGCACCTCCTTTAACGATATATGCTCTATATATTATCTCTATGTTGTTATATCTATTTCTATCTGCTTTTATGTGAAAAATACCAATTTTGTCAGCCCGTTTCCAGACATTTTTTATGAAACAGACTTTGCCATCCCCTTAATACCTTGGTTTGACAAGAAAGGGTCATTTGGCCAATAGCATTTATAAGTTGGTTTGCAATCTATGCCCATGATCAAGTTTATGCCAACAAAAGCCTCCATTTCCCGAGAATCCGTCTGATACCACGTTTGTTCTGCCCTGTCCTTCCTGTCTATCTTCCATGCTGCGTAGTTATTTGTATCTCGTGCCATGGAATAAAATAACTCGCTTAAACACAAGCTCAAAATAATTAAGTGCTAACACAGTTTCCACGTCGAAATCGTCAGGAAGGACAGACCCGGTATTACGAACGTACCATTTCGGGGACGAACCTGAGTAAGTATATCAGTCCAATCCGCCGGTACTTCTAAATCATCTAAATCATCTAAATCATCACCAAAGTCCGCAATATCACTGTCCAAATCACTTCCATCATCACTTCCATCAATAAAACCACTAAATGACTCGGTATCCGAATTAAAATACTGGTTTAATATTTCGGAATTTGTCAGGTGTTCCGCCATCACGAATTGTAAACATACTTCGCGGATACAGACGATAGTATGATGAAAGCAAATTATACCGACAATTGGGAATCCCCGCGCATCATAAGTATGTTTTGATTTTCACAAAAAGTCCGGCGGCGCGTATTAATATTAACATGTAAAATCAAAACAATCATGACTATTAATGACGAAAGCCGGGAAAATTCGTTTTAACTTTTATTAAATAAAAAGGTGACAAAAGGCGCTTCTGATGAAATGACGTAAAGTGACAAAATGCGTTTCTGAGGAAATGACGTAAGGTGACAAAAGGCGCTTCTGATGAAATGACGTAAGGTGACAAAAGGCGCTTCTGGTTGGTAATGAGTTAATGAGATTTTAATATTTAGTAATGAAAATGCTAAGATATAGTATGTATTTAAATGGTCATTACTTTGTTTCAGCGTTTGTAGTATCCATTGCATTGGTGGTACTAGTAGTAAGTTGGAAGTAGATGTGAGCTGGAAAGAAAAAGAGTGAAATTAGTAAAAACAAGAGGATTAAATATTAACTGATCAATGAGAATCAACTCTTTTAGCAATTTCTAAGTAAAAACAAAAGGCATAACTCTGTAAAAAATCATCGATCGTGACCACAATCGAACTTGGCCTGGACTCATCAAAATGTCAATCCCTATTCAATGTCTGCATCTGTCAAAACTTAAAACATTTTTAAAATCGTTAATTGCTTTGGTATAAAGTGTTGTTTCCAGTTCAGTGTGGTCAGTATGGATGCAAACCAGTATTTTATGACATAACCAGGCAACTACCAACATAAGTTGACTGTCTTGGTTTGGCGCCCCATAGATAGTGCATATCAATGCTGTGCATAATCGCAATTCAATGTCTGCATCTGTCAGACTATTGACAAGTTAACAACATTCATACGTTAATTGATTCGATGCATTGGCACAGTGTTGTTGCAAAACTTCCGGAAATTTCAGTCCTGAGTTAAGATTTTTTTTAAATACTCAGGGATTTTTTTCAACATGTTTCATCCGTTTTTTACAAGAAAACTGACATGTGTAGAAAAGTCGACTATGCCATTGCCATAAGTTATTATGGTCAATTGAAAGGAACATAGTCTGAGTTTATATCCACGTCGCTTTGCTGTCGAGGTTGAATATATACACAGAATGACACACTTTCGTGGACGCTTTTGAAAATAAGGCATGACTTCGATCACATTGATCAGATACCGTAGGCCTCGAGTGCTATACTATCAAGGTCGAACAAGTGCCATATCGTTCTGTGATTATTACCAACCACTTAATGTTTATTGTGTGATACTAGTATCTATAAAATAATTATTTTGACAAGTGTGTAATAAAAGTCAAAGCCACAAACGTCAGACTATATTGCCAATTGACTAGAATAATGTATATGTTCCATCAACACCTTTGACCCTAATTGTTAAATATTTGTGTTAAGGTTATCAAGGATAGGGCTGCAATGAGAGATGTGGTTCGCGATTAAATGTCAAGTAAACTGTGGTATGTACTACATGTATAATGTCATTTCCTGCATCACTTTAACGGTTACTTTAAGAAATTGGGCGACTCCAACCGTCGCGCCTCATATTGTATTCATAAAACTAGTTTATTAATCACCGACTATTAATTTATGCGGAATATTTGTAATTAAAAGCAATCAACGTCGTTTTTGATGCATCTGTCGGCGTATAGAAGAGTCATATGCCGAACTTAGTATAAGATGCATTGAAAACGACGTTGGTTGTATATATGATGCAGCGCAAGAATCACGATTCATAGGTGCAGCCCTATTATAATTCAAGGCTGGTTAGTTTTTATTTGACAAAACCAATGGGTAAAAAATCAGATCAATCCATTTGACTATTAATTATCACTTATGTTAACTATGCTATGTTAACTCAGTTAAACAAACTTAAGTTCAGTCCCAATAATCAACCAGTATTGTTACTACTCTTATTTGCCAAACATTTTACTGACTGAGCAAATGGGGCATAGTCTGAAAAATATCTGCCACATTCACACAATTAAGTTTTCAATATGTATTGTTCTTTAAGCAAATGAAACAGTATCATGAGTTGCTATGTCAATCAAACTGGCATAATAAATAATTAGACATAAGTATAAGGTATAAGGAATAATCCTTCACTCACTTTTGGAGTCCAGAACTCACCAAGTCACCAACTCATACAGGAAAAACCCATTGTGCTTGGGTATCTGAGTGTTGAAGTGCAAAAGAAGGATTATTCCTCAATTCAATCTACTTTGACTGGGTTAATTGTTTCTTGTTCTGTATGCCATCTCTCATTCACTTCCCACCATTCCTGTCCTTGGCAAAACGAAACCATCCTTGAATTATCCCTTTGATCCTTTCACTGGACAGCTGAGAGCAGACAGCGTTTTGCCTAACATCATCTGCATACAATATGGTTAAATTACTACTACAAATGTAGTTGAACAATTCTAGGCGGTATAATATTTAAAACCTGTTCTATACTATAAATGGATTCTCCCATCAGTTTTAAAAAGAATACACTGGGATGTTCTATTACTAGTATTCATTTTAAGGGGTTTTGAGAGAAAAAATAGCAGGCGATAGCCAAACAAAGCTCTAGATAATACAAATGAAGACGGACTCTTATTAATCAGCTATAGATTATTCGGCCGCAAAAAGCAGAACCATGCCCGCATCATAAGTAACAAGTCGGCCTCGGGTGAATACGACAGACCTCGGCCTCATAACTCGGCCAATATGGAAACAACCAATTAATAACATATAGTATTCATCATTGATAGGAAATGTTTCGATAATAAGTTCAACAAACATGGTCGATTGTTGAGTATCTGAACATTTTCTAAAATAAAATGAACTATCTGCCAATGATTCACTAAAACTCTGCTAATATACCGCTTGAAACATCAAAGATTTGTTTGGGTCGATTATCAATAAACTGGTCGCAAATAGTCTGGATCTAAGGTGCCGTAACATGTCAAAACAACTTGCATCCATACTCATGGAACGCAAGCAAATCAACATCCATTTCTTAATTTATTAACATTAGATATCAGAATAATTAGTAAATTCAGTCTGAAATTGTCACCCTTATGTAAATAACTGGTAAATATAGGTGGACCCAGTTTTGTGATTTTATTTTTTATTTTTTTTTTAATAAATAAAATATTATTTAAATCTGATTGTTTTATTTAAACGGTGCTGAATTTGAGTGCAGTTACAAACAATGCTAGCAATGTTAAGCGGGGCAGGTCATTGCTGGAGCATTAAATACGGTAACGTGCAGTGTGCTGAAGTTTTTATAAGGTTGCAAATTACTGTACAATTAACTCTTTACCACTTGTGACGTAATATCAAATATCGGTGGACACCTGTTACATATTTAGCGGTCCAGGTAAATGGCTATATGCAAAATACGTCAAATCAGCAGGCGTTAAAGAGCTTTAATATCTATCATCCTATTTTGTGTAATTATATTCATGTCAAGTTTACAAAAACCTTGTTAGTTATTACAGTTCTTGAATTTCTATCATTTCAAAAATTTTGATTTAAATCAATGATTTTATAAAATTAAATTCATTAATTTAAATCTTGATTTAAATCGCCGAACCCTGAGTGGACCAAACCCAAATTAGAACTTGATCTGTATTTTCATGGGAGTAATGCATATATACAAACAGGATGGACACTGGTGATTTTTATAGTCCCCCAAATTTGTTCGGGGCTTCGGGGGAGTAAACATTGAGCCAATCGAATACGAATTAATCACTTTTTATCTAAGAGAAAATAATAAGAATTTGTAAATGATGCAAGGGGGTTATCATTAAACATTCTGGACAAGGATTTTCTTTTGCCACTTTAAGGACCCACCACCTAGTTTTCTATTATTATATAAGTCTGGCATCATTTTAAATACCAGTGTGTGAATTTTACACAAGCAAGTAAAGTTTAATGTTCTGCCCCATGGGGTAATAAAAACGAGAGCCGTATTTATGTCTAGATTCTAGAGCCGTCTAGTATGGCAGTTTGATATACAGATGACCTTAGTGAATATTGTGAACAAGGCAATTTGGTCTTGTTTACATTGCAATTTGCAAATCAGAAAAAATAATACCAAAACGAAAAATAGGAGGCAGATGATAATACCAAAAATAAATTGTTAGTTACATTATAATGATTAGAGCATTATTACGTGCGCTCGCGCAACAGTATGGCGATCAGTCAGATTCGTAGGTTGGTGTTACCCTACCGATTTCACTCCATGACGTCACCCTTACGCAGTACATGCCGGCGACGTTACGGAATAGATTATAGAGTTGACGCCCTTGGCACTGACTTCCGCTACTAGCTCGTTGCTATATAAACAAACCAGCGATGTGACTTTTGTCGAAAATTGACAGTCAGCACATTCGCCCTGTAAAATCAAAACAATCATGACTATTAATGACGAAAGCCGGGAAAATTCGTTTTAACTTTTATTAAATAAAAAGGTGACAAAGGGCGCTTCTGATGAAATGACGTAAAGTGACAAAATGCGTTTCTGAGGAAATGACGCAAGGTGACAAAAGGCGCTTCTGAGGAAATGACGTAAGGTGACAAAATGCGCATCTGGTTGGTAATGAGTTAATGAGATTTTAATATTTAGTAATGAAAATGCTAAGATATAGTATATATTTAAATGGTCATTACTTTGTTTCAGCGTTTGTAGTATCCATTGCAGTGGTGGTACTAGTAGTAAGTTGGAAGTGGATGTGAGCTGGAAAAAAAAAGAGTGAAATTAGTAAAAACAAGAGGATTAAATATTAACTGATCAATGAGAATCAACTCTTGAAGAGCAATTTCTAAGTAAAAACAAAAGGCATAACTCTGTAAAAAATCATCGATCGTGACCACAATCGAACTTGGCCTGTGTCTTCTCAAATGTGAACCACTTTCCAAATATCAAGACATTCTGTTGAATATTGTTCAAGTTACCGTACCATGTTGACAAAAAAACAGCGATTTCTGTGTAAAAAATGGGGAATAACTCCATCAAAAATCATCGGACAGTGACTACATTTGAACTTGGTCTGCACTTTCTCAAGTTTGAATCACATACCAAATATTTCACGTTGAAGGTTGATAAAATGAATTTCGGGACGTTATCTTAACGTTGGGTTGGCGGACAAAAATGGGCATAACTCCATCATAATCATCGGACCGTGACCACATTCAAATTTGGCTTGAGCATTCTCAAATGTGAACCACATACCGAATATCAAGAAATTCTTGTGAATATTGCTCAAGTTATTATACGGACAAGGACGGACGTATGGACTAACTAATTAAAAATGGGGCATAACTGTAAAAAATCATCAGACACTGACCACATTCGAACTTAACATGCATCTTCTCAAATATGAGCTGATTATAATAGTCTTCTTTAGGGAAGGATAATTGAATAGCATCAAAAATTCTACCTTTCCGTGCGACACTACCCTCATCTGAGTCAGATGAGTCAAATACACATATTTTACAAGTGAGGTAAAAAAAAGAAGATACCTGTGTTTATCTTCATTGGTTAGTTTGAACACAGTCATGGGAGACAGTTATTTTGAGAACATGTCACTTATGTGTATGTTATTGTGGTTGATTCAATGACAGTACCATGATGTACGTGACATTGACATCTTTGAGTCTGCATTCACTTGATTCGCCGAGCGACACGGTTGAACATAGGCTTCAAGTCATCAATGTCACACAAAGCATGATACTAGTATACCAATTACAATCATTCAACCACAATATTCATTAACATATACATGTATGTTCTACCGATATGATCATGTTGAACTTGACTTATCATAATTTATGTGGCTTGACAAGTTCGACATTTGGCCCTTGCCCATGGCTTAGATGTCCTCTGCACTGTATTTTTTTTATGGTTAATAACGGGTTAGAACCAATAGTCTGAAGACTTAAGAATTTAAGTTAAGTTAGAGGAAACAATTTTCAATTGTTGTAGCAGTATTATATTACTCTTGAGCTCCAAATAAACATGCATGCACGTTTATAATTTTCTTGCGAAATTCCCCCCTGCACAGAGCTTATTTAGGTCTTCACGTTTATTAATTTTGAGGCTATGAAATTTAAATCATCACAAACTCAAGATTTCTATATGATTCTAATACAAAAATGGTGAGCTTATAACTTTATTCATGTACATATTCAAGTATTATATATGACATACATGTGAACATTTAAATATTGAATAAAACACCATATGACACATACACAAAGTACTATGTTGATTCCTATACTTGACCTACATGTACTATACAAATAATTTGTTTAACCATAGTTGATGTTTTGCTCGGAGTCCCCCCTGCACTATTATTTGGGTCTGCACTTTTATTAAATTTCAATGGAATTTCCCCCTGCACTATTATCCCGGGAGTATGAAGCCTCAGAGGTGACATCCGAATTTTTTTTATAAATTTGGGGCCACGAGATTAAAGAACTCGTGGCCACGATAATATGAACTCGTGGCCAGGAGAATATGAACTCGTGGCCACGAGAATAAATTTGTGGCCAAGAGAATATATTTATATACACCTAATGTCGCTTCCGATTTTCCCATAGCGTTACGGTAGACACGCCCCCTGATTCAATGTGTTCATAAACCTATGAACATAACGTGACGTCACATTCAATGTCATTCATAGGTTTATGAACACATTGTCCCGGAAATCACCAGAGATTGTCGGACACGAACGAGTGCTTGACTATACAGCACGTCCGGATTTGGCAATCAATTTGTGTTGGTATATAATCGGTGTTGTTCCCCTGCACCTATAAAACTCATCTCCTTTGATTACACAACCCGCGACCTCGGAAATATGTCATTATGGTATTACGGCGTGTTGTCAATTTCTTATCATCCACAGCTGAAACTTAATTGTTAGTTTCATATATTATCATTCTTGAAATCAACACGTCTACATTCATTACAAGCTAAACAAGAAATTTCGTCATAATGCTGCATAATGTGTATACTTTACTGTGAAATTACGTTTTTCCGCTCTCCGTCAACGGATTCTCATAATGTTTGGTTTTCTAAAGGGCGAGGAGTCGAACTCCATGCGTTCATTTAAAGTTGAATAAATAGTGGGAAAGACAAGACAATCCTATAGTTGATAGTGAATTTAAGTATATAATATAAATAATAAACGGCAGATTCAACGTGGTCATGGGTTTTGACCGCGATAAAAATTCAGCAAACTGCCCATGAACCCCTTTTGGGTTCATGCAGTTTGCTAAATTTTTCTCGAGGTCAAAATTCCATGACCACATTGAAACCGCCGTTCATTTCTTATATGAACTCGTGGCCATGAGAATATGAAGTCGTGGCCACGAGAAAAAAGTTGTGGCCATGCAGGGAAGGACCAGAGAAAATGAAATCGTGGCCACGAGAATATGAACTCGTGGCCACGAGAATATGAACTCGTGGCCACGTGAATATGAACTCGTGGCCACGAGAATATGAAGTCGTGTCCACAAGAAAAAAGTTGTGGCTATCATGTGAATATGGCCACGAGCATCAAGTCATACAAGTTGGGTACAAGCTTGCTTATGTGGGTTATGTCTTCGGTCCGTAGCGCTAATTAAAATGTTGCGGGTACAAACTGGGTATGGTGTCATAATGAACGTCGGAACCTTAGACGTGCATATAAAGTATATATATAGACTATAGCTATATATAAGATTAAAGTTTAGCAAGGGAAGCCTAACTGTCTTAGTATAGCGTTTGTCGAGTTGAGTTCTCGTAAGTTAATTGCTTGTTAAGTATGATAACTTAGGTAATAAGTATTTGGTATACTTCACTATGTTTATAGTTTAGTGGGTTTACTGATTTCGCTTGGGTTAAGCTCTTCAGGTGTTTGTCACGATCAGCAATAGGATAATAGGAACGCAAAACGAAGGCGTGTCCTATCACATCCCGCCATAAAACATGATAAATCTCCACACGTGGAAACCAATATCCCCCTAGACAAAAGTCCTTTATACAAGGCCAGGACCCATCACCTATATTTTTAAACTCTTACAACAAGAATCCAACAACACATTAGGGATATAACAAATGCTCACTAAAGCTAGCCAGTAAACACATCTACACTCACATCATGTCACGTCTCAAACACTGACTCAGACATCGAGCACAATACTCGACGTCGGCGAAACATAATATAAAACTGGATTTCCAACTAAGGGTCATTTGTTGAACTTATTATCTCAGTGAACATTTCCCTCAATACATTTGACTCAATATTGGGACATAATTCTGTATCCTAGGCCTCAGAAAAAAAATAGACAGCATTTTGTTTCTAGGCGCTTGTCAAGATTTTTTGCCCGTTCCCATACAAAATCACCCCCCCCCCCCCCCCCCCCCCCCCCCCAGACAAAAAAATTGGACAGAATTCTGTTTCCTAGGCGCTTGCCAAGATATCTTGCTCCACATTCCTTTAAAAATTTATTCAACCCTTCCCCACACCTAAAAAAAATGGACAGCACTCCGCTTCCCATGATATTTTGCCCCACCCGATTCACCAGAAAAAATCACCCCCCCCCCCCCCGAAAAATTTACATAATTCTCTATCCTAGGCCCCCAAAAAATGGACAGCATTTTGTTGCCTAGGCGCTTGCCAGGTTTTCTTGCCCCACCCCTTCCCAAACAAACTATCGCGTTATGAGGCCGTTATGATACAATTAATGATACTTTATGATGGCATGGTGGCCGAATATGCCATGCCTTCAAATACTCTCGTGACCACGAGTTCATATTCTCGTGGCCACGACTTCATATTATTATGGCCACGAGTTCATCATGTCATGGCCATGACTTCATATACAAAATAAACGGTGGTTCCAATGTGGTCATGGGATTTTGACATGCGGAGTTTGCTGAATTTTTATCTCGGTCAAAACCCATGACTACGTTGAATCCGCCGTTTATTATTTATATACTTAACTTCATTATCAGAAAGTTCAGAAAGTTCGAATCCTCGCTTTTTAGAAAACCGAACATTGTGAGAATCCGTTGACGGAGAGTGTAAAAACGCTATTTCACAGTAAAGTATACACATGACGAAATGTCTTGTTTAGATTGTACATGTAATGAATGATTTCAAGAATTATAATATCTGAAACTAACAATTAAGTTTCGTTTGTGAGTGATAATAAATTGACAACACGCCTTTCTGCCATGATATTTTGTGAGGTCGTGGGTTGTGTAATCAGAGATGAGTTTTAGGTGCAGGGTAACACGGATTATAGACAAAAACAAATTGCTTGCAAAATCCGGACATGCTGAATAGTCAAGCAGTCGTTCATGTCCGATAATCACCGGTGATTTCCGGGCTGAATGTGTTCATAAACCTATGAACGACATTGAAAGTGACGTCGTGTTACGTTCATATGTTTATGAACACATTGACTCAGGGGGCGTGTCTACCGTAACGCTATGGGGAAATCGGAAGCGATATTAGGTGTATGTAAGTATATTGGCCATGACTTTATGAACTTGTTTCATAAATTCGTAGCCACGAATCGGATGTCACCTCCGGGGCTCCATATTATTATTAAATCAATAATTCATGACTATTGACATTGACTAATGTTTTAAATAAATCACAGTCCTTTTAAATTCTATTTTTTATGACAACAAACTCTTCCGCCGTTCAGCTTCATGGGAATCTGCCATTTCTCAATTTTCTGTCTGTGATGACAATTGGCATTCGATCGTAGAGCCTTCGAAGTTCGATCGTTTCAAATCTCGTAGAATACGGTAGATATCGCTTCCGAATTAGATGTGTTCTGCGTAGAATAATTGTTCATGGCATGTTCTCGAACAGTATAATTCATATTTTAATTATCAACAACCGCAGTTGAGTTGGGTAAACTACTAAACGGCCATGATAGCAGGGGGGGGGGGTCATCCACTTTTGTCCATACACTAGGCCGGGGTGGGTGGGTGGTTCAGCTGCGAAAAAGTAACTTTTTTCCTGAGTGGTCGCAATTTTTTCCTCTTACAACATTTCTTCAATATAAATGCCTCAAAGTGTTCAGCATCATTGTTAAGGTGTGTATGACACTTAGGGCAGTGCTTAGGGGGGTAGTTAGTGTGGATATGGGCATGATGCTTCTCAGAAATCCAGATTACGAACCAACTCTCAGGAATTCGCCTTTTACATCCGATCACATTGCCATGTACCAATGCTACTGGTTCCAGATGAAAATGGACAGTTATGTAGCACATGAATAAACTTTAATATAAATAAAATGAAAAAAGCTATTCATTTATCTCATTAATATTTACTCATTATACCTGATCAGACCAGATGACTCAGTCAAAATTGTATCGGAACTTGGCATGGGACTGTAGACTGCAACAACGCATATCACTGAGATAATAATCTTGAGATGGTGGGACCCAGATAAAAGATTGGGCGAGCATACATAGACCTTGAATGTGTAGATATGGAGAAGGCTGCTAAGTGGAATAAAAAAAATCAGAACAGATGAGCGAAAAGAAGGGAAAGAAAATATAATATAACTTAATATAATATGCAAGTCTAAAAATAATGTGCTGGTCATCAGCAAAATGATCGAAGTCTGCAGAGGGCGAATTTGGCGATACTACCCGGCATAGCATCAACAAATTCAACCTCTAACCACCTCATTCTATTTTGGTCACGACCAACCATGGAGAACTAGCTACATATGAGGGTCACATATGGTGAATTTGGTAATGCTATAGCCCACTCTGCTTGGTAGCATCACAAAACTCACCCTCCTTGGAGCTTATTCTGCAGACTGCATATGACCGTCTTATTTTCAAGTTTCTATTTACACACAGTACATGTATTTGTATGAATGCTTGACCTGGGTCTGGCCTTAGCACCGTACCTAGCACAAGAACTCAGCTCATGGAAACGAAAATTAGTTTTGTGATACATAGTGGATTTCAGCTGAATATCTGTATTGTTGGAGAGTTAATTGCCAGGTGGTGTTGCCCTAATAATTTTTTCAAAAATCATAATTGACATAAATTCATGTGATACTATGGGACACATCTAAAGTTACACTTTCTGTGATGAAAAGAAGGTACACTAATGCTTTTATATATGTTTACATGTATAATGAGCATTATGAGCTACCTTAGACAATATTTGGGGAAGAATCAATCAATAATTTACTGATCAGCACATGTATTCTGTGTGTTATTTTGGGTTTTTCCAGGTATTTTTTTAGAACCTGTTTCGTGTTGTTACAAAAGTTGGAATGACTTAGAAGAACCAGAAATGGAAATAGGGTAACTGTAATACTGACCATCAAGTTTAAATGGTGTAATATTACAGATTTGAAGGTAAAAAGGGGGTGGGTACCCCGCATGAAATTGGAAAAAATATTTTTTCCTTCAAATAGGGGGGTGGTGGGTACCCAAGAGCCGGAAAAAAGTTTTTTCAGCCTAATGTCATGTCACTTTTTTCCGACACCCCCCCCCCTGATGATAGCGGAAGTATTTTCTTGCTTCAAATAATGTAAACATTAAATCACAGACACGACTCACAATTGCAGGCCAAGCCAATTATTTATAGTTTATACAATATCCATAGCATTAGCAACACTAGTAGTAGTACTAGTACAGCGATACCATGATTACCATTGATTTTAATAAACTCGATGCAATGAAACTGAGAATTGTCATAGAATCAGCGCAAACCAACACCATATGATATACTACTAGTACTAGTAGTAGTGACATATACTAATACTAATTTGTAGATTGTAATCGTCAAATCTAGAGCTAGATTACTTAATCTATTGTAGTAATTTGTACCCTAATGTGCCCATTACTACTATTAGTATATTTTTTTAATTCAGTTATCGGAACATGATCTTTAATACTAATAGTTTTAGTAAGTTTTCTCTATTATTATACTTCATTAATCATTATAAGAAAATATCCACCATTATAGGCACCTATCACGGTTTTTATTGATATAACATATATGTTTAGGTCAGTACATTCATGATTCTTGTTTCATAAATTCGTATAATTATAGTTAATACACAATAGACTTACCTTTTCGGGAAATTTAAGACTTACCTTTTAGAGAGGTGGAAGTCGTCTGGAGAGCAAAAGTTCAAAAACGTCAAAAACGCGTCACGGATGACGTAAAAACGTCACGGATGACGTAAAAACGTCACGGGCACCTGCTTAAAGCGACGCGCTGTTTTCGATACGCACAATATATACTACGTCTTTCTAGCACAATTATATTTCTGGATAATTATTTTAAGTGTTGTAGAATAATGCAGTGTATTTAATAGTTCAGTGTTTTGTTTGCCCTAATTGTGGCCCATTATGTGATAAATGTGTGAAGCTATAAACGTTTCATTTATAGTGTGAACGCGACCAATAGTCTTCAAGTTCAGCTAGCATCCATTTTGAACTGAACATTATGTTTTCAACGAGTAATAGCATACAAGTAATTAAAGACAATTGGCCTATTGCTATAAAAAGCACTTCGTATCACGTGACATGTATAATGTGGAATTTTCAATGCGAATGTGTTTCAGTTTCAGGTTAATTTTGCTTTCAAGTTCAGAAGTTTGTATATTAATCAAAGATAAAATGTTTTATGGACTGAAATAGCTTCTCCATAATCGAAATTAAAAATAACGAATAAAACATAAGTTTGGACATTGAAATGTAATTATTTAGAAACATTTAATTACTGATTACAGTACAGCAAATTTTGCCAAAAAGCAACTGCCGAGGGAAGATGGCGATTTCGGCCATCGTTTGATCTGGTCAATCAAGTACGTTAATAAAGGTACGTGGGTCAATATTGCAGGGTCAATGCCATGTGGGCCGGGCGCAAATTAATTGTCTTACTCACAGAAGTTGGAATCACTTACTTTTATGTCACCTTTAGAGATTATCAGGGGAGCTATTAAGCCTACGTGTTGGGCTGAAATATACCAATTGGAAAATTCCAACCTATAAATGGGGAAGGGATATTTGACTTTGAAAAAAAAAATTCTCAAACTTTGGGAGGGTGGGTGGGGGTGATCTGGTTCAGAGGTATGGGAGGCCATTTTAACATTTATTCCTTATTAAATGATTTGTACTGCAAATAAAAATTCATATGCATTGATCCCCCCTGAATTAATTTTAAATGACACAGTCCTAAACACACCAATCAAGCCTATATAGGCCCACCATATGAGGGAAGCAATCCCCCAGTAACACTAATTCCCTTTTTATGACCACGGAAATGGTATAGATCTGTGCAGGATATGTCTCTTTTTATAAAATATACTAGATTTCTGGGATGGAGACACAAATTATTGGGGACAGGGATGCTGATAATATGAAAATAGTGTTTTTTTCCCCCTATTTCAAGTCAATATAAGTACTCCATATAAGGGAAGCAAGCCTCCCCCAGTAACCCTAATTCCCCTTTTACTGCCATGGAAATTGTACATATCTGTGCAGAAAATCCCCTTTAATAAAATATACAAGAGCTCTTGGAGTGAGGCACCGATTCTTGGGACACCAGGGACAGAGATGCTGATATGCATATGGAAATATGTTTTTTCTTCAACTTTCGAGTCTGTATGGAGCTACTACTATGAGATGGACTCAATCGTTCACAATCGGAGGGAAGTAAGGGAGTGTTAGGTGTTTGCGTTTAAACGCAAATGATTTACACTTTAAAAGCGCAAATAAATTGTTAGACGCCTAACTATGGGAGGCCGTTTTCACATTTATTAGATAATTGAATTTAATTGTGCTTAAGCTGCTTAATCGTAATTCAATTTCGCTTAAGCACAATTACTTACATCTTTATCCAATTGATTTGCGCAGTTGATTTTCGCTTAACTGCATTTTATGAGATTTCTGGAGTTTTTCATTAAACTTACATGATTGGCATTTCTTCCGCATGGCTATTTAAAACATTTCACACTCTGTATGCCTTATCCTTCTATATATTAACCATTTTTCATCAAACTTTGGGGTGGTCCCCAATTGCCTTTGAAAAACTTGCGTTGTATCGTGGGATGTTTTTCTGAATCCCCCTCCCCCAGGAACATGACTATTTGAATTTTGTTGGGGGGTGGATAGACGAGTGAGGAAATAAATTTGCCACACCTTTGCTTCATCGGTTTACTATTCTGCTAGCACATTGCACCACATATTGCTCCAGCATTAAATTTCCAATGCTTTCAGCCAACATATACCAGTAGTGTTTTAAAACTAATAGTTTATTAACTGTTTGATAGATCACATCAATCTTCATATTTAAAGGGATAAATAGATATCTTGGAGAATTGAATGTAGGCAATGTTGATCATACAGCCTTTTTTAACATTGAAAATATAACGTTGATTGAACGTTGGAAAAATAACGTTGATACAACGTTGGGGAAAATAACGTTGATTCAACGTTGGAAAAATAACGTTGATTCAACGTTGGAAAAATAACGTTGATTCAACGTTGGAAATACGTTGTTTCAACATTGATTTATTATTGGAGATATACCACAAACTCCAATAGCTCTTGCTAATTCCCTATTTCTGTTAATTTAACAACTCTAAATATAATGTTGGAAATAAAACGTTGATTCAATGTTGGAAAAATAACGTTGATTCAACGTTTGAAAAATAACGTTGATTCAACGTTGGAAAAATAACGTTGTTTCAACGTTGAAAAAATGATGTTGATTCAACGTTGGAAATACAACGTTCTTTCAACATTGATTTATTATTGGCTACAAATTGTAGTAGCTAGCACTGGCGAATTCCCTATTTCGGTTATTATTAATATAACAACTCTATTGAATTTGTGTATAATACAAGTGTATCTCTTCCCTGAACTTTCTGTATTGATTCTGACGTATATAAATAATAATTGTGAGTCGTAGAGAGCAATCAACATAAGTTTCAATGTATCACAAGGAAACATTTTGTATGGGAGGCCAAATTCACTTCAAATAATTATTTGTGCTTACGCACAATTATTTGCACTTGAGCTCCATTATTTGTGCTTAAGCGAAAATAATATAATTTCGCTTCAGTACAAATAAGCTATTTTAAAATTATTTGCACTTAAACACAATTATTTTAGCTTAAGCGCAATTAATTGTGCTTAAGCACAAATAAGAAAATTAAAAACCATTACCTGACACACCCTGTTGATATTGGCAGAGGCCACCACAAAGTATCATGGGACATTGAAATTCAAACATGGCGAATCATATTTTATTTTTGAGGGAAGATCTATATTGATGGGGAATTAACATACTTATCTGGTAACTTTATTTATTAAACTTTTTATTGACACAATATTCAGTTAGGTATCTAAAATTAAGTCAAGTCGAGCCCTTAAATTATTCAGTTCACCAGTGTATATCCCCACATTCAACCAAAATCAGGTATAGCGCTTGCAGCATTGGCAGAACGTTGGTATACCGTCGGTTGATTTACCGTTAGTTTTTCAACGTTTAACCAACATTTGAGTAACGTGTGGGAATTACGTTGGAAAAACATTGTTGAAATAACGTTGGAAAAACGTTAGAAATGTAACCGTTGAATAACCGTTGGGAATCTACGTTGATTCAACGTAGTGAAAACTAACCAACGTAAACTCGACGGTACCAACGAAAAACGAACGTAGAATCAACGTAGCGTTGCTATATGGGTACTAACTTCCACTCAGAATGGCAATGTCCATTATTTACAACATGTCAGAATGTATACAAAACCTTCTCAGCATATATCAATAAAGAGCGTTCATTGGTATTCGTTTCCTGATAAGGTAAAATAAAGAGCGTTTAATCTCATTTCTCTGTGGAAACATGGCTTGAGAATGACATTTTAGTTTCATTATTATGCTGATATGTGGAAACATGGTTTAAAGATCTTAGTGCCACCGCAGACGCTCCGATTGAAATCGTAAGTGGTAAAAATCGCAGGTGGAGAAAAGATACTTGCCCGCAGACGCTACGGTGCTGCGATGTTTGCAGCTACGATTTTATCCACGTGATCGATCACATGATAGCAAAATGTTATATCACATTCTCCACATTATGCAATTATATGCATATTCATGGCGTGTATCTCAAATTTCTAAACTAACAAGTTGAACTTGAAAGTTCAAGTGAAATTGAATATTTTTTTATTTTGACATTTTTGTACCTGTCAACTCAACAGGCTCAGCTGCCCCAATTTCAACAATTGCGGCAGCCCTATTCTCCTTGTCTGCATAGCAGAATGCTGATGGCTGATATGTGGTATAGGCCCTGTAGTGCCACATCTCCACAAATGTGGCCTCGTTTTTATAAGTCCAAGAAGTTTGTGAACTTTGCGCCATTTTAGAATTTTTTCCTTTCGTGGTATTTACAACATGACCAGTGCAACAGTGGTCACGTGACAGCTGCGATCAAGCGCGTTGAGCACAATTTTTGACAGGGTTCGCCTGATCCTCACTGAGTACGCAGGATTTACTTGATGTGGACATGCACTTGATGCGATGGGGCTTATTAGCAACGATGTCTTTGTCAGTTTATTTGTAGCCACGCTTTATCCTAAACATCACCATTCGAACACACACACATCTTCGAGTTGTAGGATGATTAAAACATACCAGACTTTATCCATACGATATATTTTTTTCAAATTCAAACTTATGTCTGTAGCTCATGTGCTCCATCGTCTCAAGTCAACATTTATACATTTATGTATATGCATTGCATGTCGCTATGACAGTAAATTATGTGTGAATGACGCGAGTGTATCAAATAAATAGATAGTCTGTATATAGTAACGGGCACATCCACCCTGACTTAGTCTTTATCTTTTTATTCAATTTTTTCTATTTTCACTATTATGTCCAATGATCCCATATCAACAACGTTGCGATATTCACAGTACTGCCGAATAATGAAGAGTCTCAATCGCACTTAAAGGTTTCATGACATAAGTTTTGGGTGGAGGTGCCTTCAATCAATACATTAATAATATTACATATACTATAATATAATTATGTACCTGTTAAATGTGCTTTTGTCATTTATTTGTATTTATGTATCTCAAATGCCATGTATATTGGTTTATCGAGATTAAAGAATTGAATTGAAAGGTCACGCCACGATTTTCTTGGTAAAAATCAAACAGTGCTTGGTCGCTACGATTTGGGTACGATATTTCGTGGGCATGCGCATTGGATACTTCCACCTGCGATTTCCCCCACTTACGATTTTAATCGCAGCGTGTGCGGTGGCACTTAAAAGCCACATGGTGGTTTGCGCTCTAAATTCCACCTAATATACTGCTCTCTCCTCTATTTCCGTGGATTTAATCTGTTTGTAACAATAAATGCCAAAACATATATCTTTTCTTAAAAATTGGTTGAGATTAATGTTTTAACTTGTGAACTACCAAAATATTTTTGATAATTCAGTAATTATAACAATATATAACAACTTTATTTTAATTTAAAATAAGTCAATAAATTAATCATTTCAACAATTCAGAAAAAAATCCTTACTATTAAATGACAATGCAATTACATATAAACCAGTCCTTAAATCCGATGTGAATCAGAATCATGATTCTCAATTTGATTCTCGTAAAACAGTTTTGATTCTATGTAGAAATGGTATGTTTTGATTCTCGCAAAATTTGATGGATTTTAAGACCTGCTAAACTCGGACTTCATTGGAGGAGGAAAATTCATCGATATAAATAAATAGAATTAAAATAGGCGGCGTCGACAACCCCATATAGGCGGCCTTGTCATTTTTTTCCCATTGATTATAATGATCTTTATGGAAAAACAAGAGTGGTGTGGCGCAATTTATCGTCGTTTTTTTTAATGTCCGTGGCTTAAAAGAAATGTGGCATCCAAATTGGAAGATGTGTGAAAAAGTCATACTCACTCGCTTTGGGAAGCCTATTTCTGTTCGGGAGCATGGTATGGTCAGGCTATACTCACAGTACAGGGTGAATGTGTTAAATTTGATACATACATGTCCATTCTGTTTTTATTGATTTAAACGCCCGTAGCCTAAAAACAAACATGGCCCTAGATGCGGCCTTCTATGCCAGAGCGCAGCCTTGTCAGCCAGAGAGGTGGCACATCGAATGGTAGGTGCGTACATATAACATATCAATGTACATACTGGACTCATCAAAATGTCAATCCCAATTCAATGTCTGCATCTGTCAAGACTTAAAACATTTTTAAAATCGTTAATTGCTTTGGTATAAAGTGTTGTTTCCAGTTCAGTGTGGTCAGTATGGATGCAAACCAGTATTTTATGACATAACAAGGCAAATACCAACATAAGTTGACTGTCTTGGTTTGGCGCCCCATACATAGTGCATATCAATACTGTACATACTGGACTAAAAAAAACAAGTCACCGATGGGTTATCGAGATGTCGATAACCCAATGTCTGATATCTGTCAGACTATTGACAAGTTAAAACAATTCATACGTTAATTGCTTCGATGCATTGGTACAGTGTTGTTGCAAAACTTCAGGAACTTTCAGTCATGACTTAAAGGCACGTGAGGCCTTAGTTGTCGAAAATATTCATATTTGTTCTAATCACCATAAACAGAAAAACATTAAAACGCATACAGTTTCGTTCATATATACCATGACCATCACGTAAACAGCATGCTATCATAAAGACCTACTATATTTTACCTAAGCAAGAGCCTGATTGTGTTACAGAAGACAGCACAATGCTACTGGCTAATCACACACAAATGGCATAAACGCTCTTTATTAGTTCCATATCAGGAATTCACCAACAAAAAACGCTCTTTATGTTTACTATCATAATATAAACAAAGACCAGAAAAGTAACTTTTTATGTTTTTGTTTACATAACAATGGTCAAACATTTGACAACAACATACTGTTTATGCGATATTTCTTATTTGTATACGGACAAAGTCTGTCTACATTTTGATGTTCTTTCTGTTTGTGGTGGTTTTTGACGGGTGGAAATATTTTCACAGGATACCCACCGCCAAGGCCAACCGTACCTTTAAGATTTTTTTTAAATACTTAGGGATTTTTTTCAACATGTTTCATCCGTTTTTTACAAGAAAACTGACATGTGTAGAAAAGTCGACTATGCCATTGCCATAAGTTATTATGGTCAATTGAAAGGAACATAGTCTGAGTTTATATCTACGTCGCTTTTGAAAATAAGGCATGACTTCGATCACATTGATCAGATACCGTAGGCCTCGAGTGCTATACTATCAAGGTCGAACAAGTGCCATATCGTTCTGTGATTATTACCAACCACTTAATGTTTATTGTGTGATACCAGTATCTATAAAATAATCATTTTGACAAGTGTGTAATAAAAGTCAAAGCCACAAACGTCAGACTATGTTGCCAATTGACTAGAATAATGTATATGTTCCATCAACACCTTTGACCCTGATTGTTAAATATTTGTGTTAAGGTTATCAAGGATAGGGCTGCAATGAGAGATGTGGTTCGCGATTAAACGTCAAGTAAACTGTGATATGTACTACATGTATAATGTCATTTCCTGCATCACTTTAACGGTTACTTTAAGAAATTGGGCGACTCCAACCGTCGCCCCTCATATTGTATTCATAAAACTAGTTTATTAATCACCGACTATTAATTTATGCGGAATATTTGTAATTAAAAGCAATCAACGTCGTTTTTGATACATCTGTCGGCGTATAGAAGAGTCACATGTCGAACTTAGTATAAGATGCATTGAAAACGACGTTGGTTGCATATATGATCCAGTGAAAAAGTCATACTCACTCGCTTTGGGAAGCCTATTTCTGTTCGGGAGCATGGTATGGTCAGGCTATACTCACAGTACAGGGTGAATGTGTTAAATTTGATACATACATGTCCATTCTGTTTTTATTGATTTAAACGCCCGTAGCCTAAAAACAAACATGGCCCTAGATGCGGCCTTCTATGCCAGAGCGCAGCCTTGTCAGCCAGAGAGGTGGCACACCGAATGGTAGGTGCGTACATATAACATATCAATGTACATACTGGACTCATCAAAATGTCAATCCCAATTCAATGTCTGCTTCTGTCAAGACTTAAAACATTTTTAAAATCGTTAATTGCTTTGGTATAAAGTGTTGTTTCCAGTTCGGTGTGGTCAGTATGGATGCAAACCAGTATTTTATGACATAACAAGGCAAATACCAACATAAGTTGACTGTCTTGGTTTGGCGCCCCATACATAGTACATATCAATACTGTACATACTGGACTAAAAAAAAACAAGTCACCGATGGGTTATCGAGATGTCGATAACCCAATGTCTGATATCTGTCAGACTATTGACAAGTTAAAACAATTCATACGTTAATTGCTTCGATGCATTGGTACAGTGTTGTTGCAAAACTTCAGGAACTTTCAGTCATGACTTAAAGGCACGTGAGGCCTTAGTTGTCGAAAATATTCATATTTGTTCTAATCACCATAAACAGAAAAACATTAAAACGCATACAGTTTCGTTCATATATACCATGACCATCACGTAAACAGCATGCTATCATAAAGACCTACTATATTTTACCTAAGCAAGAGCCTGATTGTGTTACAGAAGACAGCACAATGCTACTGGCTAATCACACACAAATGGCATAAACGCTCTTTATTAGTTCCATATCAGGAATTCACCAACAAAAAACGCTCTTTATGTTTACTATCATAATATAAACAAAGACCAGAAAAGTAACTTTTTATGTTTTTGTTTACATAACAATGGTCAAACATTTGACAACAACATACTGTTTATGCGATATTTCTTATTTGTATACGGACAAAGTCTGTCTACATTTTGATGTTCTTTCTGTTTGTGGTGGTTTTTGACGGGTGGAAATATTTTCACAGGATACCCACCGCCAAGGCCAACCGTACCTTTAAGATTTTTTTTAAATACTTAGGGATTTTTTTCAACATGTTTCATCCGTTTTTTACAAGAAAACTGACATGTGTAGAAAAGTCGACTATGCCATTGCCATAAGTTATTATGGTCAATTGAAAGGAACATAGTCTGAGTTTATATCTACGTCGCTTTTGAAAATAAGGCATGACTTCGATCACATTGATCAGATACCGTAGGCCTCGAGTGCTATACTATCAAGGTCGAACAAGTGCCATATCGTTCTGTGATTATTACCAACCACTTAATGTTTATTGTGTGATACCAGTATCTATAAAATAATCATTTTGACAAGTGTGTAATAAAAGTCAAAGCCACAAACGTCAGACTATGTTGCCAATTGACTAGAATAATGTATATGTTCCATCAACACCTTTGACCCTGATTGTTAAATATTTGTGTTAAGGTTATCAAGGATAGGGCTGCAATGAGAGATGTGGTTCGCGATTAAACGTCAAGTAAACTGTGATATGTACTACATGTATAATGTCATTTCCTGCATCACTTTAACGGTTACTTTAAGAAATTGGGCGACTCCAACCGTCGCCCCTCATATTGTATTCATAAAACTAGTTTATTAATCACCGACTATTAATTTATGCGGAATATTTGTAATTAAAAGCAATCAACGTCGTTTTTGATGCATCTGTCGGCGTATAGAAGAGTCACATGTCGAACTTAGTATAAGATGCATTGAAAACGACGTTGGTTGCATATATGATGCAGCACAAGAATCACGATTCATAGGTGCATCCCTATTATAATTCAAGGCTGGTTAGTTTTTATTTGACAAAACCAATTGGTCAAAAATCAGATCAATCCATTTGACATTTGACTATTAATTATCACTTATGTTAACTATGCTATGTTAACTCAGTTAAACAAACTTAAGTTCAGTCCCAATAATCAACCAGTATTGTTACTACTCTTATTTGTCAAACATTTTACTGACTGAGCAAATCGGGCATAGTCTGAAAAATATCTGCCACATTCACACAATTAAGTTTTCAATATATCATGAGTTGCTATGTCAATCAAACTGGCATAATAAATAATTATACATAAGTATAAGGTATAAGGAATAACCCTTCACTCACTTTTGCAGTCCAGAACTCACCAAGTCACCAACTCATACAGGAAAAACCCATTGTGCTTGGGTAACTGAGTGTTGAAGTGCAAAAGGATTATTCCTCAATTCAATCTACTTTGACTGGGTAAATTGTTTCTTGTTCTGTATGCCATCTCTGATTCTCTTCCCACATTCCTGTCCTTGGCAAAACGAAACCATCCTTGAATTATCCCTTTGATCCTTTCACTGGACAGCTGAGAGCAGACAGCGTTTTGCCTAACATCAGCTGCATACAATATGGTTAAATTACTACTACAAATGTAGTTGAACAATTCTAGGCGCATAATATTTAAAACCTGTTCTATACTATAAATGGATTCTCCCATCAGTTTTAAAGACACGGTTGGCCTTGGCGGTGGGTATCCTGTGAAAATATCTCCACCCGTCAAAAACCGCCACAAACAGAAAGAACATCAAAATGTAGATAGACTTTGTCCGTATACAAATAAGAAATATCACATAAACAGTATGTTATGGTCATATGTTTGACCATTGTTATGTAAACAAAAGCATAAAAAGTTACTTTTCTGGTGTTTGTTTATATTATGATGGTAAACATAAAGAGCGTTCTTTGTTGGTGAATACCTGATATGGATATTTTCGACAATTAAGGCCGCACGTGCCTTTAAAAAGAATACACTGGGATGTTCTATTATTAGTATTCATTTTAAGGGGTTTTGAGAGAAAAAATAGCAGGCGATAGCCAAACAAAGCTCTAGATAATACAAATGAAGACGGACTCTTATTAATCAGCTATAGATTATTCGGCCGTAATAAGCAGAACCCTGCCCGCATCATAAGTAACAAGTCGGCCTCGGGTCAATACGACAGACCTCGGCCTCATAACTCGGCCAATATGGAAACACCCAATTAATAACATATATTATTCATCATTGATAGGAAATGTTTAGATATTAAGTTCAACAAACATGGTCGATTGTTGAGTATCTGAACATTTTCTTGAACATTTTCTAAAATAAAATGAACTATCTGCCAATGATTCACTAAAGCTCTGCTAATATACCGCTTGAAACATCAAAGATTTGTTTGGGTCGATTATCAATAAACTGGTCGCAAATAGTCTGGATCTAAGGTGCCGTAACATGTCAAAACAATTTGCATCCATACTCATGGAACGCAAGCAAATCAACATCCATTTCTTAATTTATTAACATTAGATATCAGAATAATTAGTAAATTCAGTCTGAAATTATCACCCTTATGTCAATAACTGGTAAATATAGGTGGACCCAGTTTTGTGATTTTAAACTCTTTTTTTAATTAATAAAATATTATTTAAATCTGATTGTTTTATTTAAAGGGGTACTGTACGCCAAATGTTGTTGTTGGTTTCTATAGTCTCCGAGTCAGAGAATAAGGTAACAATTTTTTCATTATTTGAAAGTCTGTTGAGTACGAAGTAGTGTTACGGATGACAAATTTACCGGAATGCAAAAATACAAATTGTCGTTGTCGAGTAATTTGTGTACAGTTTTCAACCAAATGAATCAAATAAAAGTTATATTATAGGCATACTAGTCCAATATAATCATTTAAGTTATTGTATCGTCGCTAGTCAGTGAGTGACTTGAGTGTTCTCCCCGTATCATTATAATATTTTAAGCAATCGTGTGTGCGATCGGTTTAACATCCAGTATCCCTCAATTACTTTATTTTGATTACGGAAATTCGTAATTTAATTGACGCCATTTTATGGCTCCAGTCATAAATTCAATTTATATCAAATTATTAACTTTTAAATTATTAAATTTTAAGATAGCATATTAACCTGAGCGTTTACAGAATACATCTTCGACTCAAATTACTTATGTTTCTATATATTATCGATATTAGATCGTTGTTGTCACCGGAAATTTAATGCAAATGGCGTACAGTACCCCTTTAAACGGTGCAGTTAAAAGTGCTGAATTTGAGTGCAGTTACAAACAATGCTAACAATGTTAAGCGGAGCAGGTCATTGCTGGAGCATTAAATACGGTAACGTGTAGTGTGCTGAAGTTTTTATAGGGTTGCAAATTACTGTACAACTCTACCACTTGTGACGTAATATCAAATATCGGTGGACACCTGGTTACATATTTAACGGTCCAGGTAAATGGCTATATGCAAAATACGTCAAGTCAGCAGGCGTTAAAGAGCTTTAATATCTATTATCCTATTTTGTGTAATTATATTCATGTCAAGTTTACAAAAACCTTGTTAGTTATTACAGTACTTGAATTTCTATCATTTAAAAATTTTTGATTAAAATCAATGATTTTATCAAATTAAATTCATTAATTTAAATCTTGATTTAAATAAATGATTTAAATCGCCGAACCCTGGGTGGACCAAATTAGAACTTGATCTGTATTTTCATGGGAGTAATGCATATATACAAACAGGATGGACACTGGTGATTTTTATAGTCCCCCAAATTTGTTCGGGGCTTGGGGGGAGTAAACATTGAGCCAATCGAATACGAATTAATCACTTTTTATCACCCTGCCTACCCAATTAAGGTACTTTGCCAATCCATGGGTCAACAATGCAGCCATAACTTCTACATCTGGGCCACCAAGTAGACTCAGTTGCTGTACCTGAAATAATTTAAGTGAAAATAATAAGAATTTGTAAATGCTGCAAGGGGGTTATCATTAAACATTCTGGACAAAGCTTTTCTTTTGCCACTTTAAGGACCCACCACCTAGTTTTCTATTATTATATAAGTCTGGCATCATTTTAAATACCAGTGTGAATTTTACACAAGCAAGTAAAGTTTAATGTTCTGCCCCATGGGGTAATAAAAACGAGAGCCGTCTAGTATGGCAGTTTGATATACAGATGACCTTGGTGAATATTGTGAACAAGGCAATTTAGTCTTGTTTACATTGCAATTTGCAAATCAGATCAAATAATACCAAAACGAAAAATAGGCAGATGATAATACTAAAAATAAATTGTTAGAAACATTATAATGATTAGAGCATTATTTAATATAGCATTGCAGAATTATTCTTCCATTTAATCCTTCTTATAGAAGATATTTACATATTAAAATATATATTTAGGGTTCTGAAGAGTATGATCACAATAGTAACACAGTTTATACTCGTACCCCTCAATTATAATTAAAAAGACTAACTCACCAGGCCTTGTCCAAGTTCATCTTCATCTCCCAGTCGTTTTTCCAGTTCACACATATCTTCATATGTCTTGACTGGAAGAGGAACTTTCATGGTATTATTTGCATGTGGAGTTGTTGTATGATGGCGTTTTTGCCTTTGAAGGAGGAAATCCAGTTTTAGTTTATTTTAGGAAACTTCCCCCTTCAACTCCACCAGCAGAGTTAGGACTCTTCTTTCGAAAGCTGGAAACAATAATTTTAAAAAAATGTAATGTAAAACCGCATGCTGTGCACATGATAAAATATCTATTTAATGTTATAATGGTAACTTTTTAGAACAGACCGTTATAAACTTACAGATTTTTTTTAACATCTTGATGTTATTTATTTGTGTTTTGCGTCAATATAGAACTCTAAACGTGACGTTCCAGTGAAATTAACAGTAACGATTGTCATTCTGTAGTGGCCTGAAAATTCAATTCCACTTTCTAATGCTCAATATGCAGGAATAATTTGTAAGTTTAGAATTACTTTTATTTGTAAGTTTAGAATTAAAATGTGGCAACTTCAAACGTTGTCCCAACTAACATTACCGTTTTAACATTCGTTGTGACAACTTTAGGTCAATGGTGACTTGTCAAAATGGACCAACGTTGTAGGCTTCAATTGCTGAATCATTTTCACTATAACACAAATGTTGTATGTGAATTGAAATACGCTCAACTTGAGTATGATTTTATACACAAATAATTCCATCAGAATTGTTTCAGTCCAGATACCTGACATCGCAATAAATGACTAGCTTCACGCTATCCATTTTGATAACAGTAAGCAGGGGTGTTGGTTAACAACTTAACATTTTAGCTGACTTCAGACCACTGATTCAGACAAATAATTACACTTATTCACCTGACTGGAGCTTATGATATAGCATTGAGTTACAAGGTTTTAAATCTTCACATAAGCTATTGAAGTATGTTGAAGCCAAGAAAGCCTGTGTACCTATTTATATATATGTATGGCTTGAAAACCAACTTATTGGAAAATATTTCATAGAATTAAATATGCAGTTAATCCGCTGTCAGATATGGAGAGACGATATAGAACAGGGCAGCTACTTTAACTTAAACTGCCTAAGTCTTATATTGCTGAAAGTCGTTCATAAATTGCAGATGCATTAGTTACTTTTGAGTTTTTTGTAGTGTGGCATGATATTTTGACTACTAGAATATGTATTATGTTTTGGTCACATCTGGTCCATATGCTAGTAGGTTGATTATATGTTTACTACATAACACTATGATATAAAGTAAAATATGAATTTCTTCATTATTTCATCTCGAAGTAATCGTATGTCATCATAAAGTATTCGATTACTTTTAGAAAAGTATTGTAGGCCTTTTTGTAATCAAATACACCAACTGGAAGAAGTATTTGTATTGTGGTGTTTATTATCAACAAATAAAACAGCATTTGTATTTTAATCAAATACTTTAGGCATGTAATCGCCCCATGATGTTGGTTATCAACAATTACTGTCGGGTGGATCGAAATCGAATTCACGAATCAGCTGTACCTGGGTGTACATCTGCTCGTCCGAAGTTCCGTGAATACTGCTACGTGTTATACAAATTAGAATTCAAATAACTGAGCCGTTAAATGTGCAGTCTATTTACTGAGTAAAATTTATGATAGTGTACATCACACTAATCAAGCACTCTTCCGTTTTGGGGCCAATGTGAGCGATTCTTCATGATGAACTTATTTTGTGACGTCACCAATTATTATCTAATACGACGCTGCTGTTGTGAATTTTTCGAGCACTTTTGTCGCACAGTAGATCGATGGGCTTAAAGCATTAATGTCATAATCTGAAAATCTTGTTACTTTCGATTACTGGTATTGCAAATGAGAATTATGAATATTGAATTACAATGTAAGTTCATTCGTAGCGTTAGTTTACCTATTACTGAGAAAATAAGACACAATAAATAACGACACTATAGTAACTGCAGTCTACATACATCGGGGCGAGTGAAAAGTGATCAAAATTCCTGATGTGAAATATAAGAATGTCATCACAAATGTGCCGTTCTACTGTGCGAAGGTGGGAATTTAATGTACAGCACTTGGTACGGTGCGGTGCTGTGCGAAACGAAATAACATATTTAAGAAGGAATTAATTGTTATCATAAGACTATATAGTACATACATGCATCTGATAATCCATAAATATACTATTTTCTGGAATCGGAAGAAAACACATAATTATGAACAAAGTAGAAGATACATTCGTGCAGGTTTAGGCGAACTCGGTCAATGGGGAAAGTTAAACGATGACGTTGTTCGTTGATTTTCGTTGAGGAATCGACACGGTGACACCTTTGAATGAAATGAACAGCTATGAAATGGACACTCTTCTCGGTATAGTATGTCTGCCGCAGTGCTCAACCAGCGTCAAGAAAAGAAATGAATTGGTTAAATTCATTAAAGATGTTCCCGTTCCCCTCTCGACAAGATATAACTATTTTCACTTTGATGTTGGTACTATTAGTTTATAACCATGAATAGTCTAGCTGTCGATCAAGACTACCCGGAAGTACGATATGCCTAATTTATACTCGAAATTACGATTGGGGTCCATTTATTCGACGAACCCAGGAAATATAGCATTATGTGCATCTTATTTGGAGGGAATACCAGAGAATCTATCAACTGATTTTGATCCAAAAAAAACCTTGACTTCAGTTGTCCGATCTGTTAAGTCACTATGTCTGGATCGAGGTTGAATAGTGGAAAATCCAAGTAACTGTTTGGTAGCAACTCGCTCAAGTAAATCATTACTGAAAACATGCTTGCATGGGAGTCGCCTTTTCTCTCAGAATAAGCAGGACATGTTGTCGAATGTCAAATGGTACCAGACACATTCATTCTTCTCGCTTCTTATGGGGGGATACATTTCACAGCTAAGTAATATGGTAGTCCTGATTCAGGGAATACGTATGTTACATGTATATAAACACGGCGATGTACATATAGCGAAAGTCCAATTGCACTGAAGTGATGGTACACATGTATTTCACCATGCTGTGTCTTAAGTCACGTATGTGTTCGGATATCCTTTTCTGCACTGCCTTCCGGTCTCCCCTACATAAACGCCACAGTGACATTTAGTGCATCCCAATGCATACACTACATGCCTATGCTCGCATCCCACATCGCTTCTCACTTTGAATAATACATCGTCGTCATGATCAATTGTGTTTATTATCTCAGTTTACTAGCCTAAAATACACTTCAAGTTCGAATTTAGGTTCCGCCCACAATAGTTATGGCCCTTTGTTGCAATTTCTACAGGCGTATTTTGCCACGCCCGAGCGATGCTCTTGTAGATATTGTGACCAAACAAAACAAAGTAAGAAGTAAAAATTATTTGTTTTCGATTTTTTTTACTAGAATATTCTTACCAACATGTCCATGCGTATTGACCATTAATTGTTAAATATAATATTATTAGCAGAAGGTAATTTTTATATCGAATTAAACAAATATATATGCATAACAAAGTTCCATCTACATTTTTACTGTTACTAGACAATGGAATGTACCCTTGGGATTCAAATAAGCACACCTGTATGCTTATAATATTTTGGAAAAGTTGTCGCACTGTATGGTGCTTATTTGCGTATGTTTATTTTTTTTTATGGGAATGTCAGACAGTTTATACTTCTGCCCTATCGGAATTTCTGGAGCCTGTAAAATATTACAACAAATAGCAAATAATTTGAGAAATTTATATGAGTGACCTTATAGTATTTCAGATGGACTTGCTTCCATGTTGGAAATTGACATCTCGTACGTGTTATTTGTCCACATTTATTTGTACTTCTCACCTGGTAAAGTTGCTTACCTTCAACAATTTCTCTTATCATAGTGCTCAACAAACACTCGATGCCTGACACCATATCTTATATACCCCAGTACGAAATAGCAAACACTTGTCCGTGTCTATATATTGTTTAAACACTAGTCATATCTGATATTGTTCATAAATTAATGCTGGCAGATGTGAATTCAGCAACATACAATGCCTACTTGTAAGCTTATACAACCCATTTCAGTCAATAAGTGAAATAAGTGTTATGGTATCATCGAACAAGGCATATTCAACATGACACCATATGACTGTAGTCGGAATAATGTTTAACTACTGGCTACTTAGTGTATCTTCATCTCATGGAAGTATTCCTTCAATATGATATCCACCACAAAGCTGACACAGCAGCCAGCCTTTTCTCCAAGTAAACGTATTTCGGCTTTCCGTTCAGTCTATCAACTCCATTGTTCATAACAATCCCTTCTAAACATTCCTTGCAATAATCCCAAATCCATCTCTGCATTGGAAAATTGTGATATTAGGCCATGGTTAACTAAATTTATGTTAAGCGTCAATCTCCGCATTTTGGCAGAACATAATAATGAATTTGATTAATTATTGTGGCACACTGCATTGTTCTATGTGAAAATTCAATTAGGAACATTTAATTTTATTCCGTTTAGTCACATAAAATTAATGTGAATTCCAACTCTCATTATTCTGGATGACGCTTAACAACTAAATCGGCCATGGCCTTATGGTTGTTTTAAAACGAAACTTATTATGTTGTTGTCCGTCGGTCCATTCGCTTTGGTTTTCCGAGTCATAACATTAGAACAATGGGTTAACCAAGTAGCACCACATAACTCACATGTGTGTGAGGGTGAATCTTGAAATGTTATGTACTGCAGGCCAAGTTTCACGCTGACAGGCCAAATTGGCCTTTTTTTCGAAAGACCCAAATTAAATTTTTAACTGGAGGGACCTGAAATCAAATTTATAATATCAGCATCTGCTAATTGATTATGCGATACAGTTTATTTGGTAACAAAGGGCACTCATGGTAGTGCACCATTAAACAATGGGCCACCAAATGCAATAAAACAGTAATGAGGATTAACACTCCTTTATCCGAGGGCTGAATGGTACATGGTGGGTAGCGGTATATTCATGGTTTGTAGAGTTTTGAAAGTCTGGACAAAGTATGGGAATTGGAAAACGAATGGAATATTGGGTGGTTTGGGTTCTTTGTACAGAATAAGTATGGAGATACTTCCCACTGGTCCAATAGGATCCCATTTCCTTTGTCAAAACAACCTCTATTCTTGGCAGATTTGTCAAACTGGATTCTTTAAGAAGCATATCAGACATGCAGAAACTTTTGGGAATTTGATACAGATGATTAAGCTCATTACAAGAGGACTAGGGACGTGACGTTGGACTGAAACCAAACATGACTGCGTTAAAACAGATGACAAAGTTTCTGAGAGGGATGTGTACAGTACTTTTTTCCCTTAGAAATAGTGGTCCAAGATCCTATCAGTAAATTAACTGATATACTAAACTATTACAATGTTTGCATTTCTTTTGATTGGAGTGTGTGTCATGTCTAATGAAAAAAAGATGTTTGCAGCCACAAATTCTGGAAACCCAGACTTTTAGTTGAGTACACATACCGAGATCCCTATTAGAAGTAAACAGCACATTTTGGTTGACTCACTCAAATGAATAATATTCATGAATACTTTTTGCAGAAAATTTCCCTGGGCAACTGGCTCCGCTATCAGTGGGTTGTGTTGTACCTATTTATTCCATGCGATACATAGGTAACTTACCCTACTTCCCTACAAGAGAAAGGGCTCGTGTTTCTGTTATACATATATTTTGAGGTTATACTGAGGACTAGTGAATTATTGTACGTAAAGATATACATATACTGTATGCATTGAAATTGAATCAGCCTGGATATGACACGGTTATGGTATGGAAATTTCTTTGTGCGGGTCTGGAAAAAGTATGGAAAATGATTTTAATATAGGCGTGGAAGCCCTGTATATTGTCAATAAACACTGGTGGGATTAAAGAAGTCTAGACACTATATTTGAAGGTGTTGACATAATTATATAGAATGTTAGACGTTAAATAGAACTAAAATATTTACTAATTGTGAGACAAAAAATGAGGTTTAATTTGGCCACAAAAAATAGGAATTTGCCAAAAGATTTTTCGGACCAGCGTGCAGTGCTGCAGGCCTTAGGCCGAATCATCTCGGTCAACTACAGCTTGGGATATCGAACGGGTTGATGCTGTTTTGGACCAAGTCCCTTCCTGTTACTCTTCTGTAATATGATTTATGCCTAAATTCGTGGGAAGGAGTTATCTTGCTTGTGTGTCTTCGGATTATTTAATAAATAATTTTTTGATTTGTCGCACTATCAAGTTAATGTAGAAACTCTTCTCAATGAAAGTTTTTTATTGAAGAGTAACGGACGGGACTCCAATCCTTCCAATGGGGTGAGAGGGGTTGCTCTCGCACCCGTACGATCACTCTTGTCAAAATGTTTATGTTCAAAACAGCATAAATCCAACCGATATCCCAAGCTGTTGTGGACCGACTAAGACGGTCTATGCAGGCATAAAAAGACCATTATTTTCCCTAACTCGACCAATCCTGTCGACATTTTATCGATATATTGCATATATAATGCATATATTGCCACATAGGGGTATAGATTATTGGAATTTCTATTCAAATCTGGGGTATCATTTATCTCGTTGCAAATGAAATAAAAGGTCTTCCTGCCTACAGACACTATTTTTTCCAGCCTGTTAGCGGAAATATTGGTAATTTTCTTTTAGGTCAAACCTCTTTACAACTCATCCGTTTTGAGGAGAACCATGATCTTACATTCTCGTTTTGCCTCCATTCGTCTGACTCCTCCAGTTGCTTCTGAGATTCACTCAACGCCTCCAGTGTTGATGCTCATGCAATACCCCGTGAGACGTTTCAGCACCACCTCTTTTGTCGATCATGTTTTTTTCCTTTCGTAAGTAAGCCATCTCCCCCCCCCCCCTCCTATGCTTGCTCTCTGAAAATCATAGCGGAGACCATTTGCCCTGAAAATTGTCTTGTGTGAAGTTTCTGTATATCACATAATAGTTGGGTATGTGGTTTTGCTCGAGTAAAGAATGAGTAAATACACTACACCATATACTAGTACACAATTTCTTTTAGTACTGGGTTTTCAGAAAACTGAAATAACAATAAATGTAGCTATAGGGTCAATGGTAGTCTGTCATCCTACTGGAGGGTGTGTAATTGTCCCCCGAATTCGGCAGACTATAGAAGTCGGTGTCTGTCCGTCCGTATGTATATTATTTCCGGGTAATAACTTCAGTTATAGTTTATCAGATAGATTGTTTTACTTATTAGTTGCTGCGGAATGGAATATGAGGTATGCTAATTGTCATACTGCATCTTGACTTTAGTACAAAACATGGTAATTATTTAATGATAAAATGCATCGCTCTTTATCTGACAGTTGAATGTTTCATAACACTCACCAATATATGTGGAATGGAAGGTGAACACGCCCTTTGCCAGCATGCATACCAAGCTGCAAAACAGAGTTCCTCCCCTCGCTACCCGCTGCTGGCATGTGTATTTATACCGCCCGCAACGAAGTTGTGGGGGGAAAACTGGAATCAGCTTGTCCGTCCGTGGACACAAAATTGTCCGGAGTTTTTCTGAGTCTTTTTTTTTATCAATTTCCGTGAAACTTTACACAGACATCAACCACCATGGGAACCTGTGCACCTGCGATTATGACGTCTGTCTGACTTTTTTGGGTGGAGTTATCCCCCCTTTTTCGACTTAGAATATTTTCGCAACATGTATAATTTTGTCCGAGCTTTTATTCCTACATTTTTATGTCAATTATTTTTTAACTTTGCACAGATATTTAGTACCATGGGAATGTGTGCACCTGCAATTATGACGTCTGTCCGAAAAATTTTGGTGGAGTTATCCCCCTTTTTCGACTTAGAAATTTGTTTGCAACGTGCATAATTTTGTCCGAGCTTTTATTCCTACATTTTAGGTCAATGTTTTTAAATCTTGGCACTGATATTTAGTACCATGGGAACCTGTGCACCTGCGATTATGTGTCTGTTCGACTTTTTTTGTGGAGTTATTCCCCTTTTTCGACATGCATAATTTTGTCCGAACTTTTATTCCTACATTTTTCGGTCAATAGGTTTAAGATTAGGGTTATGGTTGTGCACCTGCAATGGGAACTGTTATTTTATTATTTTAACAAAATGTTCACTGACATGTGAAACATCTTAGTATTTTAAAAACCCTGGGTATCCTTAGTCCCATTGGGACAGTCACGCCTCTAGTTTTTAATTAAATCTAACATTTGTTAGTGAAGTGTTTTGTCAGTTACAACTCATTCTGGCTTGAAATAGACAAATGAATATGAACAATTCAGTTTCTCAGAATAATGCAGAATGAATTGTAACATACAAAAGTCTCAATGAGGGATTTCTTCACATTGTGTGTTGATGCTGGCAGTGGTAAGTCCTGCGAAGCAGGGGACGGAACTTTGCATGGAGCTTGACTTCATACATCAGCCATGATATCATTTATACGTGAAGTACGATATTCTACATTTCCTTTAGTAGATTTCTGAGAAATATTGAACTAACATAGTATCAACAACAGAAAACGGAGGCCAGATTGAATGGCATAATATCTGAAGTTCACAAAACCAGCCAGCGTGTTAACACTGATTTTTAGACAGCAAAGAAGAAGCAAAGATAATATTCAAGAGTAATCGATATGTTGACAGTGATATTTACGGAGATATGACAAATATTCACGACTTGTATTCATTTTGACCAGCATATTGACAGCAATTTTGGATTTTGTTGTCCCATTTTTTACTGAAATGTCTTCATTTTTACGTTAGCTAATAATTTGCATTACTACTATGGTTAAATGTCAGCTGCAAATGTTTCAATCTGGATGATTGTGGAAAAACATGTTCGAACAAATTAAGCATATTTGTGTAAAATATTAGCATTGTCTGCACCCTTTCTCTGCCGATATGGCTAGTTGCAAACAAACATTGATTCAAGCAGGTTGTCAAATATTTCGAAATAACATTTTTGGTAATATTTTTTGAAAATCTTGAATTTCTCCACTAAACGGTTGCGACTTTCAAATTGAGCATAATTCATGTTATAGCATACTCCTGGTGTCAGTTTTTCAGATGCAAATGCATAGTCCTAGCCCTATGTGTTTAGAAATTATTGCATGATACGTCAGGACGAAAATTTGAGATGTATGAAATTTTCTCCTAAAAATAATGATTATTTTTTTTCAATAAAATATATTTTATCTGAAATAATCTTTACTACACTTTCTATGTTATAGCACATACATTCTACAATATAACATAATTGACAGATATTTACAAACATAACATGTAAATTTATTTCGCTTTTTTAAATTTAAATATTTTAGAATTTGTTTTTAGATTAATAACATGGTAAATAGGCAGTGGGTATCTGTCCCAGCACCTTGTTGATCACCTCCAATTTTATAATACCCGAAGCGAATACCTATCATAAAATACCAGTCGCAATTTCTCCCCTCTCCGGTGCTATCTACCTCCACCACAGCCTGGTATATACTGTGTAGATGTAAATTACAACAAAATAAGCTAAATATTGTCGCTGATTATGGCCACTTGAGATGTGGGTTTGTTCATACTAACTTTAAATTAAGTAAAGATAATTTTGTAGATATTTGCATTTCATGTACTATGAGTCATGGTAACGTACCTGTCGCTCTTGTCATCTTGATTGTTGTTGAATGGCATGCTTCAAACAAACTCTACAAGTGGTGTCCCAAACGTGCCCAAACAGCTACATTGAAGCCCACTGGATTAACATAGGTTCATATTGGACTTATTTGATTCTGAAACAAGCCTATAGTGAGCTTAATGTTCAATTCATGTTCGTGTAATCCACGAACTGCTACCCACACATGTATATTTCAACGAAATGCCACCATGTAGCTTCCCCGTTTCACCGTATTCAAGTAAATGTATCTTCTACATTATTCACAATTATGTGTTCCCTTTCGATTCAAGAAAAATGTAGGATATTATTTATGGATCTATCTATTAGTACTGGTACACCCCCGTATATGGGGATTATGGCCAGTGCGGGTCATGTGACCATCTGGCTAACTTCCTGAATATATCAGTTTCAGAGAGTTTTACCAGTTCTGGCCCATCTCGGAGAATATTGATAATTTTATTCCACATAGCTGTATTTGGAAGAATGTAGATGAATAGTAGTAAAAACCTGTAAGAATGCGACAATGTCTCTGGGGTACTGTACCTATGGTGGCTTTTGTAAGAAGGCAGGAATTTTGATGGCAACTTTATCATGTATAATTGTGTGAAACATAGATAATTTGACCATTTGCTTACTATGTTTAAATTTGTTGCCATTGTAGAAACGCTGGAGAAACTTCGGGAGACCATACAGTAGAAGCATATTCAAGTTTGGGTCGTACCAGGGCTATGTATGCAGTTTTTAGAATATTATAATTTCTAGTTTTTATGTTGCGTTTTAAGAATCCAAGCATTTGGTTGGCATTAGCAGTGATTATGTTGATATGGCCATTGAATGATATATTGTTGGTGATATCAACCCCGTGATATTTGGCGCAATTTACATGTTCAAGGATGTGGCCATAGAGGGTGTAATTATATATGATAGGATTTTAATTCTTGCTAACAGTGATAACTTGGCATTTCCCAGGGTTGAAGGCCATATCCTATAGTTTTCAAGTTTTTCCAAATCACGTTGGATGATTTTGCAGTTATATCTGATATGGTTGGTGCGGTACAGTATCATCAGCGAATAATCTTGTGTGGGAGGTTATATCAAGTGGCAGATCATTTATATATATCAGAAACAGCAGTGATCCCAGGATGGATAATTGAGAGATACCTGATCTTACAAATACTACCGGAGATTGTAACCTTCAAGTTTGGATTCTGTTTTTAAGAAATGCTTATATCCAGTTCAGAGTTAGTACCAGTATTCCGTTTTCATTGAGCTTATATAGAAGTTTAGAATGACATTTTGGTGGCCTGCAACAAGGTTTCGCTCTAGATCGTCGACCAATGTTGTGTTTCGCATGAGCGACGGTTTCGGAAACCATGTTGCAGGTCACTGAGATTTTTTTAATTATTGAGATGACCGGTAATATTAGAGACAATAATGTGTTCGGCAATTTTACAGATTATGCAGTTCAGTTTTATGGGACGGTAGTTTGCAGGGTCTGTTTAGCTGCTTTTTTTGTAAATTGTGACTACGTTTCCCTTGGTCATTCTGATGGTAGTGTCCCTTGGTCCATGGTCCTCTGAATTAGGTATGTGATGAAAGTTGTCATTCCATAGCGTAGTTCTTTAAGAACGAGAGGTTTGATATTATCAGGGCCAACAGGTTTGTTAGGTTTGAGGTTTGATATAAGTTTAAGAACCCATTCAGGTTGAACAATTACTTCATGCATGCTGTGCTGCCCGTAACCTTTGGATACTAATTAATCAGTGTTGAATTTTGCTCTTATTGCTGACTGAAAGTTTACGTAAGGATATTGTGCGAGGAGAGGAGACTGACTTAAATTGTTCATTCAGGATGTTAGCTTTATATGTATTGACGGTCGTGTCAGTGTCAACTAGTGGGCCGATGGATTCGATACTGTTCTGTGTATTCCGTATGTAGGAGAAGAGAAGCTTAACTATGGATCTGGTTTTGAGTTTCAGTTACATTTTCATTTTGTGTGGGCTCTTTTGTGACCAAGTATGTTATAAAAATGTGTGACGGATTTAGTTTGTTTTATCAGTTTATTGATGTGTGGCTTTAACTGGCTATTAAGTATATCTTTTAGTTTCTGATAACATTTTTCCCTTTTTCTAATTAGTTTAGTTATCTGTCTAGTCATCCACGGCAGCGCTTTTTTGTTGCCAGTGATTCTAGTATGCCTTCTATTGATTGCTTGAAATTGTTCCACCTCTTCAATCAACTGGTCATTACAGTTCGGTGTCTCTAATTTGCAGTGTATGTGTGTTTTGAAAGATACCCAGTTATATGTTGTAAAGGTGGACGGTCCTGGGTTTTTGACTGCAAGAGTTAGGTCTCGTGTTTGCTCTAATTAATTTCTACAATGAAGTGATCCGATTTGCCGGTGTTTTTTGTCGGACACTAGTGCCAGATCTAGAATATTTAGTCAGGTTGTTTCAGTTACAATTTGGGTTAGCCCGTTGTGGATCAAGGAAATCTGAATTCATCACAGAGTGCTGGTTTGGGGCAACCAGGTTGGATGGTAGGCTTGTGGTCCTGGCTCCACTGGAAGCTTGGGTAATTAAATCTCACAAAATCCGCACTATGCCCCCCCCCCCCGTTTGTTTGGGGCTTGCCATTGATAGTGCAAGCTGACCAAGACTAGTTTCATCAGATGCACATGGCCCGCAAAAAGCCCCAATATGCAGTGCAATACATTCGAACCCTATCATAGTCCGGAGAAGTTCATAATTGGGATATGAAGGTTGGGTTCTATGAGGTTTGTAACGCCGGAGGATGTTAAACTGTCTTTCACAATAGCAAATACCACTCCCCTTTTACTTTGATTATGTTTGTCCCGTGAATGGTATCCTAGATGTTTAGGAAGGATTTCCCCATCATATATGTGTGGGTTAAGCCATGTTTCAGTCCCTACTAGTAGAGCATGTTTTCCCAAAACCAAACATATTATCTGCTTATAATAGATAATGTTTTAGGTGGATAATTTGCTCAGAATGTTATCATTTTGATTCTATAATGTGCTGAAAATGAGAAAGTTTTAGTCACATTATCGACTCATAATGAGGCGAATCTAAGCAAATTATGTGCGGACAATCACACTAATAAGCTAACACACGATTGTTCATGTGTACGCTCTATAATCGGTGTTTTCACTGGTCCGCGCCATAAAACAAAATAACGAGTAAGAGTCCATTATCTGCTCAAATAATCACTTTATGTACCTATTTCACATTATAGGTCTATTATGTGCGTATTTCCGCGAGGACATGTTGACTAGTATGTCGGTGTGTGGTGTTCCAGGATGGTATGCAGTTCAGCCCTTTCCATACTGATTGGAAGTGTATATTTAGCACTTTGAGCTTATGGCTGTGCTGACCAAGCTTGGTGTAAGTTTTTTGGTACTTTTTATGATGGTGGTGTGCTGAGGTTGTTGGTGAGCAGTTATGTGGCAGTGTATGGTTGGTGCTAAGAGCTGTCGTCACAATCTTCAGGAATAAAAAATCTATTGGATGTTTCATCGAAACTGAGGGGTGATGAGGTATTTGAGAGATTTACTTCATTACAGAGGTACAATACCATACACATGAGGTATTAGCTTCATAAGGTTTTCATAGCTACACTTACTGATATTCGGCATGGTACCACCGAGCAGCCGTCACACTCAATGGCTTTGTGGTCGTCCTGGACCTCTGAGCCACAGTTTCCGCTTTTATATTCCATACCTGCACCATAACAGCTATCACTAACTGCTGATGCAGGCCCTTGGTTGGTGTGCATGTCCATTGAGATGAAGACAAGTAGCAGGCCTAAGTAACAGATCCATAGAATTTTGAGTTTTGGTTTGGTTTTGTGTGCTTTCAATTCGTCGAGCATGATCTGTGCGAGTTTGCTGAGTTTCAGCAGACTACGACAAGTTATCACCTTCCTCAACATGTAGCACTCATTTGTTGAAACTGTATGATAGTGTGCACATAGTCTGGTGGTTAAATGGTCTGAAGAATGCCAAAAGAAATTTGGAAAAACAGAAAACTACATGTGAACAAGTCTTCGTTTTGTTTACAAACATGGGCTTTCGGTTTGCAAACCGCTGAGATCAAGGACACCAGGTGAGAACTCAATCAATGGAAATATAAGAAAGAAATATTATGGCAAAAATAACAGTAGATCGTATAAAATTTTAACGATTATGAGATGCATGTATGTGTAGTTTTATGATAACACATCCATATTATATTTTAAATGTTATAATTAGTTATATACGGTATTTTCTCACCGGGGTCACCTTTTTTCCACAATTGATGTGCATTAATAGGAAAATGATGATTTAGGAACATGTAGATCATGTTGTGGTTGTGGGGCATCTCGCGCCCGCGCAAAATTAAAAAATAAGATGTAAATTCTATTCTGGGCTTGATGGTATTGTCACAAAGTGTTATCAGCGGGGCAGAGTTAATTTCTTCATGAAACGCCACGATTATTAGCATTTTGTGGATTATGCGTGCAATGTAGAATTGCAAATGCAGATATATCGTGCCTCAATGACAATTATCTAAATATGAAACAAGAGATGATATATTTGGTACTCATGGCATGCCATCGAGATAGTTGACTTGTCACCCAAATATCCATATGGAATTGGCAATAAGCAATTTTGTATAATCACCTCTTGAGCAATTTGTTTAAAATACCAACCCAATTGGTCAGAAGGGGACTTGCTCTTTTAGAGAGGGAACTTGGGTATTGGAGAGGAGAGATTTATGAATGATACTTTTTATATGTAGCAACCATATGCTCGTATATTGCTGGCCCTGGTATGGCAATGTTAGTCAGCCTGTACTTTGCGTTTGCTAACTTCACATGTGTATATAATCGGAAATTAATATATACATCGGTACGACTATGCGTCCCAGCTATATTCCCCGCTGAAAAAGTAGGTAGAAATGGCAATCATTTTATTTTATTAAAACTTTATAGACACGTATACAACTGACAAGTTTCGATTTTTGCCCAACACTATATATTGCAGCTAACACTAAACAAATAATACACAACTGTGTATCCTCTTGTTCTCAGACTTCTGTCTTGTATTCTGACAGCATGCTTTCACGCCTCTTCTTCCGTCATTATTTGCATATACATATGTTGGGTATGATATTCTTAGTGTCTTCGCGCGCCCATATCAACTAACAAGTTGATTTTTTTGGTGATGTATACATATAGTTGAAATTAATTAACATACTTGTGATTCGAACTGTCTCTAGTAATTAATACTTGAACTTGTGTGACATTTTATGAGCTGGATTTTGGCGGAAGGCCATATAATATGTTCCATATGACTGTATAAACTACTCAAAAGCAATTAAGACTTCCAAAAATATGAAACCTGAATCAAGTGTTTTAGTAATAAATTAAGCAGAGCTAATTTTAAAACAACATATTCAGAGAATGTAATATGAACATGTATCAATTTATAAATACTTATCATTTCAGGGCCTCAAATGTGTTTGATTATCCTGTCTTGCTGTAACTTTTTGTCAAATGCGGATTCATGATGCATTCTTAAATATGTACATGATGGTGGATTTAATTATATAAGTTTCGTTATAATTGGCAACAAACCGTGAAATATTTAAAAGCATGCAGTGTATATATTACAGTACTGAAAGATGAATTATTGTTGAAACTCAAGTAATACTCGTATTCCAATACACTTATCAAACATAATTCCGAGGAAACTCATTTAAGATAATTTTGCATTTAATATCCGTGTATACAACATGTCAATTATAGTGTAAACATGGCACATTGCTGCAAATATTTGATACAGCGAACTTATATATACAATAATTCGTTCCAATATATCATCAGTTCTGAAGTGTATAATATATCTTACCTCATTATTGCAGATAAAACAGTTATTCGACTTGCTCACCCTTTCACGAAAACCATACACAAACTTTCGTCTCAACATTGGCATAGACAATACTCTATCATTTACGAACATACCACTAGCACTACATCTTCTGTCATACTCCATACATAGTCTATATGCATTAGTGTAACATACATTGAGCTTATTTAAAGTAATTTTCTTTAAATCAGACCACAGCTGGCAACAATACAAAGGAGAAATATATCTCTGAAAAAGAAATGATTTAACAGCTTGCGAACAGTTAGAAAATTGTCTCAATAATAAATTAGCTCTGAGACAAATAGCCCGATATTGACGTTGTATATCCCCGTCGTCAGTTGGGTCGTCGTGTATAACGTGTCCGAGATAATTGGCACTAGCAACCAACGTAAGATCGTTATCATTGAGTTTAAGTTTTTGAAGAATGCCAATAAGCATGGAGTTAGGGATGTAGGCTATGGCGACATTGTTTTAGGTGTTGTATCTAAGGTGTAATCCGTCAGCCTCGTTAGTGCACACACGCAACTAGTGCAGCGGCCAAATCGAAAAAGAGCTCTAGTTTTCGAGTTACCCCTACCCACGGTAGAACAAGTTAAAACTAACTTTATTTAAAGGAGAAATATATACTCTTTACGAAAATTATAGTGAAAAGTAACGGAATTGGTGGTGGCTATTCTCAAATTGACGATGAACGATACCCACCAGTGACTTTTCCCAGAAATTAACGATTTTGGTAAAGTGAGCCCTGCGGCTATGTCCTAAGTTATTTGCCCACATTATTGGTGTTGAAATGACTACAGCATACCATATTTGTACCTGATATGCAAGAAGTGTTGGTTAATCTGGATTTTCGTGCCATTTGGAGCCGAAACATTTATTTTTTATTGAAAAATCACTCTTTTTCAAAACAATTATATTTTTCGAACATTATCATTCAAACGTATATTGCAATAATATTGAAATATTTAGGTCATATGTTGTAGTAGTTATCTAACAAGCATATAAAGGAAGAAGTTAACAAAAATTTTGAACGGTTTGCGAGATATTGGATTTTAGCTACCCCTCCCCCAAACACGTTTTTGGTCGAAAAAAATACATATTTTTGATAATGTCATTACAAACATTTTTGAATTGATCTGAATGGGACCCAATATGAATCTTGTACTGAAAGTGTTGTCCAGAGATGCCGTTTAATCGATTACATATGTGTTCAGGTTTTCAGACCCCCAGTTACAACAACAACAATTATTTTATTGATAACAGTTAATTTTGCATGCATTAACATCGATGTTAAGTACTAAAACCTTTGTTATAAACAACGTGACCAACTATATAACATATGGCTCAGTAGTTATCTGGACAACACAAGTAGAAAGAATTTGACAGAAATTAAAAAATAACGGAATAGGTGGTGGCTATTGTCAAATCGACGATGAGCGATATCCTCCAGTGACTTTTTCCAGAAATTAACGATTTTGGTAAAGCGAACCCAGTGGCTATGTATCGGTACTAGCCTATTTGCCCATATTGTTGGGGTTAAAATTACTACATCATACAATACTTCTACCTGATATGAAAAAAGTGTTCGTTAATTTAGATTTTCCTGCCATTTCCTGCCATTTCACAAAAATATTATTTTTCGAACACTATCATTCAAATGGATATCGTTATAATGCCCAAATATTTAATTCTTATGGTGATGCAGTTATCTGCCAAGCATGTGCAGAAAGAAGTTAACAGAAATTTAGAACAATTTGCGAAATAATGGATTTTAGCTACACCTCACCCAAACACGTTTTTGGTCGAAAAATTACATATTTTTGTTCAGAACTTTACCAAATATCCCAATTGGTCATATTGGGACCCAACATAATTCTTTTGTTGAAAATTGAGCCCGGGGACATTGCTTAAGTGATTAAAGACGTGTTCAGGCTTCCAGACCCCCAAATTACAACAACAACGCATTTTATTTGCTATTACATACAATAAGTGTCGCATATCAATCAACCAATCAATAGTTTATTGTAAAAAAAACAATAATGGTATACAGAGATTACAATAATTGGACAGCTGGAGAACCCATCGTGTCCGAGGTATAGATGCACAAGTACTCCATTCCCGTTTAAGATTGAAATGCAGTAGTTTGAACTATGGCCAATTGAGTAATCACATTAAAACGTCCCCTCTGTCATTGTGGCAAATAGAAAAAGCATATCATTACTTTTTGGAATACAGTGGTTTTTATGTACAGCAACTCAGTCAGCACGAAAATATTAAAATAGTTGACGGGGTTCAGACATTTATCTCGAAAACAAAGCGATTTCCATAATGCTGTCATTTGTTAAAACTTCGTGAAAAGCATTGAAACCCTGCTGAGCGCGAAATTTACCACCTCCAGATCGTCTGCAATCTCACGGCGACGGGCGTATCAATGAAGAAAACAACATTATCTGTGTAGCATTGCGTCCAATCAGCTCCAACGAAACTATGTGTATATCATTGTATCCAATCAGTTCCAACTGGATTACATCCTAATTTTCCCCATACAATCTCCCTCCCAGATAAATTGTTTACCTCCGGATAGAACTACCACATACTTATATATCGCATAGTTTCGGCCACAATATATGTTGATATTGAATTCATAATCCCTTCAGTACATGATGTGTTCAAGACCTCAAATGGGGTAGGGGTACATACAACAGTGAACATTTGCCAGCCGCTTGTTGTGGAGTGCCACATGATGCAGACTTTCGGGAACCAACACATATGTATATTCTGATAAAAACTAACCTTTGGTCAAGCCCTCAATTAATATTGGGGTCATATCATTTCACCATGTGGTGTCTTCCAAGACTTCAAATAAAGTAGGGGTCCTCAAAATTTTGCCTTTCTTATTTTCCAGTCACTTTTCGTTAAGTGCTCATTCTTTCTGAAACCAAATCCATCTATTTACATTGTTTACGTCCTTGTACAATTAACTCGCCATTGTCAATACACGCAGTCAATGATGATATCGTTCCAATCCGTGGTGTGTTCTAGTCTTCAAATTGGGAAGGGGGTAATACAAACATTGAAAAATCGCATTATTTATTTTTCAGTCGCTTTTTGTAAAGTGTCCCTGACTGTCGGGTATTAACCCATCTATAACAATTGTGTATTTCTTTATAGAATAGCCATTTGTCCATATCTTCGTTTGACCACGAGGGCACATCCATTCAGTTCGTGGTAGGTTCAATGGTTTACATGGGGTAGGGGTCCCTTAAAATTCGCCTTCATCGTTTGCCATCTGCTTTGTGTAAGGTGCCATGGTGTTCTCGCGAACGGCGGGCTCGCGAGACCATTGCCATTCGGCCACAATCTCGGGTAATATGGATAGCTTATGCCGTGAGCTAGTGTTGTGTTCAAGACTTCAGATAGGGATGGAGTCCCCTGAGAGTAAAATTTAGCCCTTTCATTTGCTGACCATTTGTTGTAAAGTGCCATTGGCTATCGGGAACCATCTCATCCATAACAGATTCGTATTGCCATATAATAATCCCATTTGTCCACAACTTCAGTTAGCATTGAGAGCATATCATTTTGTTAAGACTTCAAGTTGGATAGTGGGGTCCTCATGACATAGAAAATTCGCCTTCTTGTTTGCCAGCCGCTTTTTGTAAAGTGTTCCATGATTTCGAGGGAACCAAGTCACCCATATATCAATTAATAATTCCATGACAGCAATACCTTTCGATCACACACTCAGTTCATGCTCTGATCAAGATATTAAATGGGTTAATGGGGTCCCCCCCAAACAGTGAGTATTCGCCTTTCTCTTTCATCAACAACTTTTTGTAAAGTGACCCAGACATTCAAGACCCTTGTATACTATACTCTTTATATAGCGTCCATTTCTCTACACACGCAGTTAATAATGGGAGCACAGCCTTTCGGTTCATTGTGTGTCCCAAGATTGCAAATGGGACAGTGTGGCCTAACACATTACATTTCGTATTTGCCAGCCGCCTTTTGTAAAGTGTTCCAGGATTTCGAGAACAAAACCACCCATACAAATTGTAAATAATACATGAGAGCATATAGATTCGGTTCAGTGTGTGCTAAAGAGTTTAGAAGGGTTATGGGTACCAAAAAACAGTGAGATTTCGCCTTCTCTTTGCTAGCCACTTTTTGTAAAGTGCACAGACATTGGGAAGCCAACCAACCCACCCATCGTGCAATGAAGAGTTATATTTCCTGAATTATATACCATTTGTCCACACCCCAGTTAATATTGAGAACATGTCCATCCATTAGTGTGTTTAAGACTTTAAATGGGGTAGGGTGCTCAAAGAAAATATTCAGCTTTGGTTTTTGACAGCCGCCTTTTGTAAAATACCCTAGGATTTTGGAAACCAAACTACCCATATAACATGTATATTCCCTGATAGCACTACCTTTCGTTCACACTGTGATTTAATAATAAAAGCATGAATATTCGGCGCATGGTGTGTTTAAGAGTTTAAATGGGCATATAAAGTGGTCCCACAAAACAAAAAAATATTCGCCTTTGGAGTTTGCCATCCGATTTTCGTAAAGTGCTAAAGGCTTTCGGGATCCAACAAACCCATCCATCAACACCATGTATGCGCCCCGATATTACTATTTTTGTCCACATCCTCAGTTAATATTTACAGCAATCATTTCAGTTCGTGAGTTGTTCAACTTTAACACTTCAATTGTGTAGGGGGGGGGGCTAAAACAGCAAATTCGTCTTTCTTATTTATCAGCCACTTTGTGTAAAGCGACACATGCACAACCCAACCATACAAATTATGTATTCTCTGATAGAACTACATTCCCGTCACACTCTCGGTTAATATAGAGAATTAGAGATCATATAGCTTAATTTCGTATTGCATCGAAGCCTTTAAATTGGGTAGAGTGTTCTTGAAAAATATAGCAAATTCGCCCTTCATATTTGCCAAGCAAAGTGCCACACTGTTTCTGGAACAAACCTATCCATAAACATTGTATATTTCCTTATGTAATTGTCCTTTATAATTACATGATTCTTAATACTGAGATCATATTTTGTTCAGTTCGTGGTGTGTTCAGGACGTCTAATAGGGCGGGGGAGCAATACTGATTTTGTTCTGTATGATTATGTTAGTCTATATTATGTGTCGTTTAGAACAAATACTTCAGTTGCTCAAAGTCGATATGTGTTAATATAAAATTACATGTGATAAATAAAATATTGTGTTGTTGTTGTTGTAACTGGGGGTTTAATTGGAAACCTAAGGTCATCTAAAACCAGACTCGCGGTGTCTACGGATCAGGTTTTCATCACACGAATAATGATTAGATGCTCATTAGAATAATTTAGAAAGGTCTGTCTTGTTATCATAAATATGTAGTTTTTCTACCAAATCGCGTCCGGGGGAGCGGTACCTAATTCCAATATCTTGAAAACCGTTGACAATTTCTGTCAAATTCTTTCTACTTGTGATGTCCAGATAACTACTGAGCCATATGGATTATATAGTTGGTCACGTATTGTTTATAACAAAGGTTTTAGTACTTAACATCGATGTTAATGCATGCAAAATTAACTGTTATCAATAAAATAATTGTTGTTGTAACTGGGGGTCTGAAAACCTGAACACATCTGTAATCGATTAAACGGCATCTCTGGACAACACTTTCAGTACAATATTCATATTGGGTCCCATTCAGATCAATTCGAAAATGTTTGTAATGTCATTATCAAAAATATGTATTTTTTTCGACCAAAAACGTGTTTGGGGGAGGGGTAGCTAAAATCCAATATCTCGCAAACCGTTCAAAATGTTTGTTAACTTCTTTCTTCATATGCTTGACAGATAACTACTACACCATATAGACTAAATATTTCAATATTATTGCAATATCCGTTTGAATGATAATGTTCGAAAAATTTGAAAAAGAGCGATTTTTCAACAAAAAATAAATGTTTCGGCTCCAAATGGCACGAAAATCAAAATTAACCAACACTTCTTGCATATCAGGTACAGATATGGTATGCTGTAGTCATTTTAACGCCTACAATGTGGGCTAATAACTTAGGACATAGCCGCAGGGCTCACTTTACCAAAATCGTTAATTTCTGGGAAAAGTCACTGGTGGGTATCGTTCATCGTCGATTTCAGAATAGCCACCACCAATTCCGTTATTTTTCACTATCATTTTCGTCTACAGTATATATTTCTCCTTCAAAAAAAGTTGGTTTTAACTTGTTCTACCGTGGGTAGGGGTACCCGACCACTTTTGGCGTTTGGCCGCTGTACTAAACAGGCGACGAAGACCGATCACAGATGGCGATTTCAAACACATAATCAAGCTGGTGGTTCAATAGTGTTGAGCCAATGTTGGTTCCATTCAAATTCCTGCACAAATTGTCCGTGTATACATAGAATAAGAGCGGGCTTAGTATATATCTCTGTCTTACACCGCTGGTGGGTGGAAGCCAAATGAATATACAGAACCCCAACGGACATAAACAGTTGTTTATAAACAGTTGTTTTTTTTAACCACACGGGCAGCAGACTAATATTCTGCTTGGGTACATCTCGACCTTCAAGCGTTTCGAATACCACGCTGTGGTCAACTCTGTCAAACGCCTTACATGCATTCATAAACAAAACAAATACAGGCGTATTCCTAGATGTATAGTATCGTATACATTCTTTCAGTGCAAATACGCATCCTTCAGTCGAGTGTCCTGGTTTGAAACCGAACTAACTACCCGTCGTCCACAGTTTTTCAGAACATTTATTTAGTATTACGTTCTCTAAAAAAAAACTCATGATAGGGCTATTAGCCTGTAGGTGTATTTATCTGAAATGTTCTTTTATCTGTTTTTGACAATCGGAACTAATGTCACTTCAAGCAATTTGTCCGGAAGATGTTCGTGTATTATCAAAAATTGGATAGCTCTACATATTTTTTACAAAAATTGGATAACTATACAATGGTCAATTATCGTTTCAGGGAATCTTTAGAATTATTTAGAAAGTATTTATCGACCCATTTCGACACCGGGAGAAATTTAAAAGCTAATATTATGTGTATTTTGGAGCGCAAACCGCCATGTGGCTTTAAATGTACAAAAACTAGAGATAATCGGTGATTCCGGTAAATGATGTAGACCATGTTTTTTTGGAAAATCATGGCGCCATAATGTTTGAACGCCACCTAATTTTCCAGACATTGTATTTGTGCTGTCAAAACATATAAAGCGTGTGTTCTCCATTTCAAACTTATCACTGGCAATAACATCCTTCATTGCATCACCAAGACTGCATGGGTTCATCGAAGTAAGACTTGGCGCCTAGAACTACATGATCATCACTTTCATGATTTGTGACAGGTTTGATGTTGAGGAAATATGAGTTTATACAAACATTCCTTAGTTTCATGCTTGGGTCCACCCATGGCAGAAAGCTGATAATCTCTCATGATCATTGTATGCTTAAGAATCGTCGCAATAGAATGTGAAATGTTTATCCAAGATCCATAGATTCACGTGTTTTCTTGATACAAAATTTATTATCTGAATCGAAATCAATAGTTCCGTCGTGGTTGGTTCTCGTAGACTATCGACAAGAAACTTATTGACGATTGATATTGCCAATTATTTGTGATCACTTCAATTTGTCGATAATACCAGTCAAACTACCTTGACGAATAAGCCGAAGTGCAGTATTTTCATTTTATCTGCAACGGACATCAATTAATTAATTTAGATTCTCTTCCAGTCTAGCTTTTGGGTGGCATTCAAGTTATGACCCAATTTCTGTGATAAAAGCGTTTCGACGGTCACGACCGGGGGCTCTGACAAAATATTCCGTACACAGTGCCGGGGTGCATGGTTGGGACCCCAGAAAACATGTTTTTTCCAGTGCTTGCAATTTTTTCCTAATGGTTTTTTTTTTCATAATTATAGACAAACATCGAGACTGTTCTATTGTCCAGTAGCCTAAATATTACTAGGAGGGTAAATATATGTTGCAATACTATGGCGCTTTAATTTGGCTGAGGTCTCAAGTCCATAACATCGTGGTAAATAAGTTTTGAGGGAATAATTTATAATTAATTGCTCCACTCAATAATGACCCAATTTATGCAGATCGATGCGTATGCTAAGTGTTCAACTGCTAATGCCATTAATGATCTGAAGCCAGATATAACCAAGAAGTTTTCAATAGCTGCATAGAACAGGGAAGAATATCTGTCTAAATATCCACCCATTTGACCATCAAAATAGGGATGGTCTAATACATGCATATATACAAAATATTTTCTTCACAACCACAGGTCCTAACGAATGATAGACCGTTAGCGCAAAGGATTATCTGTTCCTGGTGTTCTTCTCTAGATCCTCGCCGCTTTTCTCTCTTATTCTAGAAAACATACATATTCGCTTCCACTTTAAATTGTATAAACCAAGATAGAACCATTCGCGGGCAACACTTATTTTATGCGAATAATTGTTACTACATGTAGCACTCGAGATCACTAAAGGTGTACCATTCAAGTGAGTCAGACCTTTGAATCAATTTTTTTATTGCAAATTAGCTAAGTCAAATATGTGTTAAGCTACACGGTTAACAGAGAAATAACTTTATCTGCATCAAATATTCTATTGCTGAGAAATATACATTAGTCAGCATTAAGGGTGATGACTATAGTTTCAATTGTCAATATATTATTAAAAACGCATATTTATCCACCTCCTACCCCTCTCTACTATACGTATAAACCCCATCAGATAAACCACGCCTATATCCGTCTACTAGACAGATAAAGCATCCTCTACTAGACAGATAAACTTAACATATGCAAGGAAGAAAGGTTACAAGAACTTGGGACAGTTAACCTCCAGCAGTTCGCGAATGACGTCACTGGATCGTAACAACGTTATGGAGCATCATTAGAACGGACCATGCTGGTTTCCGTTGTTAGCGACAGCGTCCTTAGAAACGTCAACATCCACAACGTATTTTCGTGCAATCGGTGGCGACACCTTTCTAAAAGATCACACGATGCTCCCCAAAACGCACTCAAATATAATTTGTCAATGTTCAGTTGGTGAAGTCTATAACTTGATTAAGCAATTGGCAGTTTGTTACTATAAAGTATACGATATTCTTCGGTGAACTGGTGCATTTGCACTACCGATCTTGGTGCTGGTGCTACCGCTAAAGTTCAGATTTATATCATTAATAACTTTCAAACACAATCATCCAAATTCACATGACTGATATACTCGAACATTTCAGTTTTAGATTTGACAGTAACGCGAATCATTTCGATTTTATTAGAAATTACACCTTGCTATGATATTTTTCCGGCATAATTTAGAAATTATAAAGCGGACTATTTCGCGGTGCAGTCGCATGAATACAAAACTGTTTCATAATTAATTAGTCTCTACTATACAGATAAAGTCGCTAAGTAGGTCATCGCTTCTCTATAAGGAGCATGTGAATTTTGCAATTTTTTTGACAAAAACTGCGATAAAATACATTTAAATTTGTTCTGTAAATAAAAAGAACATCCGCAAAGTGTAGCTGAATAGAGAATTTATTTGTGCTCGTATGTGGGCATCTATTTGGCTCGCCTAGAGGCTCGCCAAATAGATGCCCACATACTCGCAAAAATAAATTCTTTATTCAGCTACACTACATATGTATGCGGATATTCTCTATATAAGTGTACAAATCCTGGAAAGGGGATGGGTCCCAAAATTGTCGGAGGAAAAAACTATTCTTTTTGCGCGCGTAAGGGGCTGGTGGATCCCAGGTTGTGTGGCATTTTTATTTTCAGCCCTGTGTACGGATTATTTTTTTTCAGCGCCCCCCCCCCCCCCCCCCCCCCCCGGTCACGAGTCTGTTTTCTGTCAGGTGCAGTACTGGGCCCTGTTTCATGAAACAATGTCATAAGATTATCTTAAGATGGACTTAATCTAAGATCTAAGGTGGATCTTATGATGTAACTTTTCCGTTTCAAGAACGCGTTTCACAAAACAAGATTAAGTCCTACTTAAGTAGTAAGTTAAGTTCCCGCTCATTTAGACTGGTTATCGACAATTTTCTACAGTCCGGAACCAAAAATTGTGGGCTTGTACAATCTGTATGTACGGCATTGAGATGTTATCGAGAAAGAGCCGAGTCCGAGATCACATTATTGTGTGACATGGATGCTGTATAGCGGCTGGGGTGGGGTGTGCGAATCAGTGCATGTATCTTACTGTCTATAGTCAGTGGCCTTATATTCGCATATGGATCTTATACTTGCATGGGTTCCACGATGTAAATTCGAACATGAGTACATCACAGGCTCTTAAAATGACGAGCCTTGCATTTACTGGTGAGTGGCGGTGTCAGAAATAAGACAATATAATTATATGGATCGATGCATAACACGTGTATTATCGACACCGCTCTCTACGTGTAGCAATAATCAAAATAAATCGGCGATGTCATCAGGACACACATAGGTCATTTTTCGATTCAAAGGGAAATGAAAAATATTGTTAGAGTAACTTTTTTATTATTTTTATGCAGATGTTTTATGCGGCTGTCATACCATGGATATATATATAACTACGTTTTCATTAGCACACTCGCATTAAGGGGTGTCATCGTTACGGGTGTGTATATCATATATACAGTATGCCGTACAATGGTCATCCCACCCCTGCAAAAAAAAACATGACAAAAATTTGGAAAATCACGACATATGGGCGTGGGCATAAACTCAATACCAATAATATTATCTATAGCAAATTGTCACTTTTTCTAAAACATATTTTGATAAAGAGCGTGTGTGTTACCTTTCCTATATGACATATCTGCTTTGTAAACAGCCGACGGATATTTGGAAAGAGGAAAGAATCAATACATTAATTGATCTCATTTTACCCCATCTCCACACACACATATGAAATAACATAGAGGAGATTGTGAGCTTTGAGCTATAGGCCATAATTCTTATCAAAAGTTTAATTCGTGGGTAATACAATTTTATAATATATATTATCTATAGGTCACATGCACAGCTGATAATTGACTATATATCCTACATTCGATGAGGCTCGGGGTGGCTAGTTTGGTCTCTGTGGGTGGGGGGTACATCGTGCAATTTCCAACTGCACCCGCCTCTTAATTGAACCGGGCAAACTTCCATGTTCGCGAAATGCCATGTCCACCCCACCCGTTGGATTTAAACTTTCCAATTGGTATCTCAAATATTCTAACAGTTCGAAATTTCTAACCTGACGCCCCTAAAGTTGGTGATTTTCCAACTGATTGCCGTTTCGGTTGCTGCTGTTTGTCTAAAACAACACATTCCTTTACTAGTTAGAAATTCAAACAATTGAAACCTATATATAATGTACGATTAATGTTGTTGTCAGGCATGAAATTTCCAATTGCTAAACATTTTTACCAAAGTGTGTGTGTGTGGGCGGGGGTAGACAACACACAAACCCCATTCGCCACGTCCCTGATGATAAGCCTGTGCTCTGAATTGTTTTTACCAAACTAACCCTATGGTTATACGGTGGGGGAGTTGCTCTCTCCAAACTTTGGTTTTGGAAAGTTTGAGGTACCAGTTGGAATGTTTAAACCCAAAGAGAATTTGGTGTTGTTTAAGTGGGTGTAGTTGGACATTTCGAGGCGAACACCCGCTCTCACTCTGTAGCCACGACCCTGTATACCAGACGACGAGTTGCCCATCCCAGACAATGTACATATATCTCCGTAATTGCAAAATAACATAGGCCGCCATATTTGTGATCGGTATGCCACTTATCACGTGGGTCTTAACTTTAAGATTATCTTAAGACACCTCACACCAGTCTTAAAGTTAAGACCAAAGTTAAGACCATCTTAAGTTAAGACCTTGTTCGTGAAACGCACTTGTGACTGAAGTTTTAACTTATGACCATCTTAAGTCCCAACTATGTCATAAGTTGCTTTCATGAAACAGGGCCCTGTACTTTACTGAAAAATATCACACAAAAATATCCTTTGACTATACGGATGTCGGATATTGTTGTAATGTGTTTTGAATATCTCGCTGTCTAAGGCTAACGGTCGACACGGAAGAAGAGGTCTTAGTTTTAGTCGTAGAAGGAACTTGTATGTCCGAAGAGGTCTTAGAATAAGAAAAGGTAGAAGGAACCTTTTATTGGTGTTTGTTCCTAGTCCTCTGTGACTACTGGCTCAGCACGGACGTCAGCATTGGTTTCAAGTTGACTTTCAACATGTTGTGGTTTGAAAATGAAATGATTTTTACCACCATCGCCATCATGCTTTTTTCTTTTATAATTGTCCTTAATACTCTCTTTATTGTGAAATTTGCTCGTAGTTCTCATGTCGAAATATTGAAACACACGATTTGTAAACTATAAACATTTCTATTGATTTACCCTATAGAAGGGTTAACGAAGGGACATAATATTATGCATCAGTCAGCAAATCGCGAGGTTTAACTTTAGATAGAGTTATTCCTCTTGAATTGAGTTTTCGAACGTTAAAACCACAGATCTATGCGTTACGCGCTATTCCGAAAGCCTATTATTTTGCTACCATTTTTGGCAACGTATGTTTGTCGTAATCAGCATGCATCCCCGACTCAAATTAATTCATTTGTATCATATTTTCCGTTGAGTGAAGTGGAAGGCGTCTAATAAATGGTCGGATTCGCGTAAAGTACCCCTTTAGCATGCAATTATTTCGGTTTAACATGCAATTATTTCGGGTTAACAGTATACCACTGTGGTATAAGATGTATGTTATAATCATAACTCTTCAAATTCAACTATCAAATGTCAGCTTAATATGCTATGGATTGGTCACATGACGATTATTTGATACCATATATAACGCCATCAAAGCGTGGCACACCAATCATCAACTATGAAATTTAACTCAAACTTACTCACATTCCGGTGACCACAATGCAGGCGACCATGCACAGCGACGTATCTCCCAAATAACACACACACATCCAGGCCACTACATTCATTTCTTATATTTATATAGCGTTTTGATGATTTATTCCCATAAAAAAGAGTTCCAAGCACTTAGCAACGATAACGTGATCGATATTAATAACTGGCTTCAGATGCGATTCGGTTGAACTTTGTGAAAAGTACGCCCAATTATTCTGCTGACCGCTCTTAGTGAGATTAGGTCAACACTTTGTGACGTCGTGTTCGTGTTGCGGTCTGTGTTGTTGGGGATATTAAACTGGTGGCCCTAATTGGCACTTGACGAATCACCGAACAGGATTTAGTGTAACAAAGACGGGCTACGTAAATAAATATATATATCCATGAAGTACATTGTCCAAATGAGTGGCATGGTTGTGAATATAGTTACAGCATTCATTTAGAATTCTGCATTTGGCCTTGTTCCTTGCTCAATTTAATGCCGAAGTTGCATTGCTTTATAACATGCACACATTAAAATGATGTGTAACACACCGGTAGGGTGATAAAATAGAAATGGATAATAATCTGGCTCAAAGTAGTTATTTTTACGAATATTAATCCAAATTTACAACACACACACCGGCATTCTTATATATTAATTAAATGCAATGACTGTCGATGGCGAAATCATTTGCGTCGGTTGATCACCGATAGTCCCGTCCCCAATCATGATGTAAATATTTACAATTGCATGTAGTTCAGATGATGTTTTCTATGGAGTGGATTTGTCTATTTCTTTCAGATTTTCCGCGATGTCAGTAGAATGCTGTATTCCTCCAGTTGACATAGCGCCTGAATACTAACTTATCAGTTTGACACACCCGAACAAGTCCATAATATGTCTTTAAACTAATGGGCGGATTCGTCGTCTCCAGTTAAAACCTGCTAGTTTGAACCGAGTATAAAGGGACTCAAGACGATGTGGGTTCATGGGAAATAGCATAAATTTTACAAAAAGTCTGTAAAAACAACTATCATCAACAAACACATTAAAAAATATATGGACTTTGTTCTTATTTTCATTATTAATAACTCTGCAATAACGTGATTTCGCATATCAAACCATCAATGTAAATATTACAATGTTACAATGACATTACCGATCAATATCAAAATAAGATACCAACGTTTAGTCCAAACTAGACAAGGTCAAAGCATTGAACAATATTCAGAATATCTTATTTAAACTAAAATATTGGAACTTATTGCACAATTAGCTGACAAATCACTGTAACATTTTTTTGTTTACATAAAAGATGTCTCAACGCGCGAATTTCGTTATTGGATAACAATCAATAAGGAATATAAGAACAATATATATATATTACTCCATGTTCTTTTTGTAGGTGATGTCTGTTGACTTATGTTTTGCAAATTTACCCAGTGCGAATACTTTGAGTCACATATATATATATATATATATATATATATATATATATATATATATATATATATATATATATATATATATATACATATATATACATATACACTGGAGGCTAAGGGGTTATTGGGTGAACAGCAGTTGATCGATAACACTATTCAATTCAGGGAATATAGAACAATATGGTCGGCGTTCGGCTGAACAAGTCGTAACGCATCGATCATTTCCACACCCGGGGCACGGTATATGATACCATCGTTGATACCAGAAGTTAATATTGAATAAATATTTATTAAATCTGGCGAATGATTTCAATGTCTAGACCATTATAATTACATATATGATGCACATACATTGTTGAATGTTCGCAATACACTAAAATATTCGTGGATCTATTTCCTGCATGATCCACTCAAAGATGCATGGCCCGATCTGACATCGTAACACTGCCATTGTTATGGGACACCGCAACAAGACAATTTTACGGGAAACCTAACACTACCAGTGTTACTGGACACCGTAAAACTACCATTGTTACGGTTTGTATATCAGAAAATAATTAGGTCGTGCCAATGAGCCCATAAATAGAAGGTTCTAGTGGCCAGACATCGACTTTCAAAAAGAGAAGTTTTAAAGCTGCGGTAAGCGTTGGCCGTCGGTATTGCTATTAAAATAGTCACATCCGTTAAAAAACGCCATAAACAGAAATAATATTGTATTATAGACAAAGTTAGTTCTTATACCAATCATAATTATTGCGTAAATTGCATGGTATTGCCATGTTGGTACTCTGTGTTATGTAAACAAACGCCATGCTATGTAAACAAACATAATCTCATAGATAAGTTTGAATAATTTTATGTCAAATCGAACCGCAGATCTGTAATGGTGTGTAAATTAACAACTGGAAATAAAAAGTGTATACAAAATATTAGCATGTGCAGCAGCAATAGTCTAATTCTGAGGGGCTCCTTTTATTTAGTGAACCCATATATTTTGACATGTAAATATTCATATGGCATATGTAGAATTGAATTTATATAAAGTTAGTCTTCGTGTGCGAATATGAGACTGGAATTTCTTAGAACAACAATCTCAACATAAATAAATGAGATATGGGGATGCGTCACATCCTCTTCATCAACAAGATTAATGAATGATACATACATATGATATTAATGGTCTTTATAGAAACAAAAGCTAAAATTAAAGAAACAATTTTGATGTGATGAACGTAAATGATTAAAGTGATTAGTGCCACTCAAAGCGGCTCGTAATATGCAGACCTCACATCCCACATAGGTCGCGGCTGTCACGTTCCACTCAAACTACACAATAGAGTTCTCTCCATCGATACTCTCGATCGACCACAAAATACCACAAGTCATTTCCGTTCACCATTCGTACGGTTTTTTATTCCTAACTTTGAGATTCTTAGAACCCTTTTCCGATCCAGATCTCACATGAGTTACAAAAGACGCAGAGATGACAACAAAAATACCCTGTTAGTACAGAAAGTTTAAAAAACACATGGTAACAAATAGCGTGCGGATTAACCCTTTATATACTAAAATGGATTCTCCAAGTCAGTTACAAAGTGTACACTGGAATGGTATATTATTCATTTGGAGGGATGTTAAAGTGATAAAAGCAGACGACAGATAAATAAAAATGCAGAAGCCCTATTTATTGAGGAAAATCTTTAGATAATAAGTTCAACGTTCTTTGTTGAACTTATTATGTGAACATTTCATATGTGATAACTACTCACTCATGATGCTTTAGTAGAGAAAGGGTTAATATAATTGCATAGTTAATACTGTACTGGTAATAGAACATTTGTACGGCAAATTGGAAGTCTAAAAATACCGTCTACGTGGAATATGGCACACGCTCTATGCGTGGTAGTATCGCACTGAGTACTGGCGGAGCTTCTTGCAGTTTGTCAAAAATAGGTAGACCTGTTAACTTTCCGTAAGTGATACGAACCTCTTTGTTTTACCATATCAGGAAAAGCTAACAGGGATTCGTCAGGGAACACCCTTGGATCATCCACACCGAATTATATGAACACTATACCATTTTGTAAATCGATATTAATCTTTATTGAATGGTCCTATCCTAATTCAACTCAAAGGGGACTGTACCATAAATAGGGGCCATTTATGGAGTCATAAATTCATTATTATTACCATGTTGTTTGCATCGTTAATAGAGCACTTGAGTGTATTTTGCACAAATCCATGGCTCAAATTCATTCATTTGTTGCATATATTCTGTTGAGTATAAAATGAGATGGTCCCATAAATGGCCGGATTTATGGGTACCCCTTTAAATCCATTCTATAATAATGATATACAACGGTCATTGTACAACAGGAAATAGTGCTAGGTGCACCCACATGTATTATTGTGTGAAAACTCGACCTTTGACTTCGTTTGTCGTTTGTTTACAATCCGTACTCTACGCACGCTAAATCGATGTTGATGACTATTGTTTATTTAGTTTGAACAAATATATTTCTTTAAATTTACGCCATTTCACACGCATATTAATTTGGGACTATTTCTTTACGCGGGCAAACAACGCATAATTACATGAAACGTCATCGCAGGACAGTCTTAGAGAAGCCGCTGCCAGTTTCACGTCTCATTTATTGATTTAAGTATGTTGTATGGAGGTTTTTAATCAAATAATAAATAGAATCTACAACGAATTCCCAGTTTATAGCGAAATGTACAAACCGTGTCCAGTAATAAGGTCTGGGTCGAGCTTTGACCTAATTTACTGGGGACTCGTGGTAGATCCTCTACACATAATATCCGTTGTTGAGACATACGCGGAAATAATCCAAAAACGGAAAATATGTGTTAGTCTAATTTATACATATATGCGGGAGAACAAAAAGGCATACGACCATAATGATTTATGTGAAGTTCCTTATTTATTTATCTCGAGGGATAACGCGATATACTGACGTCTATAAAGAAAGAATCGATTATTTCTGTCTTGCATTATACATTAAATATGTGCGGTCTCGAACATATTTTGACACCCCCTCTCTGATGGGGAGTGGGCTATGCAGATATGCAACGTCTCTTGTGATGAATTGGCCCTCCAGTGAGGCTCCATATGGAAGTAATCACGTACATTATATCATGAAACCACTCCACCGTACTGATACAGTACACGCCTGCGTGTATAAATATAAATTGTATATGTAGAGATTGTGTACGTAAATAAGCATGCTCTCTCGCTTGTAAGTTAAAGGAGATTCTGCTGATCAGATATCGCCTGTCAAAACAGAAGTTTCAACGCGTTTTTAAATTTGTGTCAGACTAGAAAAACTGACAAAAAGCATCCATGTTTTCGATTAAAAAAAAAATATATATATAATAAAGTGCGTTCTCATTAATGATCCCTTGTACTAGATCATGCCATGGAACTCTACTCTGTCTAACGCCCGTTGAGATCATAATCCTCGAGTACAAACCTTGGAACTTTATGAAGTTTTGACAGGTAACCTTATAAAGTTGAAAATATAACGCGTGGAATATATTTCGTAGTTATTATCTGTTCCTTAATAATGTACTTCACTGTATGTGAAGGCCTAACTCGAAATTTCACGATTTAAGTGACGTCGTGAGCGATTTCGCTTTGCGTCGCTTACAATTATGGAATTTCTCCTGGGTAATTAATTCGATGTTTATTGAGATATCGACTCAAAAAAGTCACAGAAAAGCATGCAATTTCGAGTTGGGAGCTTCACCTTCAGCGAAGTACATTATTAAGGAACAGATAAAACTAAGACATATATTCCCTGCGTTAATTTTTCGACTTTATAAGGTTCCCTGTCAAAACTTCAAAAAGTTTCAAGGTTTTGTACTGGTGGAATATGATCTATACGGGCGTTAGACAGAGTAGAGATTCATGGCATGGTCTACCTTTGTACCTGGTGGATGTTTTTGAGGATTTTCGGAAGCCTGTGCCCTGTAAATGAAGGTGGTACTACGTATTTATTTTTCCGTGGTAAGTTGACACTTGCCTTAGGAAAGTCTGGTGTCACATCGGATAGTGGGTTTTTAAATTGATTGATACATGAAATTATGTTCATTTCTGTTACTTTTTTTTTTTACCTTTTCTGTCTGCCATCTGTGATCAAACTACAGCTGTACGTCGATAAATACGGTATACGGATTTTACATACCGCAGAAAAACTTAATATAATTTAGAACAATTGCGTCCCGATTTCTCTGCAGTATGGAATAACAAAGAGCGTTTCTTGATTATCCTACTTTTTTATATAATATAAATTAAGAGCTTTTCACATACCATCCTTCCAAATTAAGTAAATAATAGAAGCCAAAGTGTCCAATGGCCGTTCAGCTACGTCAATATAGTCCCGTTGTATAATGAATTGACAACGCGAACTAGGTCAGTCGCTAGAACCACTCACAATATGAATATCCCATTATATTTTACTTCGCAAACATTCTTATACGTCTTCTGTGATAGAATAGTGAGATCGAACTTATGGCACCATTCTTAGGAGGTTTTGGTTGTCGATCAAGATCAGAATTTTGGTTAGGTGTTCAAAATGTCCACACACAAAAATCAAAAATGACAAAGAAGCGCTTACGTTCCTTTGAACACTGGGGGGAAACTGTTTCACCAGAATCGATTCTATCGCCCTTCCGGTTCCGTCTCTATCGAATTAAGTTCCGACTCTTTCGCGATTTCTAAAACATGTTTTCAAAGTTTTGACCGTTGTTTATAGACTGAATGTCAAAACATAATGTTTTCTCCAATAACAATCGACAGATTATATCTTTATACGTGTTTATTGATGACAGTAAAGCAAAATCGGCTGTATGTTGTGCACAGTTACAGACGTAGTGCGTTTGGGTGCATTTCCCATGAAAATTAAGCAGCAGTTTGATGCTCAGATTATCGGCCTTGTCTACTTTAAATTGGACTGAAACTTGTCAAGTTTTATGGTTGAACATTAGATAATTATAATACAATACCTCCCGACGGTTCCTCGCCGTAAATTTCCTTCAAATTAGTGCCTCAAAAAGCAACAAAAGGTTCCGATTCTATTGTGATGTTTATGTTCACGATCGGTTCTTTCGTTCCTGTTTACAGTACATTCATATTCGATCAGATTATTTGATTGTACATCTATAGTTGCCCAATGACAATCCATGGTCATATATGGTTTAAAATTGTAGCCATAGTAAATCAATAGATGAGTTTTAGTGGTCCCAAACGATCATAGGTCAGATATTAAAGATGATCGACCGATAATCTTTAATATCCAACCTATGATGCTTTGGGACTACTGAACAACTCATATTGGTGTTGCTGTGACTATAGTTTAAACCATATATGGTAATATGGCAACTAGAAACACAAATGAACTCTCTGGTCGAATATAATATTGCATTAAACGGGGGCCGAAAGAACCGATCGTGAACATAAAAATCACATTAGAACCGGAACATTGCGTTGCTTCTTTTGGTGGATTAATTTGAGGGTCTTTTACTGTGAGGAGCCATCGAGAGCTGTGCTGTAATCGTGTCCTGGTGTTCGATCATACAAGAAGACATATTTCAGTCTAATTAAAAGGTAAAAAGGCCGATAAAAGGAGCATCAAAATGCTGCTTAATTTACAAAGGAAATGCACACAAACACATTACTCTTCTAAGTGTGCAAAAAATAGCCGACTTCGCATTATTATCACCAATAATTACGCACAAAGACACAATCAAGCGATAGTTTTTGTAAAATACGTTCTGTTTTAACATTTAGTGTATAAATGGAGGTCAAAACTTTGAAAACATTGGTTTCAAGTCGCGAAAGAGACGGGACTTAATTCGATAGAGACGGAACCCGATAGGCGATAGAATCGATTCTTGTGAAACAGTTTCCCCCCAGTGTTTTTAATATTAACCATTCCTATACTTAACACTCATTGACGAGTAGTTCCTTTGGGAAATATTGAGCTAATAAGTTCAACAAACGACCGTAACTCGATTGCTGAACTCATTATCTAAACATTTCTCTTCAATGAATGTGAATTTCTATCATCTTTTCACCTACCTGTCTATCTGTCGTCTGCTAGTTGTTCATGAACACACCTCCAAATCAATACTATACCATTCTAATGTATGGTTTTATAACTGAGTGGGAGATTCCATTAGTACAGAGAGGTTTAACGACGAACATAAAGACACTCGGCACGATTTGACATCAGAATTTCTTAAGCCGGACAAAATAAGTTGAAGAATATACTTGCAATTGCCTTCATTAAAAAATCGCCAAAATCACACATAATTAATTCTCCGGAAACGATAACAAAAGCTCATAATCAAGAATGTTCTTTATTATCTCCTGCTTTTGAGAAAATAAAGTTCTTCATGAGTGACGACCATTGGAATTTTCTGTGGCCTGAAAAATATTCAAACCATGTTGAAACTTCCTCTTTTGAAATTCGATATCTGGCCATCACAACTTCCTATTAATGGGCTCATTTGTCCGATATAATTAGTTTCTGGTGTAGTATACGTACATATGGTGATGTTATATGGTCTCAACTCTGCCAGGGCATCTGTATATAGAGCCTTCCTAAATATAACATTTTTCCTATTTTATATTTCCGAATTTTCCGAATTATTGTTGTTGAATCTCCGTGATTCACGTTTCGTGACGGGAGCTGCGCTGGTGGAACTTTAAAGATCATGTGCCAGTGTATTCTCTTATGTATGCAATTCTCTCATATAGGGAGCCTCGCATATATAAGAGAATGCACTAGCTTACACGTTCAAGGTCAATATTGTTAGGCCAATGTATTCTCTTATATATGTCAGGCTCCCTATACACGGGAGACTCGCATATATAAGAGAATACATTGGCACATGGTTTTCGTAACAATTCAGGAAGCTCCAGTCAGGGAAGTGTTAAAGATCATGTGCCAGTGCTACAAGATCAAGGTAAATATGGTTAGTACAATGTATTCTCTTATATATGCGAGGCACCATATATACGGGAGACTCGCATATATAAGGGAATGCATTGGCACATGGTGTTTTCGCAAAATTCGGTGTATTGTTTTTCGTTGTTCTTGGGATATTCGTGGTGCCTCCGTGTTACAAATGATATTGCTGTTGTAAATTATTGCTATTTCAATTTTCCTACAGTCCGGCAATTGGAAAATTTGATTGATAATTTGACGTCAAATCAAACGCGGCATCTATACACAAAAGGCTTATATTATACGGTCCGCCTCGGGGCACGTGATATGTAAGCACCATTAGTGTATTACTAGACTTATCCTAAATAAATCACAGGGAGTGAGTACTTGAAAACTTCTATTTGTGTAAATTACAATCTTACTTTACACTAAATCCGGCCATTTATGGGACCATCTCATTTAAAACCTAACAGAATATATGCAACAATTGAATGAATTTGAGCCATGCATTAGTGCAAAATACACTCAATTTCTTTATGAGCGATGCAAACAACATGGTAATTATAATGAAAATGAACTTATGACTGAAGTCATAACTCAATTTCATTATAATTACCATGTTGTTAGCATCGTTGGTTGAACATAGACGCATATCAATACAATCTCAGCGTAAAACCCGCGAATGATTTCCGATTGTGGTACTCGAAATTGTACTGTCTTGTAAATTTGTAAATTACACATGTAGAAGTTTTATAGTAGTTACAATTGAACTAAGGTACTATTATTACTCACAATTGATCCTGTTAAAATAAAATTTGCTGTGTCGTTTCGGGAGAACTGTATCGTATTCACACATGCGGGTACAACTTGAAACGACACACGACATTCATTGTAGTAATACGATATGTATATTCCCGGTAAGATGATTCGATATCAGCAATTGTGGGTCTGTGTATGTCGATGATATAACAATTGGTTAATCAAATAAACGGCTACTCAAGTGGAAACGATCGAGAAAGCGTGTCAAAGCAATATAATTATGACATAGCATTGACGCGTATCGTATCTGTTCACAATGTGGTCAGTTAATCAGTGAGTTTATACTAATTTAATGCGGGTAACGTTTCGATTACCGAATGACTGATAGCGTATGCCTGTAAACAGGCCGATAAATTATCCGGCCTGTACAATACTTCAGTGTAGTGAATACGACTGCTAGTTGCTTCAACCCACTCAGCTCAAATTCAATGTCGGAAGATTCTACAAAACAGTGTGTAGAAGGAATATAAATACAGTAAGTTAAACAAATGAATGTACCAGACACTCGACTACCGTCGTATGGATGTGTGTGGGGAATATTATACAATGGACCGGATTCTTGGACCGTCCATGCACTGTTAAAAAGTGTCCGGAGAACCAAACAGAGGTTCCATTTATCTGGTTCTTGGTGACTATTCACAGTTTGTAGAACCGAAATTTCCTACATGACTCAAACGTTCACACTGTATTCACACAAATGATTTGAAATTCGCCTCCGGTAAAGTGAAATGAATAAATTAATGTATCTAAATGTCCGTCAACTACATCCTTTAGCAGGAAAACGCCTATCCTAGAGATTCGGCTTGCATGTACCGATATACACATCTACTGGACCTTTTTTCCGAAAAACCAGAAATAGAACATTTTCTCGCATTCTTTTGCATGCTTACAATATAGATGATATTGTGTCGGGCTCTCAGAGTTAAAGCTCCAGTCAAGTTTACGCGAACGGTTGTGTCTGTAATGCACACGTACATATTGTGGCTCGCTGACAGTCGCGGCTTGTGGTCATTCATCCTTCGTAGAGAGTGTGGTATTATATTCCTGCTAGTACATGTATATGGCATTATCTGTCTCCGTGTCAGCTGTCTCACTAGCGTAAATCTCATCACAGAGTATATCACAATTATCTATGTCTTCTCGCCTTCTGCGAGTCGAAACAAGAACACAATACAGATGCCGACCACAATAATTCCAAAACACACGCCAAGTTGATCGCGTGACTTCACATTTACGCCAAATCCCGAACCAAGAACCAGCAGCACTAAATCATGCTGCGTGGTTGCAATAGAGTAACTTCGCGTCGTCTGCGAGCGGTATTAACTCCCTTGGTTTGCCGTCTGCAACCATCTGAGCCGGCGACCTCTTTGTGTTAATTAACATTACTTATTAATCCCATTTTATTGTGTATAAGGCGAAATATATACAACAGAAGGTAGTAAAAGTGAGAGGAAATAGTAATCGAGATATCTTGTCCACACACCGTGCCTTCTGTCGGCGATATTTACAGAAGAAACTCTCTTTTCCTTTATTCTGGTCCTGCAATAGAGTAAACAAAAGTTCAATACCATTGTCGTTTTATTGCAATATTTCTAATCTTGGGGAACAGAATGGAAAGCTTAGCATATACTTCCCAAATATTCCGAGCTCTGTTGGTCTAGAAAGTCTATACGAAGTAATGAAAACTTAATACGGGATAACTATCTGGGTTATATACAGGGATATACCTTGTCGATGAGAGTGGGTTAGGATATGAGGCTCGTTTTTCACGAAAGCTGAGGGTTCAGACAAAAGTTATATATCAACATGCAGGTCTGGGTTTAGGTATCATAACCCGGATGAATTTATGGTAAGTGACAGACAATTCATACGCAAACAATGCAGAACCCACTTTACCCCCAAAATAAATAGTGACATGTAGCCACTTGCATGTCCAGACTACAATTCCATTTGAAAATATTTAACGCTTCCCACATAGACTGCCCACAGACACGAACTCACCAAACCCAATAAACAAGTACGGTCCCGGAATTCTTTATATTTATATGCTACCTGCAACAGATTACAACGGTCAACCTCGTATCATTACACGTATATGTGGAAGCCCAATGTTGTGACTTATATAGTTTTGTCTCTTCAGTGCACAACTGAATCATGAGTTCTATCTATTTCAAACCTTATGTGCGTTGTGTGGTTCCGTGACAGTGAAGGTATTATTACCGGCTTGTTATAGATGCATTCGTGGTACCAAACATCCAAATTACAACAACAACATATATAACAACTTTCACTTTGATTTATGCAGTTAAATTTGGGCATCCATGAAACCAAAATTAAGTGTATGAACTAGCTTTATATATATACTTACAGACATTTTGTTAGTCAAAACTTAACAAACATACTTATTGCTGTTCCTCTAAAAGCCAAAATTATATGGTATACATGGACAAACATTCAACATCATACAATATATTGTCTTTCATGGCACTTCTCATTCCAAACGAGTTATCTATTATATATTTTGGAAGATCTGTGTGTCTGTGTGTGTGTGTGTCTGTGTGTGTGTTCGCGATGAACTCGAAAACGTCCCACCCGATTTCGATGAAACTTGGTATGTGGGGGTATTTTCGGCCGGGGACGAACATAGGCATATTAATTTGTCCGTGCGACATGACATTGACATTGAAATCTGGTCATTTCAAGGTCAAACGCCCGAAAATCACGGGATTTCGATAAAACTTGGTATGTGGTGGTACTTTATTATGGTGAGTCTCATAAGCATATTCATTTGCCCGTGCGACGTGACCTTGACCTTGAAATCGGGTAACTTCAAGGTCAAATCGCCAATTTTGATGGGATTTCGACGAAATTTGATACGTGGGGTTACTTTTGTCCACTGATTGTTGTGGACGGGTCCAATCGTGACCCCGACCAGACATTGACCTTCAAAATGATCAATTCAAGGTCAAATCGGGTAAAACCGGATGGATTTCGACGGGCACGTTTGTCGGGTACTTTTGTCCGGGCAGTGTTTTTGGACTGGTCAAATCGTGACCCCACTTGACCTTGACCTTCAAAATGGACAATTCAAGGTCAAAGCCCAGACGAAGTCGGGTCACCTTCTAGTCTATTATATATTTTGGAAGATCTGTGTGTTTGTGTGTAATCGATGAACTCGAAAACGGCCGACCCGATTTCGATGTAACTTGGTATGTGGGGGTATTTTCGGCCGGGGGGTGACATAGGCGTATTGATTTTCAGATCCGAGGTCAACTTTTCACGTGCCGAGGTCAAATCTGTTTTTACGCTGTGTTACGGGACTTTCATTTGAGTTCGGTGCTTACAAATCGATTCGAAACAGCGCGAATAATAAAAAGCCAGTCATAATAATGACACTGTGAGAATCTTTCGTGTTTCCTCTTTCCAACGATATATAATGTGTATGTATCCGTTTTAGTTATCTGCCTCAATTATCAAGAAGAAGTGGTACTATCTTCCATCAGGATAAAAACAATGCGTAACTTCTATGACGTCGTTAGAGGTCATAACGTTAGATCGCGTTAACGCTTTAACCGGCCGATGCATTTGACTGTTTCAAACGTCTTGGCGATATCTCGGGCACCGATGGTAATTTATCTTTACGTTGAAACTTGATAATTAATGAGCGTGTGTATATGAGGCGCGTTTATATACTTGAGTGGAAATCAAATCGGGTTAAACTGGCGGATTTTTACGGACGAAATTTGATGCATAGGGTATCCGCTGGGCCGATTTCCCGGTATCCGCTGGGCCGATTTCCACCAGTTTTGGGGTGTTGGTGTTTGACCCCACCTGACCTTGACCTTCAAAATGGTCAATTCAAGGTCAAAGCCCGGACGAAGTCGGGTCACCTTCTAGTTTGATATAATATAATTTGTTTAAATGCAATACATGTTTCGTAAAATTTGGCCTGAAACCGTAGTTGAATACATTTTTAAACTAACCGGAGTGCCCATGTCGCTATCTGCATTTGGTCCTGCATGTAGTCTCGCTAAAATTGTTTTTGCAGTGTAGATTATTAGTGCAGAATTAGTTTTCCCCAATTTGGCCCCAAATTAGTTTTCCCCAATTTGGCCCCAAATCAGATGTCTTATAATTTTAGCCTTCCTCGATAATATAATTGACCCATATGTACATTTTCCTCAATTACGACACAATGGCTTTTAATCTATGTTCATTTATTATTATTTCAGGAGGGATATAGTGTTGCTCTGAGGTCCGTAAATCGGCTACGCTTCGGATAGGCATCGTGTCTTCGCTTTTATTTTGCTCGAAAGTTATCGATGTTACATGTATGTGCACAATCACCGTGTCCACAAATTATAGTGATGCGTGCCAGTGCGTATCTTGTATATTGAGGATATGCTCGTCTAATAATAAATATATCGGAATATATCTTTTCGCATGGACATTCATGGCCATCTATGCTTCGATCGGAATTAATGACATAAATTATGAAGATGCTCCTCAACTCAGGTCAAGCTATTTCGGCGAAAACAAGCATGCTCTTAAATATCAAATGTCAAACTTTCAGTGGTGTATATACGAGTTCGAGGTGCCATATTATACAACACGCCATCCAAAATATAGTATTTTGGCAACTACGAGCATATGCAATACTAGTTTCAAACAACATGATACCTCATTTGTGCCCAGAATCACAGATGTTTGCTCTAACATTCTGACCAAAGTTGTCAGTCGAATGATTCTCCTATAGATGTATGGACTTGTGTATTCCACGAACCTCCGAGTGTCAACTTTGGTCAGTATGTTATAAAAACTACTCTGAGTATTTCCGAACAAATAATGTATCAACTTGCTTTAAAATATATTAGCACGTGCTCGTAACAGTCAAAATGTTATGTTTTGTGTGAGTTCCTCGTACATTATGTTTTGTGCGTTTGCACATTTTAAATCTGTGGTACTCACCAACATCGACGTGATTCCCCACCGTGATATAGGTAAGATTATTTACTTAAATTATTTATTTTTACACATTCATAAGTATTTTCGTGTATTATATGATCTTATATTCTATGTGAAAGATTCAAATAATTTTTATATAAAAGTTTATATAAGCTGTATTAAACACAATATCTTGCGTGAGAAATGAACCCATTATAAGAATTTGGACATTATATAAACAAAATTCAAAACATTTACTTGAAAAACATGAAACTAATCTTACAGAAGGCCTATATAATTATGGAGTTGATATATATAGGGTCGGTAAGGAAATCCCAACCACAAATATTTTCCGTTGGCTCGATCTGAGTCGATGGACTGTGCCACTGCTACATGGTTAATTCGATGCAGCTGATTATTTGTTCACGCAAAAAATTAGATCATGTCATGAAACTCTACTCTGACTAACGCCCGTAGAGATCATATTCCACCGGTACAAAACATTGGAACTTTTTTAAGTTTTTGACAGGAACCTTATAAGGTCGAAAACATAACGCGGGGAATATATTTCTTAGTTATTTTCCATTCCTTAATAATGTACATCACTGTATATGAAGGTCGCAACTCTAAATTTCACGATTTAAGTGAAATTCAGAGCGATTTTGCGTTGAGTCGCTTACAATCATGGCATTTCTCCTGTGTAATTAATTCGCTGTTTATTGGGATATTGGCTCACAAAAGTCACGGAAAAGCATGCAATTTCTAGTTGGGACCTTCATCTACAGCGGAGTACATTATTAAAGAACAGATAATAACTAAGAAATATATTCCCCGCGTTATTTTTTCGACTTTATAAGGTTCCCTGTCAAAACTTCAAAAACTTCCCAGGTTTTGTACTAGTGGAATATGATATCCACGGGCGTTAGCCACAGTAGAGATTCGTGTCATGATCTAGCAAAAATGAACAATGAACACGAATGTCAAGCAGAAAGTCAATTGTGTTGTAATTATCCAGTCAGTGGGTAATACACATAGAAGTATTTGACTCCCTCATATGTGAAGTACCACCTTAATGGTCCATGTGATATAACTTGTGATTACCTTGGCCGAATAGGCCTATTACATGTTGATGTAGTTGACCATGGTTCTGCATAGCCAATCTGGGTCAGTTTCAATTGATTACCTGACTTCAGCCATCACAGGTGTTAATCAAGGGATTATAATGATATCATCCCTGCATGACCCACAAGGTGTGGCTGGATGATTACACCAGGTCACCCTCTCTGGACTCAGCTCAGGCAGTTATAATCAGTTGAAGCTCACATCCCTCACAGTGAAGTCAGTCTCTTACATTACATATGGATATTAGGGCCAGCCCACAGCTATAGCTTTGAACAACTTAGGATCAAGGTTGTGTGTATATACTGATATATACTGACTGAGACTGCTAGAGAGAACAGTAGTTACATAGAATTCTTTGGGGGTAATAGATGAACCCAAAAAAATACTAAACAATTGATATTCACAGCATATGACTAATATCATTGTTTTTCAACATGACCATCAATGCCAACAAGACCATATTCTTTTGTGTGCTTTTATTCGGCGGGAAAACTATGTTTATTTACAGTTGTGATAATTATCACGTCGCTTGATAATTGTGGGCGTATAATGGTATCAGCTGGACAGGGTCGAGAGATATCATTAAACGCAATATCAGTTTGACGCCACCTAACATTTGCACACAGGCGTACAACCTTTATACCGACACAATGGTGACAACGATGAAACATTGTAGTCAAAAGCAATGCGGTATTAGTTGATGCGTTAAATTATATATATGAGTACAACTGAGTACTAACTACAAAGGTAACTTGTATTAACCCCACCCTATAAGGAACGCAGCTATGTGACACACTCACTGTGATTACTTAGGATGGTCGCGAAAGTATATCATCAGTTAGCCACAGTCAAGAGGTTTAGCTTAAAGTTTAAAGCTTGTTGTCCAATCCCTGCTCATATCACCAATAGACTGGTCGTTGAAGCGTTGGACCTTGAACAAATTGTTGACTAGCTGTTTTGGTGTTATTTTGTCGGGCAGAATCTGTGGAACAACATATCCAACATCCGCTTTGGGGGAAGTTTTCTCGAGCATTTTGAATAAAATGTCCTATTTGTGGTTTTTATGTATGATTTTCCGTTCCTTTTGAAATATACACTTGAATGGTATTTAAATTAACGTTATACATGTCAGGAATATGCAACATAAACAAAATTATTATTGTTGTCATGACAGACGTATGTCATTTCGTGTACAATTCGATTGTCAAAATTCAAAATGGCGGACAATGGCGGACAAAATGGCGACGAAGGTGGTAAAATTGGAAAATGTTCGCTAAATTTCACCAGATCGTTTCCATTTATAAGAAATTTGGTTAAATGGCGATTTGTGCCAAAATATACCAATTGAAATCAATGTCTGATAATTGTGAGCCATATCTCCTTTTGCCATTGTTCCGCAGATTATGCCCAGCAAAATGACACCAAAAACAGCTTACCAACAATTTGTTCTAGGTTCACGTCAAAATCGAGTCTCAACGACCAGGCTACTTGTTTTTTAATATGTAAAAAAAATGAATAATATGGAAGGGTGTGACTAATTAGTGCCCGGGCAAGCCCGGAAACACCCGGACAAGCCCGGGCAAGCCCGGGCAGCCCCGTGGGCCCGCGGACAGTGTAATGTGATGGCTTATGGTAGTAGGATACAAAATAAGCATAGATTATTAAAATTGACTTGCTGTGTCATCCGCCGGCGGGTTTATTACCCCTTTAAATGCCGATATTGACTAAAATAATTCCGAGAGTCCAGCCACACAGGGACCAGATCAGATTATATATTGATGGCTAATGGTAGCGAGGCACTTACTAAAGGTATACTTTGAAGATTGACTCGCCATGTCGTTCACGACCGGCTCTATTAACCCCTTAAATGACTATATGCACCAGAAGAACATAGGAGAGCCCGGGCAGCCCCATGGGCCCATGTACAACATAATATGATGCCCTATGGTAGTGGGATACGTACTAAGTATAGGTTGCGAACGTTTATTTGCTGTGTCATCCACCGCCGATTTGATTAACCCTTTAAATTCCGATATTGGTTAAATAGTGGAATAGATTAGTAACAAAATTGTTCACTTTATGACTAAAGTATGAGATTTTGCACATATGTACATATTCACATACTAATTGATATTAGGTATGGAACCACGCTGAAATTTCACTTTAACCCCTCTTTTAAGGGATTTCCCGAATTTAAAGAGCGTTTCATAATTATATAATTTACTAAATGTCGCAAATACTCTTCACATGGAATATGCAATTATAAATTAGGCATATACAGTAAGAATATTGACTCTGCGAGATATATTCATACATTTTTTGGCCAAAATTGGAAACACCCACGTCCAAGTGGAAAATTTGACATTTTTTCACTAATATATTCTATATCAGTTTCAGCTGTTTGGAGCTGGTTGAGAATTTGACTTTATGTTGTGATGTTCGTGTTAACTGATCATTATAGCAATGAAATATGTCATGCATGGGGTTCCATCCCCTTGAAATCCTTAAAAAATATAATTTTACAGAATTCAGTATACAATTTCACCAAAAATCATAAATTGTATCCTAGTCACATTTCAACAAGAAATTAGAAGAACTGCAGAAAGCAAGTGATGCATACCATTACTTGTGACAATATTAACCAATTGGAATCAAAATTTTCACTTCGGCTAAAATGGCTGTCAAAATGGCGGCCAAAATATTGAAAATGGTAAATATGGTCCCAGTGTGCCATACAATCGCTCTTAAAAAAGTTGTGGTTGATGTATAAAATTGGATATTATGTCGTAAATGCATTGAATTCTAACATGATGCATCTTTGTTAAGTGTTACGATTACATTACCAAAATATTAGAATTTTCTCTCAAAATTCTAACTTCTCAGGCTTGGACTATTTGGAACTATCTTTGGTATTTATTGATTTAATCCGTCTTAAATGCATCACATTGAGGCGTTTTTAGAAAAAAAAATACTCAAGATGGCTTGCAAAATGTCAAAAAAAATATAGAAAAGTTGATATTTTTACATATATCCCGAACATTATTCTCTACCTTTCTGTAAAGGTAGCAAATTGTGATTCACTTTGTTATTAAACATGCTAATTAAACAACTGGCAACACAATATTCTATTCTCGTTGTCCCTTTACCTCATGGGGCATGACAATTCATTTTAAATGATGCAGAGTGTAATTTTGCCGAAAACTTCTTATCGGATTCTGACCATGTTTTTGAACGGAAATGAGCAGAACTCTGAAAATGAACTGAGAGGGGCATAATTATATGCCTACTCTGGTCCAATAACAGTCACGTGTAATCATTATATGAAAGTGGGTGCAAGACCAGGTAACAGCAGGCCTTTTAGATAGTCAAACAAGGAGATTAGTGAAAAGCTGCTTAAGAACATCAAATTATGGGCCATTGGCATCAAGGTTGATTGACTAATGTCACGAATGCCATTTCCTCCATTGCAAGTATGTCAACAAACATTAAACCGAGCCTAACTATGCTCATTAAAATCAGCGTCATGACTCGGAACTCGGCTTCAACCTTCATGAGTTGTGGCATTCAGGTCTTTGATAATTGAACTGGCATGCAGTTGAGGCAAGAAGTATTCAAAAGTACCCCACTGACGTTCTATCAAGTATGGCGAAATTTATTAGCTAGATCGCCAATAGCCTAATTCATTAATAACACTTATTGGATATAGTTTTGTGTGCTCTACTATAGGTATAACACCCCATTACTATGGGTATAACATCTTTCTGCTAGAGATCAAAACACTTTCCACTATAGGTATACATGTATAAATTCCGACGCATTTCCCAATGGAAAGTGATCTACCTATATTATAGTTTGGAATAATACGATACGAAAAAATAATGCCATGCTCTCCTGATCCACATCGTCATTTAAGGGGTTAATGAACCCGGCCGTGAACGAGATGGCGAGTCAGTATTCGCAGCTACGGTTCGTTTAACCAATATTGACATTAAAGGGTTAATAAAACCGGTGATGGGTGGCACGGCAAGTAAATTTTCACAGCCTATGCATCCTATACTACCATACTGAATCCTGTTATACTGTCTACGGGTCCATGCCCCCCCCCCCCCGCTTGCTCGAAATATCTCGCGATCTTCTAACCTATACCGCCATTTAAGGGGTTAATGAACCCGCCCATGAACGAGTTGGCGATTCAATCTTCACCGTTTAAATTTACAAGTGCATCACTACCGTTAGTCATCAACATAGAGTGTGATCTGCTCTCTGAATCCGCCCAGGCTCTCACCGAGTCCCGGGTTCTTTTAGTGGAGTAGATTAAGTTCAGTTTCCAAGGCAATTGTTCAAATTGTTAATAAAGCATGAAAGTTTGCCCATATGTACACATTCATTAACTTGTTGATATTAGATATTTAGCCTCTCTGAAATTTCACTTTAATTTTCCGAATTTAAAGAGCGTTTCGTGATTATATAATTTATTAAATGTCGCAATTAATCTTACCATGAAAATTGCAATTTAAAATTAAACATATACAGTAAGTATGACTCTGCTAGATATCATGCCACATGTTTATGGCAAAATTGGAACTACTCCCCGTCCAAGATGGCCGTCAAAATGGCAGCTGAAAGAAGACAATTTGGCGTTTTTTCACCAATATCTTCTAGATCAGTTTAAGCTGTAAAATTATGTAACTGGTTCGGAACTATTTTGTATTTTTCATGTTAACTGATTATTGAAGCAATGAAATATGCCATTCGTGGGATCCCAGTCCCTTCCGATCCCTCAATAATTCGATTTTTACAGAATTTGGTATGAAATTTGACCAATAATCACCGTTAGGATTCTAGTCATATTTTAAAAAGAAATGGACAGAGCTGTGCACAGTAAGTGAGGCATACCGTTGATTATGAATATTTCAACTCAATGGAACAAAAATGGTCACATGTTATTGGGTCAGAGTAGGCATATAAATTTACCCCTCTCAGTTTATTTTCAGATTTCTGCTCATTTCCGTTCAAAACATGGCCAGAATCCGATAAGAAGTTTTCAGCTAAATTACATTTTGCATCATTTAAAATGGAATTGCCATGCCCCATAAGGCACAGGGACAACCAGAATAGAACAGTTAGTTGTCAGTTGATTAAGTAGCATGTTTAATAGGCAAGCGAATCACAATGTACTACATTTGCAGAAGACCTGGGAAATAAGGAATATATGTGAAAATATCAACTTTTCTATCAAATTTTTTGGACATTTTGCAAGCCATCTTGAGTATTTTTTTTCTAAAAAACCTCAATGTGATGCATCTAAGAAAGATTAAATCAATAAATACCAAAGATAGTTCCAAATAGTCCAAGCCTGATGAGTTAGAATTTTGAGAGAAAATTCCAATATTTTGGTAATGTAATCGTAACACTTAACAAAGATGCATCATAAATGTTAGTGTTCAATGTACTTACGACAAAATATCCAATTGTATACATCAACAACAACTTTGTTTACAAGCGATTGTATATGGCACACTGGGACCATATTTACCATTTTTCATATTTTGGCCGCCATTTTTAGCCAAAGTGAACATTTTGATTCCATTGGGTTAGTATTGTCACAAGTAATGGTATGCATCACTTACATTGTGCAGTTCTGCTCATTTCTTGTTGAAATGTAACTAGGATACAATTTATGATTTTTTTTGAAATTTTATACTGAATTCTGTAAAAATCGATTTTTTAGGATTTCAAGGGGATGGAACCCCATGAATGACATATTTCATTGCTATAATGATCAGTTAACATGAACATCACAAAATAGAGTCAAATTCTCAAGCAGTTCCAAAAAGCTGAAACTGGTATAGAATATGTTAGTGAAAAAAATGTCTAATTATCCACTTACGGCTGCCATTTTGAGGGCCACCATGGACGGGGGGGTTCCAATTTTAGCCTAAAATGTATCAATATATCTCGCAGAGTCATACTTACTGTATATGCCTAATTTTAATTGCATATTCCATGGGAAGAGTAATTGCGACATTTAGTAAATTATATCATTATGAAAAGCTCTTTAAATTCGGGAAATCCCTTAAAAGAGGGGTTAAAGCAGGGGGGGGGTAAAAAAGTTGCGAGACATGGGGGTCTTTTTTTTACATCTCCATTTTTTTACACCCACCCACCCTTTCTTGCATTTTTTTTCATAAAATTTTAGACACCCACCCAAAACATCAAATCTTTATGTTGGTCCCCTCTGTAAAAACGACCAACCGCTCTATAATGGTCCCTTCTTTGAAAGACCAAATTAAATGTTACTTCCTGTTAACAAACATGTGCAAAATTGAACTCTAAGTAATCAACAAAGGTAGAATATGATGTGATTATATTGGTAAATTTATAACCCAACCTATTCATCTGTGTGAGTACAGCTGGTAAGTAGATGAAAAATATGTTGAATCCCCTGGAATGACAACAAAAAATAACTAGGGCCAGTGTTAGGGCCTATAGTAGAATAAAAAATTTATCTTTTTTTCAGACATCAACCAGCATCAACTAGTAGGCCTAGAGCCTATAGTAATACCCAAAAGGAAAATGTGCATATGAACCAGTTTACGAATTAAATTTTATGTATGCCTGCATGACCACCGACCCGACCTCGCATTACGACTTAGAACTTTTCCTAAAATAATGGCTTAACCCTTTGAGTTTGAACGTTGATGGTCAATTTAGTGCCAAATCCATATACACGGATGTATATTACTGAGATTCATTTGGACAATCAGAGCTGAACTTCGGTCACGTACTGGATGGAGTTCATGGGCAATAATAAATTCACACACATTGTGTACATGACCTTTATGTGTGCCTTCAAACTAGACCATCTTGCGTGCACATCATCTTATAAATATACAATAATTAAGTAAATTAATTTTTTCTTCTTTGATAACTTTCAAATTAGCCTGAATTAGACATTAAGTGTCATTTACATTGTAGTATATGCAGGTAATTATAGGATATACATGTAATAATTACAATGTGAACAAAACTGAAATGTGTCCTGGCCCCTCTTCACATCTATTTAAATAATATTTTTATACTTTTCAGAAGACTATCCAAGGAAGGTTATATTTTTTTTTCTTTCAATAAATGTTATTAAAACTATATTTCATGTCTACTTATTTACTTATTGATGGTTGTCAACAACACTGAAACTAATAATTTGACAGTTCAAATAATTATTTGACAAAGTATATTTAAAAATCAATTTAGTATACAAACAATGATACAAATACTTATTTCATACATTACACGCATGCATCAACTAACTGTATGAGTAAAGAGACTGTCATGAACTATAATAATTATTGTAATATTCTGTCATGAGTTGTCAGCTGATATTGCCAGACTGCATTAAGTTCACCCTACCCTAGAGCTATCTGAAGTATTTTTTTTTATTGATCTAGACCGTGAACTAGACAAATTTCAATATAAAAACTGCCAAATAAACTGAAACAGACACAATAAAAAAAAATTGTGCGCAAAAAAAATCAATGAAAATTTTGGGACCCACCCCCACAATATTCACTATTTTTCCATTTTATATCAACTTATGGGGGTAATTATAACAATATTGAATGTATTAGTACTTCTCATATTGCAACAAGCCACAACATATAAACAAATATGTTTAAAACAGTTGAAAATATGTCAATGAAAAAAAAATCAAAAAAGGTGGTCAAAAACTGTTTCCGGCATCGGGTACCCATCCACCCCCCACCTCATGTCTCGTAAAAACAATTCGGCCCCCATGGTTAAAGTGAAATTTCAACGTGGTTCAATACCTAATATCAATTTAGTGTGTGAATATGTACATATGTGCAAAATTTCATACGTTAGTCATAAAGTGAACAATTTTGTTACTAATCTATTCCACTATTTAGTCAATATCGGAATTTAAAGCGATAATAAAACCGGCGGTGGATGACACAGCGAAAAACGTTCGCAACCTATACTTAGTATGTATCCCACTACCATATGGCATCATATTATGTTGTCCATTTGCCAATGGGGCTGCCCGGGCTTACCCGGGCTCTCCTATGTTCTTCTGGTGCATATCGTCATTTAATGGGGTTAATGAAGCCGGTCGTGAACGAGATGGCGAGTCAATCTTCACAGTATACATTTAGTAAGTGCCTCACTACCATTAGTGATCAATATATAATCTGATCGGGTCCCTGTTTGCCCGGACTCAATCGGGTTCTTTTAGTCAATATCGGCATTTAATGGGTTAATAAATCTGCCGGTGAATGACACAGCAAGTCAATTTTCATAATATATGCTTATTTTGTATCCTACTACCATAAGCCATCACATAACACTGTCCGCGGGCCCATGGGGCCGCCCGGGCTTGTCCGGGCACTAATTAGTCACACCGATATGGAATAAATACTCTTTACACCAAGAAGTGTAGATTGCCACAGATGAAGGAACCAGTTTATTAAACAAGAGGACTTGGTTGAGCACCAATAAACACACAGAAGAGGCACAACAATAATGGAAAACGATATTTTTAGAAAACAATTGTTTATACTTGAATGAACACTTCGAAATGCAGGTCAATGTTATTGGAGTTCGGTAGCCCAGATGTTAGAGTGTCGGACTTGTAATGGTGTTAACGTTAATGAGTCCGCACACACCGCCACATTCGTTGATCTAGTCGAGTTACTGAGATTGTCGCAGAGATGTAGACCAGGAACCAGTTTATTAAACAAGGGGCATTGGTCGAGCGCCAATAAACAGACAGAAGAGGCAAACGTGCAGTGGTAATTAACATCTATAATTCACATTGCATGTATGTTTTCCATTATTTTTCCCAGAAAAAATATAATAAGAATTAACTACTACATATTAATGATATAACTAAACCTGTAGCCTTATCATGATTATTAAAATAGCATATTTATTTTATAACATCTCATGACATTTATGAGTCTGATTATCATTGATGAAAATCCTTTATATTGTTCAGTGGTCTGTATAAGTATAAATATAAATATATATCTATATATGGTTTGAAATAGGATTATTATATAATGATTAAATCTTTATATACTTATTTAATTTGGATAAAGATCTACAGCTTAATGGAATATAATTAAAGTACAGAACTTTAAACGTTTATTTTAATGCTGATTTTATTATCTTTTGAAGTTTGAATTTATCGGTCAATTGATTCAAAACTAAGTCTATTCTAATCTTTAAATTGCGGGTGCAAATGTGGAAAAAAATATTTAGCAATTAAATATGGATTATAAGCTTATAAATCCTCCCACTGAAACAAACGATGGCTCTTTCCATATATATATATCTCCACTTTTACATAGAACACTTTCAGAAACCACACATGTATTAATCAGAATAGCGTAAAATTAATGTGTATACAGAAATTAGTTAAGTAACCTCAGTCTATGTGTGCATACCATACATACATAGAGCTCTCGTTTCGGTAATGTCACGTCCATATCAAAAGGAAAAGCTAACACTCCAGATACCGTTTATATAATATTGTCTTTGTTGTGTAAATGTTGTGTTGTTTTGTGTATCTCTATATGAAGCAACACCCAAGATGCCGTTTATATTGTTTTGTCTTTGCCATGTAAGTATGTATTGTGTTGTTTTGGTGTTTAAAATGAAGTCTGATAGCATGTAAGGCATCATACCCAATGCAGCCGCTTTGAGCATTCTGTGGGAGTCAATTATGAAAGTTTAAGTTAAAAGTAAAAAAATATCACTGATTGAAACTGTTCGAGCATGAGCGCTTTTGGTGCAAGAAATGTTTTTCGCCAATGGTTTAATAAACCTACCCTTTTGATCCCGTTCAGTTCTGTCTCATCTTTTGCCCTCCCGGTGTCCTTTATGAAACTCCGCCTCTTTTGAACACGCGCCAGAACATTGACGTATGCGTATTCCAACAACGCTGCGAAAACATAAAACAAGCAAACGAAAGACCAAATGTCAATTGCTTTGATATAGGAAACCCTTGGTAGAGACTGTCCTATTCCGGAGCTCATCGTGGTGAGGGTGAGTACCGTTAAGATACCGATGCACACCCTGGCCGGTACCGCATCGATGTCGAGCCAGAAAGATACCCATGACAGAACGACGATCATCACATTTGGAATGTACACTTGTATAACGTAATATCCAACTTTTCTGTCGAACCTAAAGTTAATTGTCAGTTGTGTTCTACTGCCTGAAAGGAAAAGAATAGTTTAAAAAAATGAATTTTATTTAATTATTAGCAGCGAGCAAAAACGTATGTTAACGAATCGGGTGATTTATTAGCATCCAATGTCGTATGCAATGGTTAGTTGTGATTAAATTACAACTGCGAGCTAACTGCATGGGCGACGAATCCTTGCAAGCACTCGTTACATCGGCTATATTCTATAATTATGTGACGCCGCGTTATTCGCGCGCGTCGCCAGTCACATGGAATGGTTTCAACCGGCAGTGCTACATGTAAAACTGGTTACCCCCGCGGGAGAATGGGCAGCTAAAATTACAACGAATTATCTATCTTGTAATACGATGCAACCGGAAATGATGGTAAATCGATATTTTATGGATCCCTTAATTCACTCTTGCACTGTCTCTATAAGATTACACAGAAGCCCAGGGCATAACATGAGAAACCATTCAAAGTGGCGTTAGAATAATTATTACACCGGCTTCGAGGTTTTGTGCTATTATATGGTTGAAATCGATTACTTGTGCATAGATCGTATAATCATCTACATCTCTAGAATCCCACCGATGGGAAACGTTCACAATAGCTGTTGTCAATATAGTTTTCATCTTCCCATGCACCGCCACTTAATAAGAATCTGATCCGAACGGAAATATACCATCAAAGCAACGCCGTAGTTTCCTTAGGGAAACCCATTTTGTGGTGACTTGAGGTTAGAGTAATCTATAATAACTCTAAATATATGCCGCTTGAATGAGGGAGTTCAAATAATGCATAGATAGATTGAAGTTATGCTACCATAACAATGATTATTTACCGATCCATCGTTGAAAATTACGGTAGCGTTTCGAGTTGGCATCGCGTTGCCTCACCACACCAAAGCTAAATTTGCAGAACAGTCCAACAGTATAGCAGGACCACTTTACTAGATTTGATTACCTATTATTTTAAGGAATACTTGCAGCATCACGGTTGTTGGTTGATCCTGCTATTGCCATTGCTATGGCGATGTTAGCTGATCGCTTAGTGCAGCGTAACGTAATATGACGAATACTATCGATTTGAGTCCATTAACTGGTATATCAATATGGACAAAAAGCAAGGTAATGGTAAACTAACATCCTACTCATTATATACATGTCCTAGGTTACAACTAGTGTACTTTACCGCTTCTGTCGCGTTCTGGTGTTACAAAAGCTATATAAGTTTATGAAATACTGACATGCGCATCCTATTTGGGTCATTCTCCTTTAACATGCACAACTGGTTAAGCCAATATATTGCACTTTAAACAGTAAAGGTTAGCCACAACGAATGTTCCAAGAAAAATATAGCTCTTTGTCTCGCATGTAATACCATGGGAAGCGTGGTGCTTTCAATATGAAGAATCATAACATACGTTACTGAAGCCATAGCTCTCTTAAGTAATACATAAGCAACTTAAATTATGGCTGATTAAAAAAATTCCAGTCCTATAGCGATGGGATATGTCGCAGGACAACACATTTCGGTTTTTCGTGGGGTGTGTATTCGTTGGATGTCTTATAGTTGCAGTGTGTAACTATTATGACCGCGTTAATTGCGTTCGATGTTTATGTATGAACAATGGCTGGGCCATGCAAACTTGAAGAATTTATGGCGGGAACACAATTTTTGATCCGCATTTAGAAGCTTTCTGGTTTGGTGAATGAAAAACCTGCAGTAATAAGCCGTAGTTTTTTGTAATAATTTGAAGGATTAGTTGTTTTAACGGAATTCTGATGCGGTGCATTAATGTAACCAATATATTTTATATTATAATGTATATTTATGGCTAATAATATGATCTTGGGGGCGTTACCATTTCTGACTATGGTTTTCTTGTAACTTACTGTTCTGGTAATGTGCGATGCCTCTTGATGTGCTGACCAAGCTGACTGTAAATTGCGGTAATTCTTGCGACGATGGCACTTCTACGTCTGGTTCGTCCCATTCCAAATTGACATTACGGTCAGTGTATGTATCTGAAATAAAACAGATGGCTCAGGGTGTCGGCCAATTGAAAATGTCTCGTTCAATACTGGCAATGTTCCTAGTTATTTTACATGCGCATGTTATATCATCATGCATGCAGCTAAGTTTTATATATGCCTGTTTACTTATTTAAATAGGGAACTGCGCATTTAATAATTTGACCCTTTTCCTGTAACGATGGTTAACTAAATGTTACCCGATTCTATATATAGAGGATCTACAACGAGTCTCCAGTTTATAGCGGAATTTACAAAACCAGTCCAGTAAATTAGGTACGGGCCGAGCCTTTGGCGATGTCCAAACTTAATTTACTAGACGAGTTTTGTAAATTCCGCTATAAACTGGGGACGAGTTGTATATTCTATTTATTACATGATAAAAAACCTCGACAAAGCATACTTAAATCAACAAATGGGACACGAAACTAACATCGGCTTCTAGAAAGCATGCGATGACTTTTCACTTAACTATGCGTTGTTTGCACGCGTAAAGAAATATTCCCAGATAAATAAAGACTATCTGACGTATTTAATGGCGTATAGTTCATGACATAACTTTTCAAATATTCATTATAACTTGTTGGAAAAATATTGGAAGCCATAGTATTTTGAGACGTAGCGTACGGAATGTAAACAGACGACACACAGCAAGTCAAAGGTCACCTGGCACTATTTCCTGTTATTAAACGAACGTTTAATGTCACAATTTATAGAATGGGTTTACTGACTGGAATAAGGGTAGGATCATGTAATAAACATTATTAATGAGATGTTCAAATGTATGCCAGTTTCGTCGGTGCACAGACGAGTAGTGAGCATATGGTTGTAATCCAACTAGTCTGGTGTTAGACAGTCTCTTATGCAATCGCGAATCTTTGAAGTAGAGATAAATTACAGCTCACTTATAGTAATAAAGGTGATGCCCCTACATTGTATTTGCTGTGTATCGCTGTTGTAGCACATACCCCCTTTCTACAACAAATTTCCATGGGTATTTGTCAGTGTGTGATTATAGCATCCATCAAGGGTGCTTATACCTTAGGCAGGTGAAAGACGTCATATATTTTTTTCTATATCTATCAGTGATTTTTTTTAGATCGCGGGTATGGATTTTGGAGAAATTATTACGTAACTTTCGGTTAGCAACAGTGTGGAGATTGCAAAAAACGCGGAATTGGGAATGAAGTATCGCGATGAAAAATGAAAGTAACTAATTTACAACTTACGAAGAATTCACACGTGATTTAGGTCTATTAATTTCAATAAGACCAATTTCTTTGGTTAGCTTAATAAAAACGAAAAATGAAGACGTCATGACACAGTTTCTGACGTCATTTTGGATTTGTAGGCCAGAATCCAGACAAGAATGTACGACACGTCTTGTCAAGTTGACATGTCATCTCCGTCGTGATCACTGCGTGATGTTACATAAATTATTCTTAGCGCTATGTCGCCGATAAAATGCAAATTTGAGGCAGAGCATGTGTGGTTGCTCCACTACGTGTCACGTACGATTCATATTAGCCTTACATTACCGACGTGTCTGGTTGGTGGATGCAGAGGATACAATATAAATCAGTGGCTAATACAAGCATGCCACTTAAAGAAACACTTACAGCTTTCAAGAATAACCTGGCAATATTGAACGTCATGCGGGAATATTTGGATGTCCATTGTACATCCCAGCTTCAACGAAAGTCTGAAAAATACCGAAAGTGAAATTTATATCATATGACACAAAGCTATGCAAAGGCCCAGACACATCATAGTTAATGGACGAGCGACTGGACATTCGGAAACTAGAAGTTCAGGTCCACGAAGGGGGCCAGACCTTTTAGTTCCGAGTGTCATTAACTGACTTAAAACAAAGTTTAGAAATATACAGAAATAATGTGGAAGGGAAACAGGGAGTTTTAATTATGTTTAAATAACAACTTAATTTTCAATTCTCAAGACAAAGCTAGTAGTCTATCGTTCTTGTGACATTCACGGCGACCAAGATGTAGTGAAAAATACGTTACATCTTGTTTATACCAGTTCTGATTAAAATCACACTCAAACGCTCCACTTACTGAGTTTGAGGAAATCCTCTATTTGTCGCGTTATCGTCACTATCAATAACTTCCACGTGCTACCATTACAGTATGACGTCACCGCCGACATTTTTATTTAAAATAGCTTTGATTGACATGCTGTACTTTCGGTTTCGTTTCCGCAAACAAATTTTTTTTTCACAAAAGAAACTCTGAATGTGTAAACAATGTGTGTGTAATATTTAGCCATGCGGTGGAAAAGTTCTTACGCTATATATGTCAGGGTCAATGGACGAGCTACTAGACATTCGTAAACCAGATGGTCGCGGGCGTGGCGTATAATGTCCAGTAGCGAGTCAATTTACCCATTTAGAACCCAGTTTTATCATGTACAAGGAGAAATTACATTGATATAAATGAACAATTCCGAGAACTATCGATAAATGAGACGTTAACGAACGTTTTTTCTGGGGGAAAATAGTCCGTCGGAGACAGCATATCCACACCGCACACGGCTCGTGTGAGTGGAAATTGCACGTGGATTTTGTCGCGGTAACAATTGTCCAGGAAAACCCAACTGTACAGTACAGAACAGATTTGTTAGAAAACAAATACAATATGTGTTTTCTTGTAAATATAACGCAGCATATATACGTAATATATTATGTTGACGCAATTATCTGTATCTTGGCACGGATGCATTTTAGGATAGTTTTGACTCATGAATTATCAAAGTAGTATCGTTCAGCGCAGAAGATTAGTAACTCTATTATGATGACGTGTTATGTTTGAAGGTAATAGATACAACTGGTATACAAATTAACATGCATGCTGTCTTTTCCGACAAGGAATTGTATTATGTGGGTTTTATATGCAGATGTTTGTTATTGTGGGCGGTGTTTGAAGAGAACTATTTCTCAAATAGAAATCCCCGGTTGGAGTTAGTTGTGCATACGTTGGGAGATATGCCATTCTAGATTACGAATGTCGACTTGTGGTATAAAGCATAGTATAAAATGCACATTCGTGGAAATAGAACGGGTAGAACAAAGGAGCTGGGTTATAATTTTATCTGTGGGTGGGATTTACTGGAACGCGCTCTCTGAGGGAATTACCCATATATAGTCTTGGGGATTCAATGCGACTATCGACTGAGTGGTTGCACCGCTTTATTGATAGATATTGCGATTGGCTGGCACAGACGTAATACCTGCTGCCCACATAATTTCGACAGACTCGGTACGTGGAAAGTTTGATTGGGATTTTAATCAGAACTGGTGTATACCATGAAAACACTTATCTAAACTCATCAATTGACACCATGGAGACTAACGATGAACTTTCTCTGTTGTTTTATACACAGCAGAGTGTGGGTTTAAGGGGTACTGTACAGCAAATCCGGCCATGTGTGAGACCATCTCCTTTTATACTCAACAGAATATATGCAAGAAATGAATTAATTTGAGCCATGGATTAGTGCAAAATATGCTCGTGTGCCTATGAACGATGCAAACAACATGATAATTATAACGAAAATGAGTTTTAAGACTTGAGTCTGTTGAGTATAAAATGAGATGGTCCCATAAATGGCCGGATTTAGTGTAAAGTACACCGTTAATGTGTAAATTTATGGCTTACGTGAATGTTTTGTCTATCACTATAAAAATGTTATCGGTAGAATGTATAGTTTGGCCCTCTTTTATGACAGAGTTCTTGAATAAAACTTAAAGCAATTAATGTGTCTCTGAAATTAAAGTGTGATTTTCAGCCTATTTGACTTCCCAAACTGTAACATACAGTCAAGGTTAATCGAAGTATGGCACAATGTATTTACGGTTTGCATTGCATTACGGTTATTTGCTTTTGGTTTGTTATCCTGTTTGGGGTTATCGTCATGTTAGCCATACAGAGACAGCACATATAGTCAAGGTTCATTGTCGAAAGACCGCACATACATATAGAGGACAGCTATTACTGCCAACTAACTCCACATAAATTACAAGCCACCGATCCGATCATGTAAGCAACATAAAAACGTATCCAGATACTCGAATCAGTACCACCCAATTGAGTGGATTGCGAATCCGAGGGAATTAGAAATAGAACCAGCTTCATGTTGTATATGGTAACCTAATGCGCATGCAGATTGCTGACTAAATTTGGCCAGCGAGGACCACTCTAACGTTGTCAACAAGCCTGCATATAGTGCCTGTCATTTTCTGAATGAGGTCTCCATTTGGTGATGAGAGCCCCGCACATCGGGCTAGTCACAAAATTCTCATAATAGGCTTCTATACCTCATCTTCTGTGAAGTATATTGTATCTGTATTGTTTCGAAATAACATTGTTTTAGTTACTTTTTCCCTTCTGGGAAGTTTCTATATCCCCTATTTTGCGGGAGATAAAATGGTTAATCGAGGTGACTAATGTGTGAACATGGCAAACTTCAACTGGGGACCTCATTCTGCTAAGTACTAGATTCTAAAAAGTTTTATATATGACTATAGTCTGTACAAGTGCGTGGATCTGAAATACAAGCATCTATGCTATTACGTATAGTTATACTTGTTTTAGGGGGTAGCAGGAAGACAGCCCGATAGGGCTAAGCTACCCCCGACAATACACTGTTATAATTTATTATGTATTACTGCCACTGTATCATTCGTGTGTATTGTAAATAAACTATCCTATCCTATCCTATCCCTGTATCTGAGAGACATGAGGCGACATTTCACAAGGCGATTATGATATGACAGATGGCAGAATATAGCTATCATTTTGGTAGCCCACGTTCGGACAGATTCTATTGCTCGCGAATGTTTATATATAGATTCCGTAGTCCGTGCCAATTTCCCATGGCAGTGCACTATCAAACAATGTAATAAAATAGTAATGAGGATTAACACTAATGAATCCTTTGTCTGTCATATAATAAGGCTGAATGGTAGATGGTCGGTAGTCATGGGATATTTTCAAGCAACAATGGTGGGATTAAAGAAGATTAGACACGGCATTTGACGATATGGAGATAACTATATATAGTTATATGTTAAATAAAACAAAACTAGTCATTAATTGTGAGACCAGAAAATGAGGATTTAATTTGGCCATAAAAAAATCAGAATTGGCAAAAAATTGGCCAAAACTGTTTTCGGCCTAGCGTGAACATGGTATACAATAAACTATGCAAGTCGTTAGATGCATCGATACCTAGGCTATTTACTTCATCAATCTTTGGTCGTTATGTAGCATCCGAATTGTACGGGAGAATTTATGTGAATTTCACACTTGGGGCCAGACAATAACGACAGGCCAGGATGTACTGGAGTATCTATTCTGACGTCATTCGACATATTACGCCATCATTTTCGTATGCCTCGAATATATCCCTGGATCGATAGATTTATAGCGAAATAAATGATTTTGTGTGGCGGTTTTATTAATCGGGCATCGAGCCATGCTCATTTCAAGCGGACCATATAATCGCTCAGTGGGTTATGGAGGTGGGAACCGGGAACTCGGTTTGATATATTTGTACATGTGACAACTCAATCAATGTGGGGTACCATTCGGTTCATTCGTCGCAGTGGATCCTCCATTGATTAATTGTGTGATCAGTTCCGGTGACAGTGAAATCCCACATATCATTCCTATACATTTTATTGTATAGATGTCCCACTGCGTTGCCTTCAGTTAAACACAAAATGAAATATGGCCAACAATCTACTGAATTAGTGCATGGTTCAAATACTAATGAAGCCCGGCGGAATCCCAATTTTTGGTGACTATGACGATTCCACAGCCAGGCATAAGGGGTGGGGCATAGCGGGTGCTATGAGAACTACGTCTGCTCAAATAAAATAAATGACTTTACCAGTTTGTACTTATGCTGTTTTACGCACCTAAGAACATATACTTTGTTATCCTCTGTAAACGTGATAATTTAAATTAGTGTCACGTAAAATTAAAGACAGTGTTATAGTCATGGATTTAGTGAAATATATCCGTGCATGCGCTGTCCGCAACTCATTTGACAAAATATTTTCGATTAAAATGCGCGTTGTTTTCTGTATTTATGCCACACCCCTTGTGTCGGATAAGTTTATTCAATGGCAATGACCACCATTGATGCTATAACTATACCTTTATTCTGATTTAAGTCTGACGAAAACCGGTAAGTATCTGTGCATCACCAGGAGTGGATCTTTGACGTTATTGTACGTCATCGCGTTTGGAAACAACGTTAACGCGAAGTAGTTCCGGCTTGTATTCCCCTTGTGGAATACAAAAGTATGTATTCCATGGCTGTGATTACTTTGAATACATGTGCTTCGCGTCAACGATTGTGAAATAAAGTCAATTCCAACATAACTGCACACATCTCAAGTTCAGTACATTACGATTTGACAGCAAACACGTTGTTTGAAAATAGCCAATTTAACACCCTAAGTGTGCACGGATATCCAAATTAGGGTGAACAAAGATGGCGTCGGATTTTCAATGTAACAAACCACCGGCTCAGTTGCTGATTGGTTGAATATATCTGCTCTTAAATAATTGATTGACAGTTGTGGAACTTGAAGCTCAATGTCCCATGGCCAACTATCAGAATATTTCCAGGTTATGTGCATGCCACCTTAACACTTTCATGACGGCAGCTGCGCTGGTGCAGCATTAACGACCCTATGTCCGTGCATTCTCTTATAGAGTCTCCCATAATGAGACTCGCTTATATAAGAGAATTCACTGGGTTACAATGTCGAGGTAACAATTGTTATGCCAGTGTATTCTGTGTATATGAGAATGCATTGGCACAGGGTTTTCGCAAAATTTTAGGAAGCTCCAGTCATGGGTTAAAGGTATTTAAAATGTTCCATCAACTAACCGACATTAACCCTTTACCCAACAAAACGGCCAAAACCGGCCAAATAAAGCTTCAACAGCCTAAAATATCTTCGGTCTGTCTCAATAGAACCATGCAAATATGGATATCATTGGAACCGGCTCCTTGATCACATTGTGATAGTTACAGTTATGCCCTGTGCCAATGCATTCTCTTATATATGCGAGTCGACCATAGGTCGCCTCACATATATAAGAGAATGCATTGGCCTAAAAAACATCTTTTTTAACACTTTTTACCATTTTTTCTTACATTCTTTAACAATTTTATAATTTTTAATGTGTTAAGCCAATGCATTCTCTTATATATGCGAGGCGACCTATGGTCGACTCGCATATTTAAGAGAATGCATTAGCACATGGCCGTTCTGTTGGGTAAAGGGTTAACAGAACACGCGTACCACATCAACGTGAACCTTCAAACTATACATGTATATATACTGATGAGTTAACATTCTGTCCGACATATTAGTCAGCAGTAGATGTGTTACGAGCGTGGAATTATGTCTATTTCGTGCTGCTTTGATGTGCGTTCCCTTGCACACAGATTATATATATTCTCTTGACGAATAAACAACTACAACCATGGACCGGACAATTGTAGTTCGTATGATCGTGACGATAATATTTAGTTCGTTTTATATAATTAACATGGACTAATTTTTATCTAGGGTTTATATAATGTGTCTTGCGAATCGTGGATTTGCCGCGGATCGAATATCTCGACATCGAATCGCCGTTCCGATATCGACATCGAATCGAATCTCGAATCGGGTGGTGTTCATTTAATCCGTATTCTCTCTAATTTTGCTTTCTGTATACTGCGTTTTTATTTGGCATATGCCGCTAGTAGTATATAGTTTTTTTTATGACTGGATTTTTGTCAGTGTGCTATTTCAACACAAGAAGAGGCGACGGCGCCTTATGATGTCGATCAGAAATATACGGAATCAGCAGACTGATTCGGCATCGATATCGAATGGAATCTCGAACATTCACATGACCCTATATTTACAGAATATTCAAACTTAACGAGGTAAAATTATCAACAGGGACATCCGCACACAGAATTATCATCAGAATCTATTTTCACTGGAAATTAAATAAATCCTCCGAGAAATATTGCACAAGGATGTCAAGTGGGTTTTTGGAGGTTACTCAGCCCCAACTGTGGTCAAAATGTTTAAAATATTCTGATAGTTTGATTTTCTAACCAGAATCTAGTGTGAAATTTGTCGCGTTTAGACTGCAAGTCGAATATTTTCCTATAATTTCGGTCAAACCGATGCACCAGTTGGAAGCTTGATATAGCAGATGGAATATTCCAACCAATCGGGAGTGACAAAAATGTTCGAAATTCAACAAGCCCAAATTAAGACCATCTAGCCACGTATACCTGGCCATCATATTGACACCCCAAACTACTGTATATGTAGGTATTACCAGACACAACTGACATAAATATATGAGCTCATTGGTGGAAGGTCAGGCTATAACAGGAGAAAAGCAAGTCTATTATTGTTTAATGTCGGTCGGATGTCCAACTGTTTAGAGCCACCGCAGACGCTGCGATTAAAATCGTAAGCGGCGGAAATCGCATGTGGAGCATCCACTGCGCATGCTCACGACAATTTATTTATTTATTTATTGACCTCCAAGTTTGGAGAGCGACTGGTAATATGTACAAATCAGACAACACGAAGTATGACATGCAAGGGTTACATAACAAATACATGCATACAAAAATAATAATAATAATAAAATAGATATATATAAAAAAAATAAAAAAAACCACACACACCCTCACAAATAAATAACATATTGATATTAACAGAGAGAGTCATATGTCACATGCATACGGCTCAACGAGCGCTTCATTGTCCCAGATTAACATCGCACTAATGCGGTCCTAGTCATATACAGTGGAAGAGCGATCAATAATCAAATAAAATATCACTATATACAGAGAGTCATATGTCGCATGCATACGGTTATACGACATATCGATGTGCTCTATTGTCCCTGGCAATTGTCGCACGCATGTGTTCGTATTTATATATAGGCTGGCTAAAGTATAACGGAGAACATTACGAAGTCCATAGTGGTGTCAGAGCTTCAATGGCGCACTAGAACATAGATCTTGTACGAATTAGTCTACACGCTATAAGAAGAAATGTAGCAGCGTCCAGAAGTAAGTCTTCCAAGCAATCCAGGAACTTCTCGGTGAGTGTTTGAAGTGTGCTACCAAGAAATAGAGCGAACAGATGAATTTCGTCAAGAGCAAGCAGCTCCATCGAAGTGACCACGCCATAGCGTGTCAGTATTCCGTCCCAGAATTGGTTCCGAAGAAAAAGCAGAGGTAATGACTGCCAAGTGAATAATATGTGCTGAATTTCATTGTTATATTTTGATTGGCAAAGACGGCACTGAAGGTTGTTCGGGTATGTGGTTCTGTGCAGTAGGAAGGCAAGATTTTTTATCGCTGAACTATGACGATCATTACCATGCAGTCGTTTCCAAAAAGACCAACATGTCAAAGGATACGGATGTGTTTTCCAGAGAACAGCTATAGCAGGATCACTAGCGACAGATGACTGCCAAGAAGAAACATATGTGTGTTGAACAGCAGTCTTGACAATGTTTTTCAACGCGGATTTTACAGGAAATATCCCTTCATCCAAGAATTCATCCAAGTAGTGACGCAATTTATATTTGTCCATAGTGGCGATTATATCTGAAACAGAGCCAGTAGCTTGGCGATTGAACAGTCTATATATATGACAATTCGTTACAAAGATCCGGAGCGGTAACTGATGTGACTCTGGCAGGCGAATGAGTTGCCCGACAAAGCACAATTTTCGAATGTTTATCTCACTCTCAACCGGCAGAAGTCCTAATAAACCGAGTGACAATTTAGTGGATGTTCGCTTTGTAAATGACTGTACATATTTTACACAAGTTCTTAGCGATTTGTCCATGATGCTTAATGCTGTTGATTGTTGAAATGGTATGAGATCTGTTCCGTACAATGCTTTGGGAAGAACTATGGTTTTAATGATCGTGCACATAGTTATCGGCGTGATCGTTTGGAGGGTTTTGCTTCCCATGATTCCAAAGAATGATTTTCTCAATTTTTCAGAGACGAGTGACGCGACAGAAGACGATGTGGCAGATTTATTCTGTGTCACACCCAAATGGACGTAGTCAGCCACCTCGTCGATAACCTGGCTTCCAAGCATTCACGTCCTATGTCCACCAACCGGAGCCTTTCTGTGTTCGTTGAATACAATTAAATCTCCATTTCAAACTGTATGTGTGACATATTTGTAAAAGTTTGTCGAGTCCGGACTTTGATAGGGATAATAATGTTATATCATCTGCTGTTGTGGGAGCAGAAAACGAAACTCCGTTAATCTGCAGGCCAACTGTTGAATCTTTTAAAGCCACAAGAAGGTCATTAATGTAGATTAAGTAGCAAAAAGGGGATAATACATCCCCCCGCCTTGTTCCTTGTTTCACCGCGAAACTGTCCGAGATGCGGCCACCATCGTCTTTTATCAAGGGTTTATATAATGTGTCTTGCGAATCGTGGATTTGCCGCGGATCGAATATCTCGACATCGAATCGCCGTTCCGATATCGACATCGAATCGAATCTCGGATCGGGTGGTGTTCATTTAATCCGTATTCTCTCTAATTTTGCTTTCTGTATACTGCGTTTTTAATTGGCATATGCCCCTAGTAGTATATAGTTTTTGTGACTGGATTCGGCATCGGTATCGAATGGAATCCCGAACATTCACATGACCCTATTTATAGAATATTCAAACTTAACGAGGTAAAATTATCAACAGGGACATCCGCACACAGAATTATCATCAGAATCTATTTTCACTGAAAATAAAAAATATCCTCCGAGAAATATTGCACAAGGATGTCAAGTGGGTTTTTGGAGGTTACTCAGCTCCAACTGTGGTCAAAATGTTTAAAATATTCTGATAGTTTGATTTTCTAACCAGAATCTAGTGTGAAATTGTCGCGTTTAGACTGCAAGTCGAATATTTTCCTATAATTTCGGTCAAACCGATGCACCAGTTGGAAGCTTGATATAGCAGATGGAATATTCCAACCAATCGGGGGTGACAAAAATGTTCGAAATTCAACAAGCCCAAATTAAGACCATCTAGCCACGTATACCTGGCCATCATATTGACACCCCAAACTACTGTATATGTAGGTATTACCAGACACAACTGACTTAAATATATGAGCTCATTGATGGAAGGTCAGGCTATAACAGGAGAAAGGCAAGTGTATTATTGTTTACTGTTGGTCGGATGTCCAACTGTTTAGAGCCACCGCAGACGCTGCGATTAAAATCGTAAGCGGGGGAAATCGCAGGTGGAGCATCCACTGCGCATGCTCATGACAATATCGCAGCCATATCGTAGCGGTCAAGCAATGTTTTATTTTTACCAGAAACAGACCTTGACAACTCGCGCGATCGCAGTTGTCACATGACCATGATCGCACTGGTCTCACAGTTTACATGCTATCATGTGCTCGAGCACGTGGATAAAATCGCAGATGCGGGAAAGCCACTTTTCTCCACCTGCGATTTTCCCCACTTACGATTTTAATCGCAGCGTCTGCGGTGGCACTAATATATTCGTATATGATAAAGAGCGTCTATTGTTTCGTTGCCAATTAGCGTCCAGTAATAAAGATCATCGGTTGTTGGTGGTATTCTTAACATATTGTTTTGGGTGTTTTGTTTTATCTTCGATCGCGATCTACCAAATGACGTTGATTATGTATATACAGTACCAGTCAAAAGAAGTGGTATATTAAGCGCGATATTTTCGCGCCCAATATCGCAATAATATTGCAAGTGGAAACGCTTATAAGCGCGCCGCTTGCGATATTATTACAATATGTTGCTCTTAATATCGCAATATTTCGCGCTAAATATTGCGACATCGTGCGCTCAAAATTGTGACATTTAAAGCAAATTATTGCTTCTTCTATATATAGTGTTTATTGCATAAATAGAGACAATGTTTTAGATTTGTATATAATTATAGTTGTAAATGCTATATGTACACTATATGTACACTATATGCACAGTATTTATCTAATATAAATATAAAACTATCGGGTCCCTATGAACTTTTGCGCGCTTAATATCGCAATAATAAGCGCGACAGATTTTTGGTATTGCGCTCAATATCGCAATAAATGCACGCCTTAATATACCACTTCTTCTGACTGGTACTCCACATCCACTTTCATAAAGAAGATTAAGATCAGATGAATGATATAAATTAAGAGTACAACACGATCTTTTATTCTTTCGAATGGGAAAGAATTGTAAAAAGGGAAATTAATAATTATGATGACGATTCTGGAATAAAATTGATATAAAGGCATGAATGAAATTCATAAATTGTCATGAGTTGCGTGCTATTTGCAACTGTCTGATGTCAACATGCATGCTATGGGTGTATATAAAAATGTTGTTTTATCATGGAATTGGAACGTAGCGACAGGGGTCTATGAGCGTTTCACCCCCCCCCCCCGAATTTTTCAACAGTTTCATCCCTGACGCAGTTTCGTACCAACATTTTTTCTGATAGTTAGATTTATAAATGAGTATGCAGTTTGAATATTGGAAGAGCCAACCGGGGGTGGGGAGGGGGTTCCGGACTTTTATGTCTGCTTAAAGATGCATAGTCCGATTAAGCGCCCCTCAATTACTATTTACTTGGTTTCTGGGGTAAAACACATTTGATTCGAGTCGAGGAACCCACCTATCAATGATATCTATTTTTGAAATCTATTATTTTTCATCATGGATATTTATTAGTGACCCAGTAAAAAGTCGACGAGTCGACGGTCTCGGACCAAATTGCGGATGAAAATGGATAACTCTAAAATCAAGAGTCTTTGTGTTGATAATAAGGCCAAATTTCGTCGAACAACATGTTGATAAATGACACGTTTCGGGCAATTTTATACTGTAGTTGACAGTAGTTAGCATTATTTTTTTGGGAAATTAATTGATTCTGATAACTGAAGCGGCATTTCTAAAAAATGTTGTTGTTGTTGGAATCTTATTATATGGGGACCATCGAATCGGATTGAGTACCTTTAAAGGAGGGGGTTCAGTTGGAAAGTCAAGTCGGATATCGTCAATGGATTGTGGCGACCCTCGAACCACTTCCATGTTGTAGCATCTTATTAAAGGTACTTAATCCGATCAGATGGTCCCCATATCATCAATGTACAACAACAACAACATTTCTTCAAAATACGCTCTAGTTATCAGAATCGATTAATTGCAACAAAATAATGCTAACCCCTGTCAACTATGGTATAAAACTTCCCAAAACGTGTTATTTATCAACATTTTGTTCAACGAAATATGGCCGTATTATCACTTGAGTATTCACGTAATTTGGCCGTATTGCCACTTGTTTTTAGAGTTATCCAACTTCATCCGCAATTTTTACCTAGACCGTCCGTTTGACGGCGTGTTTCTGGGCCACAAATAATTGAACATCTCGAGAAATAACAAACTTCAAAAATCGATATCTGATCACTCTGAGCTTTGATGGGTGGGTTCCTCGACTCGAATCAAATATTTCTTACCCCCGAAGCCAAAGAAATAATAAATTAGGAGCGTTAATTCAGATAATGCATCTTTAATGTTACCTCATTGAGTAGGTGACGTCACCGTCCTCTGATATGTGCATTAGTTTATTGGGTACTGTAATCTTGTGTATAACACCTTCCTTTTCGTTTGTGAAGTATATATCAGGTACCCAGATCTTCTCGATGGTTTTGGTGTCTACCTCCAGTTTACTGATAACGATCCTGTCTCCGAACTCCAGTCGCTTATCAGGCCAGTGCTGCCGCAAGTGGAATGAGATGGAATAGTCCTGTGAGAAGACACGGGACAATGTTTATTTTTATTTCTGAGTCAAACTTGATGACATATTTTGAAAAAAAGGCATGAGGAAAAAACTTCATCTTGCAGAATTTTTTTTTTATTGAGCTGATGATGACACACCACGCCTTCGTGTCCGGAACATATTCCGCCTCCACCTGACCGAATGAGTCTTTTTGTGGAATATAAAGTCCGTATAATAGCATCAAGATATAGACATTATAGACAAAGTTATTTCTTACTATTCGAAAGACCCGGCGATTACAATAGGTCGAACAATACATGAAATACTAATATACAGACTGCATATACTGTTAGCTATAATCTGTCCGATGTGACACAAATTAGTAAAATATTCACATGGAAAAATGAAAAATGAAAAATACTTGCAATAACCATCGTGAAAATGCATATAAGTTGAAAACGAGTACAAAATATCAGAATTGAGAACCATCTTTATAAGTTATCGTTTTTGGACTACGAAAAAGTGGGCGCTAGTTATAAGAGGCGATCACTTTAATTTTTACTTGGCTGACAAAAAGTAAAAACGTGTTAAATATTCATTCTTTTTAAAATAGATGTCTGGCTATCAAAACATAATAATGGGCTGATGCGTCCGATCGATAATTATTATGTGGTATAAACAACTTACAGCTAGTGGTTTTATGGTATCTGATCGGCAGGGCACATTTAAAAGCATCAACTTATCCCACCAATATCAATGTTAAATCAGCGGGACCCACTAACATCAGATTAACTGACCCACTTATAGCCAGGGGTATAACCTTCCCAGAAGTACCAGAAACCACCGACTGCCAGTCGAAACTGACTCATGGACAGATACTCCATACAACGAACTTTATGTAAAGATGCTTTTATGGGTGAATTTTATTTTATTCTAGTCTGCCCATTTCTGCATGAATCAACTGAGATTGAAACCCCATATTACTACAGAAGACCGAACATATATTGAAACTAGCCGAATTCTTCAAATGTGAATGTGAATGTAAAATAGACGAACACTAGTAAACCTCGCGCTGTATATTAAAAAAGCCCAAAATATAACGTCCAAGTCATGAGGCTCACAGTTCACCACACCCACCACTACTTATTTTTTTCTCTCATAAACCCCTCCCCCGCGATTTTAAACTAACAAACAAATTTAATGACTATATTTTGTATCGTAGTCATATCATATTATATGTGTGTATATTATATACACACATGCATGTACATATATTTGGTTAAAGACCATATACCTTTCACACATATACGTCATACATATACGTCACACATGCATTTATATATATTTGGTCAAAGACTCTATACCTATATCTCTAAATGAACACAACTAAATGTACTGCGCGCGCACCACAATTTCACCGATTCATTTGGCAATGGATTAACTTTGTGACGTCATGGAGTCCAGATAAAAAGTCATGTTGGACTCGATTCCAATATGCCCTTTTCCCGGATTATCACGTGGCGGCATTTGCCCAATCAGAAATAGTGTTAGTTAAGGGATGGATAATAATAACTTTATATTATTTGAATTATATTACCCTGCATGTCAATATACTACGATGGGTTATACAATACATTGAATTGAATAGTAAATGTTATAACTTACCATGTTAACCTGATCTACAGAATCGAAGCTAGTGATGTTCATAGAAACTTTCACCGTCGTCGGCCGATCTGTAAACAGAAAGCAGTCATTTACATTAACTCTTTCTATACTAAATACTCATTGACGAGTAGTCCCTCCGGAACATATGCCATTTTTTAAACTTATTACCCGAGGTGACGTTTACACATAGCCGGTGAAGCCGTTACCCGGCGAACCCGTTAACCGACGAAGGTTAGGCAGAGTGTTTACACATCGCCGGCGAAGATACGCATATATTCATGTGTCTCCTTTACTTGTTTGTAGTTTTCGTTTTAGTTCTCACTGAACTGCAATATGATAAACATCTTGTAAATATCTAGCCGCTTCATGTTAGAGGTATGGTTGGGCAGTATAGTGCAATGAAACTTTTTAGAAATGGAAATGCGAAATTATTAATATCCAACTCAAACTTTCAGGTATTGCTATTGGTAATTTTAAAGATATTTAAACAACATTGTTAACGGTTTGTTTGAGTTCATAGACAGCCTGTGAAGTGAGTGTCGCACCAAAAGCATGGTCATTGTCAGTTTTGAGATATTTTCGTCGCATACATCTACAAATTGGCACATGTCTAATCATTCGGATTGGATTTTATATTATATATATAAGTTTCAACTTCGCGAATCAAATGTGACACATTTCCGTGTGTACATTATACAATAAAATATGTTTTTCATTTTAATTGGACATTCACCATGTCCATGTATGTAGGGCCGTGGCGATGGGGGTGTCTCATCCCAACTTTAATCAAAATATTCAAAAGCTGGAAATTCATACCTGACACGGCATTAGTTGGAAATTTGACATCAGCAATATGTTGAAAACATTGGAAATCTTAAGGCTGGATGCTAGGATTTTGCAATTTTCAGGGTTCAGATTAAAAACAATTCTCACACCTGGCTATAACCATGGTCGGTCGATAATATTATGTCTTGGTCCCGCCCCCGTTGTCAGGTAAACAGCTATCTAATTTAATTTAACTGAATCAAATCTGGGTTCAAGCTGCTTGACGTCACGAGTCAGACCACTAAACATGTTATGATTGGGCAATTTCCAGGTTTAGACACAGGTTCAGATCTAAAGGAAATCGCTCAATACGGGGCAGTCGAGAGGATTATTGTGAGTGGAAAGTTAGATTAGAACCTAAGTTCCCAACGTGGTGCGTAAGTTGGTTTACGCGAACTTGTGAGTTTGGTGAGATTCAAGGTTTGGTGCAGTTGGAAATTCCAAAGTTGAACAGTCCCACACCTCCAAATCAAGCCCTCCAGACCCGTCCCTGTGTATATGTCCACGGCGCACTCATATTTAGATTATTGAACTAATTGTCCATTAAGTTTGAATCCATTGAAACGTGCCATCATATTTCTTCCATATAGATATATGAACATACATGTACATGAACACGCACATTTAATTCCCTCGAATGCGCAACAAATGTACCATGCACATGCAGAGTACGTGTACCATCATCAATTAGTATTTATAATAATAGCTTATAACCAAGGTGCGTGACCACCGACGGACAGCTGATCAGAGACAATCAAACTGCACATAATAATATTGTTCGAGTTAATTGTTGAAAGGAAATCACCCATGACGGCATGATCCCAGATAAACATCTAACTTAACCGCAGAGCGAATTAGAATCCATACGACAATCAGGTGATTGTACTAAATAATTTTATCTAAAAGTTGAAAACCGTATAGCTGAGTATCCGGATAGCCGTAATTCTTATCCGGCGAAGTATAAACACTCCATTGTTATCGCCACCGGCTAAAGCGAATACGATCTTCGCCGGGTAATGTATAAACACCCCCTCATACCAATGAATGGGGGAATTCTTCTGAATTTGTATTAATTGTCTGTGTGGCTGATGTCTGCTTATAGTTACATAACATCCATCATGGAACCCTGTTCGGTTATCTGGGTAATTGTGTTAGTCACTTGTAGTGGGTGATTTGTAAATGCAGCATGTTATTTCGCAATGAAGTTGTCTCTATGTCCCGGGATTGTCCCCCCCCCCCAATCAAACTCGCAGCCAATAAAATTGGGACTGGGATTGTCGTGACTTGGCTGTATATAACTGTTGGAAGGGACGTTATAATTCCACTCCCAAATCAACCAACCAATATAAAGTGGCGTGGCCTCGCGTTTGGTACAGTTGTATCTGATTCAAATTATGGTTTTACGTCACACCCACACACAATTCTAATATTGATTCAGGCATTTTAAATCTGGTTTACACCACAATAACAGATACAACTGGTGAAAGGTTGGGAATAGAACCGTAATTGAATTCAAAAGAAAACTTCATAAACTCGGTGACTCGCTCCCGTGAGTGCGACCGTAAATAGAAACCAGAATTCAATTCTACTAATGAATCATTTTATTTTCAATTGGTGCGCAAGCCCATGAAATGTTCAGGCATGCAAATTACCATGGTCGTAGGTTTGCGTTTCTGGTATTAATGAGTCGTGCGTTCGGCGCGAATCTGCGAGCTCTACATTCATTACACAACAGCGGAATCTCGTTAGGAGTGTAGGTCTTCTCGACCTGTCACGGATACGTTAGCACGCACCCATACTTTGAGGCACGGTAACCAGTTGGTTTTATTCATGAGCTTAGAGAAATAATGGAACATGATATACCGTCGTCCATGCGCTGTACCAACCGGAAACGGCGAACTCATGAGTTTAGATCAAGATGTGTTCCGTCTCAAGACGTTGGGAGTTGATCGGCTTTTGAACTTTCAGAACGAGTGGGATTGTGTGGCAAAACTGTTCTTGAAATCCATAGCACAATAATGCCTGACTATGCATTTAAATATAGATATACAATTCAAATAGTATGATACATTCAATACAAGAACAGGTACCAGCAATACATCCAACCTATGTGCAGTTAAATTATATAGATGTTCACATTGATGCATTTCCAAATATAAAAACATGAATTGTCACTGCATATATGTTCTGGCAGTGGATGTAGTTTTATGTGATGTTATGTTATATACTGTCACATGTACATTGATATTTCTGATAGTTAGATTTATAAATGAGTATGCAGTTTGAATATATATATGGTATGCAAGGAGAGCGAAGATCTCGTGTATAAGGACCACACATGTCTGTGGTGTCAATAATACAGCTAGTGTGTTATTATGTAATGATTATGTGTGTATGCCATTGCTACATGTAGTGTAAATACAATTTCATTTAAAAATAGCTTCAATTACTATCTTTTGAAATGGTCGCAGTTTTGAACTAATTGCAGGAACCACGATCGGAAGCCAGCTCTATGAATCTACTCTGTAACGTTGTCTGCATCACTCAGGTGGCGTCGTGGGGAGGAACGGATCATTGAGCGGAGCTGGCTGGGTCAGGGACGAGAGTATATCAGGAACCAGTCTATTCAACAAGATACATTCAGTGCATGCCATCACAAAAAACAAGGCCATTTTGACGACATCTTATCTAGTAATATGTTCATTTACTATATGCATTTGAACCTACTTTGAGAAGAACGTCTATTATTCAATTAATTCAAATGTATTTTACTTCCAAGATTCAGGATTCAATAAGATTTATTTGGTATGCAATATTTTACAGTAGATATAACAGGACCCCACAAAAAGTTTATAAATACGTGTATAAATATGCAGTCTAATGTGTACGTATATTGGGTATATATAGTGCATGTGCGTTTCTACAATGTGTTTAGTTTCGTATAGAGATGGACAAGAAGTCATTTGTTGCCGTATTTTCTGCATTGGACACGCTCTTGCCATATATTTAACAAGGCGTCCGATTCGTCGGGACTTTAACCTATCACCTCCAGTCTTAGGGGACCAAGCTCACACATTCTGTCGGACTTCCTCATTTCCTTAAATAGCAATATCACCAGGAACTTGTCAATTATATCAGTTATATAGGTCCTAGACGTGTTCAATATAACCGCTACTGTATTTCCGTACTGTGTGAGGGCATAAAATGCGTCCCCATTGAGTAGCAACATAAAATGCCACAGCATGTGCCTTGCCGTCGGTAATGGGTACTATGGGTGTATTAATGCTGAATTGATGTTATCTCATGGTTATGGGTACTAATTTACATGAAGTTCGCGAAACTGGTATTTTATTATGCTCCAGGTTGTGAAATTTTCGGTTAGTTGATGTCATTTGAGTGTTTTCATTTGGTTCAATTAAGAAAATTGTTGATATAAAATTGACAAATGTTTATATAATTTTAACAATCGATGTGGATGAACAACACCGTTGTCTCATTTATATAACCAAAATGATAATGTTCAGTCAAATATTAACCACAAACAAACGAGATTTTATTATGCTCCGATTCGGAATTATGGCTGGTATTTGGTTCAATTAAGAAAATTATTGATATAAAATTGACAAATGTTTATATAATTTTAACGATCGATGTGTATCAACAGCACCGTTGTCTCATTTGTATAACCAACGCGATAATAATAAAATATTAACCACAAACAAACGAGACAAAGAGTACAAAAAAAATAATGGATAACGGCCAATTCAGTACTATGTATGCGCCATTCGAGTAGACCCAGGCTCACGCAGAACTCAAACATATTGGATGTTCTATGAATTGTTCTACCATAGTGCAGCCTAACCCTAACTCAGATATGATATTACTACTATAACGCACTGAACATTTGCAATACAAAACAGATGAAGGATTTATTTTTACTTGTTATAGTTATTTTCATTTAAGACTCGACATGCCTGCATATGTGTACCTTCACAGTGCAATCCTTTTCTGCTACTTGTTCTAGTGTATTTAATTCAATAATGCTCTCTCTTCCCGTCACCACCTCCAACAACAAAACCAACAACAACACCAACAACATGCTACGAATGCACGTTTATAATTTCCCCAAGATTGCGATAAATAAGTTACCCAGGTCAGCCCAGGTTGGGAAAACTTGTGACATATTTACGCATATTTAAACCCCTTAGTTTTATTTTAAAGACATGTGTACGTAGGAATATATATTGACCATATTAATATATAAATATTTTTCGTTATGAAGGTGGTCATTTAAAATGAACACTTTATTAATATTACTATGTACACTATATTTGATGAACTTGCATGGTATAACTACATAAGAAAACCGATGAGAATGACAATAGTCAGCTTTATTATTAGCCTTGTCTCATTTCTGCGGAAAGTCGAAAACAGCTGATAAAAATATTTTTTTTGCACCGGCAGTCTATTGTCCGGGAGTCTATTGTCCGGGGTCTATTGTCAGGGGTCTGTTGTCGGGGGTATGTTGTCCGGGAGTCTATTGTCCGGGGTCTATTGTCATGGGTCTGTTGTCCGGGAGTCTATTGTCATGGGTCTATTGTCAGGGGTCTGTTGTCCGGGAGTCTATTGTCCGGGAGTCTTGATGTTTTAAAAGTGATCGCTCTCAACTCTCCAGCACGATTATGAATTAAAAACCTGTGACAGTACACTGTTGTATCAATTTTAATATAACTCACACGAGACACTGTTAATTCCCCATTGGATTCCATTACTAATTTCGCAATGTTTCTCTCCCATGAAACATTGCCGGTTAACAATTTTGCAATGTTTACCACTCAGACCGAGATATCCCGAAGTAGCTCACGGAAATATCCGAAGATGACGTTTTTTTTACAAGCAAACGATTTCCGCGTTCTCGTATAACATTAACGCATGGTGTTGTCATTTAGACCCATTCCTTTGTTTGTCAGAACTAAAGGTCATATTAACTATTAGTTATATAATATGACAGTCTCTAGAAACCCACGGTATATTTAGTCATATATCAAGGGACATGTCTATTCGGTATAATAAAATAAATGATGACTGTTCATGCGGTGAACATTGCGGGATAGTCTCCCCTTGGAACCAATATAGTCCTCGGGTAACGCCCATGGAGACAAGCTTCAAACCAGAGTTCAGTCCCGTGTCTACGCTATATCTGACCGCCGCCGGCATGTGTATTTTATTAATTAAATCTAACATATTTATTGTTCGTGTTTTGTCAGTTACAATTCATTCTGGCTTGATTTAGACAATTTTCAAATGAATATGGAAACTTCAGTTTCTCAAAATAAAGCAGAATGAATTGTAACCTACACACGTCTCAGATAAATAAATGACTTATTTCTTCACATTAATCAACTATAATATGGTGCTATTTTCCTCAGACGTAACGTGCGTTATATAGGTCAATAATCTTGAAAGCGATAGAAAAAATCGGATAGAAAACTTTACCGCTAAATCGTTATTTTCATAAATTATGCCTATTTCCATGATGAGTGGCACAAAATGATGCGGAAGGCTTGCTCAGATAACATAAAAATGAGTTTTCAAAGCTTCGAAATTTTCAAATGGCGTTTACTCCTACTACAAATTTTTTTCTGAGTTGATTTTACCTCTATAAAGGAAATCAGTGTATGTGTACATCAAGTATATTTCGATCTATTGTGAACACAACAAGTTGCTATGTTTATCTTGAGGCTTGAAAAATAAAGCGAGCATTTACTAACTCTTCTCTGAAATATATTAAGTAGTATATCGCTGAAAGGGTCACTCTCACACACACAAAACGTGCTGGAGGGTACACATGTTTTGAAAATGTGCTGAAAGGTACACAGGTTTTGAAATATCGTTCTAAATGACGTTTAGTTTTCGCGACTGCCATTATTTCTGTTAGAGAATTGTTTGTTTCAATGAGCATTTAAATAAACAGAAATCAAATTCATTCAGGAACACGGTTGAAGTAACTGCTTTAGAGCCGATAGCAAACCCTGCAGTGTGCCCTTCATCATATTTTCAAAACATGTGTACCCTTCAGAACTTTTTTTTTAAGGTGAGAGTGATCCCTTTAGCAGTATTATGGCCAGATATATCGTCATAAGTGAGTGTCAATGCTGATCATTAGACGTTAATTGTGCGTGGGGAAAATACAATATTTGTAATCTACATTGATGCTCTCATACAACACTGATTTCCCAAGATGGCGCTGCCGACGATGTATACAGGAAATTACTATATGGTCCAGCTGTGTGCGCTCCCCTGTGGATATCGTGAATTGGGTTGTAATCCACGTGGTCCGCTATTGGGCAGACGTTGTGCATTGAGATTGAAAACTAGTTAACAGAAGACCACATCAACGCCGACGCGTCGTGTATTGATTCACATATTTCTTAGATATAACGTATGGCTAACATGCTATGACCTGTCTACAGATACTTTTGAGATTGTGGAGAATATTTTTCTCCTATATTGGAAGATTCTTCAGTTATATAGGGAAAATCACGGTAACCACCAAGGGGCACTGGAACCCAGAGAGCCCAATCCCAATGTAATCCTAATTGCTTTGGATCGCAATATCACAAGCCGTCCGATCCCTCCCCGACCAGGGGTTCATTCAGTCGATAACTGAATAAAGCCCATGGCACAGGGCGGCTCGACACTGCAGGATGCTGGCATATATTTGTAGTTATCATATCTGCGAAGTTGAACACAGAAAATGTGTACACCCCCCCCCCCCCCGCAAACCGGTTACAAAGGCGTATCATTTTCTGTACCAAAATCGAGCATATCTGGCACGCTGAATATGCTCTCACTCCTCTCTCTCTCTCTCCTCTCTCTCTCTCTCCTCTATCTCTCTCCTATCTCTCTCTCGTTCCCTCCTCTCTCTCTCTTATCTCTCTCCTCTCATTCTCTCCTTCTCTCTCTCCCTTCTCTCTCTCTCTGTCTACCATTCTCTCTCGTCTCTCTCCTTCTCTCTATCTCCTCTCTCCTTTTCTCCCCTTCTCTCTCCCTCCCCTCCCTCTCTCCCTCCCTCCCTCCCTTTCCCCATCCATATCTCCCTCTTCCCTCCCTCTCCCTCTCCCCCCTCCCTCTCCCTCTCTCACCGTCCCCTCTCTCTCACTCTCTCCCTCCCTCTCACTCTCCCCTCCCTCTCACTCTCCCTCCCCACCATCTCTCCCTCTCTACTCCCTCTCCCTATCCCCTTCCCCATCCCTCTCCCTATCTCTCCGTCTCCCTCTCCCTCTCCCTTCCTCTCCATCCCTCTCCATATCCCTCTCACTCTCACCCTCTCTCTCTCTCTCCCTCTCCCTCTCCACTTGGCGAGCCACATGCACGGGAGACATTGGGACATGAATCCAAGTATGCAAATAGAGTGTCTGTCATTTGCAGAATTAGGTCCCCAGAACATCACCACACCCCCTCTGTGAACCTTATTCTGTTTAGACCTCATCTTCTGGGAAGTATATAAAGCCAAATTAACATTGTTTTAGTTCCCCTTCTGGAATGTTTCCATTTCCCCTAATTTGCAGCAGATAAAATGCAAAATCTAGGTGACTAATGGATGAACATCACCAACTTCAACTGGGTAACTTCAATCTGATCATTGGTCTCCCATAGCAGTTGTTGCCTAAGCAGAATGAGGTTCCCAGAGGTTGAATTTGGTAACGCCAGTCCAGTTCGCGTGATAGCGTCGCTGAATTCATCCTATTGGGACCGCATTCTGTAAATGACAGACGCACTATTGTCAGACGTGCACGAATCTAGCAGATCGGTGATTGGATTTTAAATATTAACACCATCCGACATATAAACGGCAATTTGGTAGAATTGGATGCCCAGAAGATTTTTTCAAAATACTATTATCCCGGCATCGAAATCCATAAGAGCTCAATGAGAATTACCCAGACTTAACGTCCTTGGCCTGCAGACAGACGCCCGTCTGAGCACGTCTTGGGTTATATCAGTCTATGTAAACATACACTCAGATTCATACTGATACTGAGTCTATTGCATTCCCATCAACTTTTCATTTCTGAACGGTAGTGGGCTTCCCCCAAATTACGTCACACGGCACTAAATATAAATCTGAAATTAGTTGTGATTGACAGGCGTAAACATGGTCACGTGCCAGTGCCGTCATGGCCGCTTCAACCCTGTGAAGCCGATTCTAAGAAACGGAATTAATAGTTGCAGGGTTTGTGACTTTTCGTTCGGCGGTTGTTTTACTGACAATAAAGGGAAACAGCTAACTTCCGGGATCCAAAATAATATGTACAATAACTAAGACAGATCTTCTTGAAATTATAAAAAAATGTCAATTTATGTGGATCTCTTGGACTCAGAACGAATTATTTTTTAGATTGGCCAGGCGATTTGTCGACCATGTTGTCAAAAAATAACACAAATCAACGGCCAAGAATCAAAAATACATGAATGTCGGGACTATTTGCTAAAACAACTCCAGAACTAAAAAAAAGTTAAATGACATAACAAAACGATCTATCAGTTCCCCAGTACCGGCAGTAGTACCACCGCAGCCAAAACGAGCGAAGAGCAACACAATTCTACCACCAACCCCACCGAAACCCTCCCGACCTTACACAGCCGTATTATTAGCTCCAACGATTGGCCAGTTGTACCCTAATTACAGTTGCCTGCAGTCCAAATTCCGGTGATTCTTGATTTTAAACTTTCGACCGCTCGTCAACAATCTACTTTATTTGTCGATTTGTGAATTTCTCTTCTGGTATAACATGACGTCATGGATACTATTTTAACAACATTTAGCCACACCTTCGGAATTCCACACCGAAAGCACGTGACATGTTACTAGTTTTGTATTGGGGCACACATTTCTTGGAGCTAAGTTTTGATTGGCGGTAATTACAAGGAATCCCGGGTTTGGGAAATGAAAACTGAACGAAAGGTCGTCAGACCCACTATTTTTTATATGTGGGTATGTAGTTTACTCCAGACTGGGGTTATATATGAGCGCATGGGGGTATTCCATTAGTTTCATTTTAGATTTAAACACGCATGTATTTTAATTCAAGCATTGTATATAATGAATACAATACAGCGGTCAGATGCTCGCAGCCCGTTTATATATAACATGGGTATACGAGAAATACACAATGAAAACACTCCACAGTTTGGATGATAAGCCTTTCCCTGTGTATTTTGATGTTGCGTTTTTTGACAATCGGTCTTCCGTATCATTTCTACAACACAATTAACGTCTTACTTGCAGCACGACGTTACCGTGTGATCGCCACGGAAGCGTTTTCATTCAGAGCATGGTCAATATATTGCCGCCGGTGCAGTGTATTATCGGATAGAAAACAAATAGGTCAATGCCGAAATCAGAAACTAAGTCGCGAGGGGCACCCCTGGTTGAGTCTGGGATATTTGGCACTCGGGACTTGGCTAGAGGGTTTCGTTGGGGTGGTCTCCACCTTGGAATTTCCAACTAAAACCCACCCCATCGAACCACATCAAATTCACAAGTTGGCGTAATTCAATTTGCACAACATCCCCCCCCCCCCGGTGCTTTGATTTTTCCCAAATTTCCCTCACAGACTACTAGTGAAAATGATGGTTCGACCCAGTATGAGATTTTAAAAATCCTAACATCTGGTGGTATAACGTCAGACAAATTTACACCCCCGATTTATTTTAATTAATTAGCAAGTAACTACTGGCAAGGGCACAGAACACACGGGTCAGCCGATGGTTAGGCCCGATGTGAGAACATTTTGAAAATCTGAACATAAAAATTTGACAATCCTAGCATCTAGACTGGCCTCACGCTTTCCAATTCGGGGATATTTTAACCTGACACTCACCCTTAGGTTTGAAAATTGCCAACTGATGGCCATTTCAGTCCAGAATTTTGCAAATGAAAAGGAAATATACAAATGTTTGTCTAAAAACAACAAATTCGTCACTAAGAAATTGTTGGAAAATCAAACTACGAGAACAATTTCAACTGAATTTTGGTGTGAAGTTTGCATTAGGTTTGACTACAGTTTCGGGAGGTAAGACCCCTGCATAACCACCCCTCTCGAAACATCCCTGCTTGGCACCCCATGCTAAGAGTGCGGTCTTGCATTCACTGAAGGCGAGAAATCATCGATACTAAATTATGTTGGGTGGCACCGGGGAGGAGTCAGGGGGCTACATCCCCACCCCTGTCGGTGAGATCGTCAATGGTCAGCCCGGTACCTAAAGCCCGGCCCCCTGTCGGGGAATCGTATAGCCCCTGCGTCAGGGATATCTTGGCGCCACTCCTGTTTGAATCATATAGGCATTTTAAAGGAGAAGTCCACATATGGAGCTGAAATCAGGGGGAAATGAGCTCCCATAACCACAAAACTACACTAAAGACATCCCAATAAACCCTACTTGGATGCAGTCGCATATAATATATATATGGTATCGGTCTGTTGGCCTCTCTGTATCATATAAATACTTTTTCTAAAAACCCTTAAACCAACTCGACGTGCGATTTCCCTGCGCTCCTGTCGCGCAAATTCTAGTAAAAAAAGTGAGTATATTTCAGACAAAGTTCAAACAGTAAATATGACCAGACAAGACATAGAAACAGCTAATCTCACTACCAATCTCACAAAACCAGTCGAACATGATTACCTTTCAAAGCAATAACACCGGGCACCAGGTTACGGACAACCACAGACACACACGCCATGGATAGATACACGGTCAACAGAACGGCGTTTTTTTGTACGGTTATATCTGGCATATACCCATGGTTATATATAAACGGGCTACGAGCATCTGACCGCAGATGTCTCATTCGACATGACACTATATAAAACTACTATCGGTGCGTTTTATTATTTTTATCCATGACATCTTTGTCAGACGAGCACATATTCCAAACATCATCTGTGACAAAGAGCGTGCATGTTTTCGTTTCCCAAAAGCTCTAGAGCTTTGATTCGTAATTAGTCTAATCTGACTTTGTAACGTTACAATTTTTTTTTAGAAAATGCCAGAAGCAATTTATGAGATACGAGCACTTTTGCTGCACCGGAGAACAGTGGTTTAAAGAATTACTATCGTTATCAGGGGTGAGCAAAACTGTGTTTCCACAGGGTGGGTGGGTCATAGGTCGAGAAAACATTCCGGTTTGCAATTTGAATCCTAAATATACTAGATACATGTCCCAGTGATCAGGTTGGCCTAATCAAGTTGATGAGTTTGAATCGGTGACTCTATCATTGTGTCTGTTTCTGTACGCAACTACTGTACATGTATCAGGGCTAAGATGATACCATAGAAAAGCATAATGTTCTTAATGACAGTCCATTGCACATGTTGGCACGAAAAGGTCCAGTACATTTTTCCGATTTGGGCTAAATGTCTCAATCAAAATACCAACTATATGTTCGGTGTTGCTTAACTTCAATCGCCCGATCAACGTCACCATGCGATGTCATTTACGTTAATTTACATAGCTAGCCAGTTAGTTACATTTTGCAATTTTTTTGGCAATTTTAGCGTCAACGTGTTTCCGAACCCTATTACCGCTGCGGGGTGATATAACTGCACCCGGTTGACCGCCGGGGAGCGATATATCGGCCCTGACGTCGTAACCTAGGAAATTCAGCGACGAGCAACGTCATTTATTTTTTAATTAGCAGCTACCTGAGGGTTAATGGCTGTGCATTTTATGTCACCGCAGTCATATATTTTGTCGTAATCGCTTATATGCACATATTGCGGGGTTGTTTATGTTTCTTTTCGTCGCTCGGTTCATTTTGACATTGATACATTCAGACCGTTCAGTAGATGTGATGGACCTAATGAAAAATATTCAACAACAATAATAGTTGGCTATAGGACATCTCTGCAATCCATCTTGACATTTATTGTTGGTATATTCTGGTATATCACATGAAACCCCTATTATATCATTAAAAAGGCCATTACATATTTCCTTATCTATCACTAGGCGCGTGCTTCCCGGGATCACTTGGCATCGCGCCAACAAACTTTACATTGATTCACGCGGATTAATACTATTTCGAAAAGCCGTTCATGACACCAACACCAGACGATTCAAAATGATTGCTTTGTTCATTAACGAAAATAGACACAAAAACAAAGAGGGAAATTTTGTATAATTCTTTGTCCCATTTTAGATACCGGATTTCGATGTTACAGAAATAACAAATAAAATACCAACCTTCCTCATATTCTGGTGGGAAATTTGGGTCATAGACATCTTGTGACGTCAGATTCTTCAGCATCTGTTGCCTGAAATAAACATTGGGCAGCTGTTATATTTCTCACACCTATAAAGCTTCAATTTGAGGGTCAATGATCGATTATCTCCAGTTTAACCCTGGTTTCGTAGACCTCTAGGTTCAACCCGCCCTTTGGCAGCTAAATGTGTGGGTTAAACCAGAGACTGCAGGTCTAAGTGATACATTCGACATTTCTGGTTTAAACCTGGCACAGCAGGACCCATGGGTTAACAACAGTGTCTCTAATATATATCGTCGAGCTAAATAATCCTACTTCCCTATAATGCACACCACCGCATTCTATCGGCAGAAACAAATCGATAATTACGAAAGAGCCTATTTTGATTGGAAATTTATAAGAGATAAGCGCTCACACAACGTAGAGTGTGTGGAAATAAAAAAAAATTGTCAATTGAGATTATATTTTTGCGTTTTATAACCTCAAACGGACAATTAACCTATATCATTCCATGCAGTTAAACCGGGTTTCTGGAGTCGAGACCTGAGATGACGAATCCGTCTTTTCTAGACCGCGGTTTAGAATTGTTGTAAAATCAGTTCAATGGGTGATGCTGTAAATCATTTCGATTGACGTCGTGAGTGGTGGTTAGGTAGTATCATGTCACAATTAATTAATTCTCACATGAACCTGTATACACATCTCAAGCACAATCTCACGAACTACACTCTCTCGAAAGAGGAGGTAATGAAGATATATATTATAAGCGTGTGTCTGTTCGTGTTTGTTGAGGGCGGGCTAATAATCATGCAATCGACCTGCTTTACTGTGGTCCGCCTGGTAATTGTGTAGTTTGGGTGCATGCTAACGGCTGCGGACACACATACCACAGTAGCGATGGCATCGTAGGTGTGACAATTTATTATGGTGGAGTTTGGTGACAATTGGTCGTCATAATTAATATGCCACAGCAAGACATGTCGCCTGCTGCAAATTCGCACAATGAGTCTACCAAGCTCTACCAGCGACGGTCGATCTCCCAAGGAGGTATCTGAATGTCTTTTCGCTGTTGATCTTTACTCAACTCGCAGTGTTATATTTTGCATGCTAACACACAAGTCACTTGTTAACTTAATGAATAACCCATTTCTGTCAACAGTCATGATTCTTCTTACAATGAAAAAATCGCCCGTGTAATTTCTCAGCAAATGGAAGTGAGTCAAACCTTATGCGTAGAACAATAAACGTCGCAAAATAAAAAAAACGCAATTGGGGAACTGTCTTAATACTCATGAAATAAATATAAGTAGATAAACATGCATTGAGATCATATTTTAAAAAACGTACCACATGCATGATATGTGAGTGAATGAGGATTTGCCACCAGGCCACGGTTAAACACAATTCTGGACGATCGATCGTGCAATTATATATCGTAGCGAATACAATTTAGCAAAACGTGATGAGTAGAGATCAACCTTGGTGAAACGCAATGGGTTAATTGGTCCAGTCGACTCATTGTGCGGAAACTCAGCGGGCAACATGGCTGGCTATAGCATATTAATTATGACGATCAATTGTCACCAAACTCCACCATAATAAATTGTCACACCTACTATGCCATCGCTACTGTGATACGTGTGTCCGCAGCAAATCTCACCGAATCAGCCAGCTAATGAACGACCAAAAACGCACACTTAGACCAGGTTTAGCTGGACCGTCCATGTAGGTTTAATCATTTTCAATGAAATGCAGAATCCGGCCATGTGTCTCTATTTCGTCGTGATATGGCTTTGTTGCTAAAACGACGTTAAACCCCAATCAATCAATCAATCAATCGAGTAACTAAGATAACAATAAACTTTGTCTGAATTATATATGTGGGGTTTGCAGTTGCAATTGAATGAGACAAGTTTTTGTATTAATTGTGATGATTGTTTTGCGCTTTGGTTATTGCCATAACACGGCATCCTGAATCGGACCAATCGTCTGTCCAACAAAACCCGGATATGTTATAGACCAATACGCCTAGTCACTGAGTCGCGGCCATATGGGATCCACCCAGCCCCGTTCCGTTTTTTTAGTGCTACAGGTCAAATTTATGGAGTGGCATTTCATATATGGAGCTTTTGAAAATGCATTAATTCCATATATGCACTAAAAATCGGACCGGGGCTGGGTGGATCCACATTGGCCGCGACTCAATGACAAGGCGTATTTAGGAGATGACGAATATGTCCTTCGTAAGTATTGGAGTTAAATTGTTAAATAATCAGTTAAATGGTCGGAGCAATAACTAATGCAGATTGATGTCGAGTATGTATATCGTGCACTTATTGACATATATAGTCACAATTCGTGTCAGGAGTTGACAACTTGACAAGAGAGCACGAGCTGTGCAGTTGATGTTAAAGATACGGGCGGCGGTGGCGGTGGGTATGCTGTTAAAATATTCACCTCCGTCAAAAACCACCATAAACAGAAAGAATAGTAAAATATATACAGACTTTGTTCTTATACCATCATAAATATGTCATAAACAGTATGTTATTTTCAAATGCTTTTCCGTTGTTATGTAAACAAAAGCAAAAAAACCTTACAGAACATGGCTTTTGTTTAGATCCGGATATGGTAAACATAAAGAGCGCTATTTGTTACTGTTTTCCTGATATGGAAATAATAAAGAGCGTTTATATCATTTGTGTTTGATTAACCAATAGAATTGCGCTGTGTTATGTAAACAGAAGCAAAACTTATGTAACACGAGCAGGCTCTTGTTTACGTACACCATCGTGCGTCTTGACGACAATATACTATTTACGCGCTGATTATGTTTGGCATATGAACAAAACTATATATATTTCAATAATCCTTCTGTTGATGGCGATTTGAACAAATAGGAATATTTCTGCAACGAACGCCACCCGTGCCTTTAAATGAGGGCGTGTCCAGAACCAATCTGTCTTCTTCTGTTTTCTAACTCTGTCCAGTGAGTTGGTTGAATGTATGCTCTCCTATCACTGTTAGATGTCAAGCAACTATAGCCACCGATAGATCAAAACGCCAATTCCCTCTTTACTGTGTTTAAGTAGACGGCTGATGTGGGTTTAAACTTATAAAACATGATAGCTAAATTCTGGAATCTGTCATATCATAATCGCCTTGTGAAATGTGACCTCGTGTCTCAGATACAGCGAAATCTGAGAGATATGATAGAAGTTTACAAGCAAACACGGATTGTACAACATAGACAGATGAGTATTTTGGAAGACGCATCCCACAAAGGAACACGTGGACATAAGCATAAGATGCAAATGCACGTAATTGTCAAAGATGTGCTAAAATATTTCTTTTCCCCATGCAGAGAGCGATTACAAACTGGAATAGTTTACCAGATTACATTGTTTCCACTGAATCGGTTCAACAGATCAAGGAGCTAATTGATAACACATTTTGTAACGAGCCATATATGTAGGACTAAAGGACAGATAAAAATTGCATTCATTCATTTACTAGCAGGGTTACCCGGCGTTGCCCAGGTTAAGGTGATGTGAAACCCTCTGTGTATATTTGGTGGGAATAGAGAATATTCTTGCTCTCAAAGTGTATTACACGTATTCTCCTAAATTGTATATCCAAATGGCATCACAAAACATTATTCTTACACATGGAATATAAGTATAGTGGCTCACCTTGTCAGGTCGGAGCGATTATCATTTTGTTTATCGCGTTTAATCCGTCCCACCAATAAAGAAGCATTTATTTATTTACAACTGCGTATACTTCAGACGTTATAGTATGAAACATGAACATCATAAGCACATTAGTTCGAACAAATAAAAGACGACAATTCTGTTTTACATAGAGATGTATCAATCAATCAATCAATCAGTCTAGTTTATCATATCTTCATGAAGATACATATGTTTTAAAGATTTGTCCAGGTGCTCCTCTGTTCTGGTGCTATATACTGGCTAATCATTTTCAGTTTAAAAGAAATGATGTTATGCTCGTATAGCAGCTACATGTGTCCGACACAGCGAGATTTTGAGTTGTTTATGTTAAGCGATGAGTCTTCTAAAAAATGAAAGAAATCCTCTGTATCTTGTCAGATGTCACTATTGGAGGATCCTGAAAAGTCATGTGCTACGGACTGTGTTTTCCTTTATCTCAGAAGTAACCATATTTGACTGCACACTGTGACCACTATTTTTGAACAGGCCTGCTCTACATTTCCATATCTCTTGGCAATTGTAACTTTTTTTGTGGAAACTATATTGAATGGGACAGACTCAATCGTGTAATAATATATATATGAGCCATTCTAATATGCAATCCTCTGACGATTCAAGGTCCCTCAGTTTGACTGAATATATGTATCTCTTAAATAGATTGATATAAATATACTTTTAATGCTTTCTTCTATGTATCTGTGTAGCTAGATCATTATAGGAATTCCCTGATTTCCATCCCCATATAAATATGGTCACCATTTGTCGAGATTGTGAAATTGGAATGCCAAAAACTCCTTAGAACGACATGGAGATGACCTGTGAGATGACTATATATAACGTTGTTGGATATCGGCGAATTGAACAATCTTAGTGAATCTCCTCTCGCCATCCATGACCAAACGACCCCAAATGTGATTTAATTCATCATATCATTAGAGAAGAACGTGCATGAATTTAGTGGAATTAGTGCTAAATATATGTGTATCAACTTTGGTGCTACTCCCCTCATGCATGACTTGAACCGCGCCACTTTTGTCATATTTAAACCACGTCTATTAGACTCATGCATGCAGTATATAATGGAGATGATTATATATAAGTTTGGTGGTAATCGGCAACTAAACAAATTATTATGATAGTTATTCCCCCCCCCCCCCATATCTCACCCAAACGGCACCAATTTCGCGTCATTAAATCACACGTTTATATTCATCGTATCACGGAGAAGAATAATATATCAATTTAGTCGAAATCTGCGCTAGAAATAGCCCCTCCCCTGACACCAACAACGTCACTTTAGAAAATTTTAACCCGCACCATTATCTTACTCGTAAAATGTTACCCCTGTTAGACCGCCTTGGTGCAATCTCGATTGTACCCTTAAAGTAATATATAGAACACAGACAGATATTGATTAATTTTGTCATTTGAGAAGAACGTGTATAAGTTTGATGGTAATTGGCACTAAACATATTTTTATAAGTTTTTGGTGACCATCCCGTCCCTATTTCGGACTCAAGCGGCGCCACTTTTGACATCATTAAACCACACACTTAGACTCATTATAGAGATGAATATATATAAAAGTTATGAAAATTTGCGAGTATACAAATTCGTATCAAATTTAGGGCCACCATTGCATATATCTCACCCAAATTGGTGCATTTAAACCACACGATTAGATTATTCGTATCACGGAGAAGAATATGTATCATTCAGGTGGAAATCGGCGCTAAACATATTGTTTATCCATGTTTGTGTCCCTCTCACCCTCTAGGCACCCCTGACTCGAATGGCCGCACTTTTTACATCTTTAAACCACACAATTAGACTGCTGACATCATGGAGATTATTATTTGTAAGTTTGGTGCTAATCCGCGACTAAACAAATTTTTATCACATTTAGTGCCCACCCACCCCACCCCATCTGTCAGCAAAGCAGCACCAATACGATGTCTTTAAAATCACACGATTAGATTCCTCATATCATGGATAAGAATGTGTATCAATTTGGTGGAAATTGGCGCTAAAAATATTGTGTATCAATGTTGGTGCCCCTCTCCCTTTCAGTGCACCCCTGACTCGAATGACGCCACTTTTGACAGCTTTAAGCCACGCCATTAGACACCTCATACCATGGGGATGAATTTGTATAAATTTGGTTGCAATCGGCGGCTAAACCAATTCTTATCAGATTTATTACCCACCCCATTTTGATCAATATTGGTGCCCCTCTCCCCTTCCGGTCATCCCTGACGCGAACGGCGCGACTTTTGACATATTTAAACCACACCATTAGATTCCTCATATTATGGGGATGATTATATATAAGTTTGGTGGCAATCGACGACAATTTTTTTTTCTGCCGCTCCCCCTTTTCTGTCCCTGACAACAACGGCGTCACATTAGAAAATTCTAACCCTCGCCGGTATCTTTCTCGTAAAAAGTTACCCCTATTAGACCCCTTTTGTGCCATATAGGTGGTCCCCTGTAAATTTATATAGAACACAGACAGACAGACATTCGCAAATATAGATATAGATTTTATTCTATGGATGTATGTTATTATGTCATGGCGACTTACTCTCCAAACATTGATGGTGATGATGAAAAAGTGCGTTTGAACAATGAACTTATTCTATCTGAAAGTTTGTGCAAATGATATTGTGAGTTATCTGGGCGGAAAGATGATTTTGGGGGCGCCGGACACGCCTATGAAATGGACCCCAGAGCCCATGGCTTCGGTCGGATCATGTGAGAAATTGAGTTTAATTCAGAGAGAATAATCGCAAAGTCTTGGCTTCAATATATAGAGGTTTTGGCGGACAATACAATGCATCTATCCAACCGCTATCTTCCGTTGTCCATGCTGAAATTTTCAGCTTTACTCATAATAGCAAGCAGCTTCATGCTGCACCAGCAAATAAGTCATCAATACAAGGCAAATCAATAGTCCGATCATACTCCGACCATGTACTCGTTTTATCAGTATAAAATATAGTATACAATCCAAGTTTTTCACACACAAAAAACGCTCATCCTGCCCCCCCCCCCCCAAACCAGCCCAGTCGTTTTCCTTTAATATGAAATCTCATTTGCAGTTGTTATTCAATAAATATTTTATGTTCGTTCAAGCGAAGCGATTTAATCTCTCTTTTTTCTCTCTCTCTCTCTCTCTCTGTCTCCCCTCTCTATCTGTCTCCCCCCCCTCTCTCTCTCTCTCTCTCTCTCTCCCTCTGCCTCCCCTCTCTCTCTCTCGTTCTCCCTCTCTCGCCTCTCTCTCCCTCTATCCCCCCTCCCCCCATCTCTCGTTGTCTCTCTCTCTCCCTCTCTCTCGCTCTCTCTCCCTCCCTCCTTCCCTCCCCCTCTCTCTATCTCACACACAACAAATTAGCAGGTCCACTTACTTATTGGCAACATGTTGTAGAAACACCTGTGCGAAATGTAGGCCCTGTTGAAGTAATCACCGAGTTACGAACGACCACAGAGTAGAGACAACGGCTCACATTGCTTCAGACACTTAGAGCTAATGTATCAATGAGCAAATTAATAGACAGAAATACTCACACATCAATCAGAGTGAAATAGACATGTTACAATTAATTTTCAGCATTTGGCAACTCATATTTAAAACGCTCTAACAGATCCAACACTTCTACTTTTTCCACATATATTGTAGGTACCATAATACTACAATTGTCAGAAGTTCACCCGAGTGTATTGGTATATAGTGTGAATTGTTTGCATTATTTATGCCATTAAGCAATTACCATGCATGCATCCATGGCACGAATGTGTTCTATATCCAAACGAATTGGGGAGGACATGAGATGCAAGAAATCCAACCTTTTCTTGAGGGAAAATTGCCAAAAATATCGTTCACAACAATGAGCGCACAAAATTCTGGCGAACACTTCATAAACCAGCCAATGCACATGCTGCTGCCAAATCACTGTATGTACAGTCTCCAACGTTTGGTTGATGGAGAAAATTCAAAGCGATTCATAGCGTTCATGTCTCAAAATAAACACAGTAATTGATCAAATGGGTCTCATTGTGAGGATGAAAATAGATACCACGAGTAAATGACATATGTATATCTGTTCATTGTACATATTATAAACATACATGGTTAGTCTGAACCCTAAAAACATAAGGTATATCTTATTTGGCAGTAGGGACAATATTAGTACACGAAATACCGTTATATGCAGTCGCTATATTCTCGGAAAACACATACCGAAGTCGTAGAACTTTTTCAGTTATTTTCAGTTTTTCATATATATATCTGAAATAAACTCGAAAAAAATTGTTAACCGTCACTGGGCCAGAAATAAGCATAAGTTATCTTTACATGGTGTCATTTGTGGCTTTAAAATCGTCATGCACCGTGCTGTGGTGACTTTTAAAAGACGGATCAATGTGACCAATTCATTTGCAGTTTTCAACATTACCATACATGTATAATGATAATTCTAACAAAAAGGGCTCTTTATTGTCACTGATTCGATAATATCAATCACTTCAGTAAACTTTTCGAGAAGAAAATATTCCATATATATGCACCAAACGTTGTGCACGTATATCATGTGTTTATCTACCTATTTTGATCCCTGAAATGTGGTAAAAGCAAGCAAACATTTTTTGAGTTGGACCCGTAAAAGCGAGACATATTCTTCAAACATCGACTTAAACATAGTAAACCTCACCTCTCCAGTGTTTCGGGCATCGTAATATATATACCTTTATTGTCCTCAACTTTCTGAAGAGTGATACATATACATGTTAACATATATACAACATGTTACAACAATATAGTGAAATAGAAATAACAAAAGTAAGTTGGGAGAAAAGAAACATACATATATATGAACCACGTCCTAATAAATAGCATACATACACGCTAACAAAAACTGACATTCAAGACACACGCGCACACGTAAAAGAAAACCAGACAGGCACACACAATCTCGCGGAAACTCACGCACTTACACCCAATCTGACGTACAAGTGCGGATATAAGTCTTGGCTGCGTACTCTGTGTGTCCTAGACAAACTAACCCCTCAGTAATAAGTTAAAAAGTACCTGCGCATAAACCAAACCAAGGCTCACAACTAAATCACCAAGAACAAAGCAACTAACGTGTATTGCATCACATATGACTATCGACCCTTTCCACAATCCCGGTGTTAGCCCCCCCCCCCCCCCACACACACACACAAATCACTCTATTCACGCATCATAACAGGATACCATGGTTGGCAACTATACTTGTTTATCTGATGTGAGATGGACTGTTTGTGACCATAGCGGAAATTCAGATGAGTGCATGCATGCGGTTGATCTACAACAGTCGGGCTATGTGACCTTCAATATCTGAACGACATAAACACATGAGTGGGTTGAACAATAACGATTAAAAGAAATTTTGCTAACCCTGCAACCAACAGTCACGAAAGCAAATGCAATATTCATACCCCAGTAAAAGCTAATAGACCACGTGACTAGTGGCATGGTGCATTGAACAAAAGCTGGACATCAAATATGCACATTTCCTTTGATCTTGAAACTCTTTATAAAAAAAAGAACGCATTTAATGCAGATAGACTCAGATATATAGACAATATCATGCCATGAATCTCTACTCTAGCTACGCCACCGGAGATAATTTCTATCAGTTCAAGGCCTGGGAACTTTTTGATGTTCTGTATAGGGGGACTTTATAACATTGAAAAAATAACGCATATAATATCTTTCTTAGTTAATGCCTGTTTCATAATGATGTGTGTCACAGTATGTCAATGTCTCAGCTCGATATTGCATGTTTTTGGCGACTTTTGTGAGCTGTTTTCGTTCTGCGGCACTTACAATCATGTCATTACAAATGTTAACAGCCGGATGGGACCGGATGCGGGACAAAATGACAAACTGTTCGACGGTCGATATCTCGAAGAATATAGCACGCACAGGGCTCGTTTTATACGCCCGTTTTGAAAAATCGGGACGTATTAATGTTTTTTCGCCAAATGAGCCCAAAATTACTCGTTCCCATGTCTGCCCGTCTGTGCGTCCGACGAACCGTCCGTTCGTTAGTTCGCTTTTTTTGTTTCCGGGTGATAACTTTAGAAAGTCTGAACTGAATGGAATGAAATTCGGTTTGTGGGTTTACTAGCACAAACTATAGGTCGAATTCTGGTTCCGTCCGCCAACTTTCACGTGAGTTACAGCCATTTTTGTTGGAATTTGCACTCAATTTTCGTTTCCGGCTGATAACTTTAGTAAGTCTGAACTGATTTGGAATGTGAGTCAAGTTAGAATTTTGGGTTCCGCCTGCCAATTTTCACCATAGTTATGGCCCTTTGTTGCAATTACCACAAGCGTATTTTGCCACGCCCTAGCAATACCCTTGTTGGTGTCTAACGAAAGCTTGATATTCGACCAACCAAACATAACAACCCGCCACTCACCAGGTGTTTAATTATTTGACCTATATCCTAAAATTGTCTAAATCAACACTCAAAAAAGTCAAGTGTTAAAATACATACACCAACCAAGTGTTACATTTTCCCAACCCATAAATTGCTGCATCTTACACTTGGAATTCCATCCTCGTTGTGGAATTATCTATGCGGAGTAGGCCTAAAACTGTTTTTGTCCGCCATTGTTTAAACTATTGATCAGACCTATACATGGTAGCAAGGTATATTTTTATCTCTTCCACATGCATGTCCTACCCGAGTCTTGACGCTTGCTTAGGGAGGAATCACATCCAATATTGATAAATTTGCATCTTGTTTTATCATTTGCCGTTTAACCCTTTACCCAACAAACCGGCCACAACCGGCCAAATAAAGCTTCAACAGCCTAAAATATCTTCGGTCTGTCTCAATAGAACCATACAAATATGGATATCATTGGAACCGGCTCCTTGACCACATTGTGATAGTTACAGTTATGCCCTGTGCCAATGCATTCTCTTATATATGCGAGTCGACCATAGGTCGCCTCGCATATATAAGAGAATGCATTGGCCTAAAAAAAATCTTTTTTTAACACTTTTTACCATTTTTTCTTACATTCTTTAACAATTTTATAATTTTTAATGTGTTAAGCCAATGCATTCTCTTATATATGCGAGGCGACCTATGGTCGACTCGCATATATAAGAGAATGCATTGGCACAGGGCCCTTCTGTTGGGTAAAGGGTTAACTTCGGACCACCGATTGATGACTGAATTGGCACTGACAGTCCACACACCACAGTTGCAAATGATAAAACAAGATGCAAATTGATCAATAGATTAATATTGGTGGTGATTCCACCCTGATCAAGAGTCATGACTCGTGTTGTAATTTCAAACAGCTATATATATAGTGTTAAACTGGTATGGGCGCTGTTCGTGCACTCAAAATGCTGTCACTGTGGAAAGTGCTGTATACACGAATATAACACTTGAGTTTTAAGAGTGAAGGCTGCGGGACAGCTGTAAAATTGCGTTTTTACACCGAAAAGGCAATGCCCATAAGCAAACCTGGTATAAAATGAAGATAAGCCCAGTAAACCCGGTGATTTGGAGATTTTTGAAGAGTTGTCTCTCCATATTCGATTGATCATATTCACCCAAGAACACCATACTGTTAGTTATAAGATATATTGGACACATATAAGAGATTGTGCTCCCAAAGTTTCATCGCATCCTGGTTATCATATCTGAAGGTATCCTTGGAAATATCATGGGCAATTTGCCTTCTTTTCTTTTTTATAATATTTACCCTTCGTTCACAAAAACCTATTTTTAAAGGAAAAATTTGATCATGATTACAACAGAGTCAAACACTGAACGGTATCAGACACTTTAAATGGATTCACAGTGTGATGTGTTTCGTTACTGAATTGTAATTGCAGGAATAAGCTCTGTGTCTCGATATGTGCAGACAATATAAAAGCAACGGTGCCGATCACAAGCTAATATAAATCGGGTTTCGATGTATGTGCGTGTGGAGTTCGATATTATTTAGTTTATACAGAGTCAATGTAATCATATCAGGAAATAAGATTATTCCTGATATTTCCAAGGGACCCGTTTCAGTTCAGAAATTTGATGAATAACCAGACTCGTGAAGTTAGAAATCGATGTCTGTGTATATATGATGAGAGAGTTACTGCGGTCTGCCACGCACCGAGCCACCGGCATATATAGGATAAGCTATGTCTGGGTGAAATTTATAGTATAATTAACCTACACTGTAAAATTAACACTTTGGAAAAAATTAAATGGCGCCTATTCCCTCGCGAAATACTTCAACTCTGTATAACATACATGTATATGAGATTTACGTAAGGGTTTATATAGGCGAGCTGGTCCGGCTAACCGGCGTAGCTCGGTAAGCCGGACTAGCCCGGTCTCCTATACTGACACATGAGCCATCGCTAGAGAGACCGAGCTAGTCCGGCTAGCCCGCTTAACCGAATTGAAGTGGGGAGTTTGGGGATGAAACCCTGGAAGGCTTGGAAGGGCTGTCAGCCCTCTTCTACAACCCACCTTGGAAATGTTGTAACGCCGCTGAAAAGCATATGTAACGTTTGTGGATAAATTCATATCTGCCCATACACAGTAGGTGTTTGCCCATACTCTGTATGGGGTGTGTACCACCACAAGAAGCAAAGCTCCATCCCCATTCCGGACATGGACTGGCGATTATGACTTATTTTGTTTTATGTTTGTGAATTGTGTGTTTATGTCGTTTTGAATATCACTTTAACTACTGAACTATTATAATCTAGTGGCCTGATTAGTGCTTGTATAGACTCCCGTTGCCTTAGTCTGACATATTCCGGGCTTATACGCTATGGAGATGGTGAAATGTCATCCAGTTGACGTAAGGTCGGTCGGGGCTCCTCATCTCATGATGGTACAATACATATGCCCGCCTGTCTCTCCTGTGTGAGTGACATAACACGTTGGCCTGGTAGTGTAGTTCGATCAGAGGGCGCATCATAGGCCAGACTGGGTTACTTTAGTGTGTGCTTAACCGAGCCAGTTTTTTCTCATGTATACACTTCGGAGCCGGACTGAGAGTGACCGGTGCAGCTAATTAGACAGAGTAATGTTTCAAAATGACGCACAGCAACCGATAACATTATATGAATATGATTTAGACATATGCGTGGTTGTGACTCAACTATCTGCCAATGAAAATGTTATGATAAGTCACATTCTCTTTTGAGACCAAGCGTATACTGTTCTCGTTATGTTTATGCTTCTTCTGTAAGTAAATTAAAATTTGAGTTAATCTTTGTAAATAGTTCGCTATTTTATAGATTCATTATATCTTTATAATTGAGATAAAGTATAAAACATGCGCATCGTGCTAATAAAAAGAACGTGCCTATCGGAATGGAGCCGTTACGACACCAGGTGATTGCAAATGCAATCCATAAGTCGAACTTTATCCAGGTAGTATGACCCGGGGTAGCTTTTTTTGCCATATAAATACCTCACGTTCTCATCTCGGTTAACCGGGCTATTCTGGTCTCATATAAACAGGCCCTAAATGGACAAAATTGTATAATGTTCAAATACAAGATTAACATTAATCTAGTATATGTACGTAGTACAAGGTTCCAAATCCATGGTAACTGCGTTGTCGATCAACATATTCTCGTGAAATAACTTCATATTGAACGTAAATACTCACATGTTCATATTGGACACATTTGCTTCTGAAATAGCCTCATAGTGAACTTATACCCGTTATGCCGTTGAATGGCGCGGGCCACTGGTTACACTGGTGTAAATAGGGTTCGGAGTGACATCTAGCGGAGAGAATAAAATAGACACTGGGCCCTGGTTGGTCAATAGCCTTGTGTGCTTTTCGCATAAAAAATCATCACACCTCTTCCCTATGATTTCACATAGGTAAAATAACTATTGGCACAGGAATTAACCCTATGTAGTGAAGTTTGAATTTTTTGGTGTGGTCTAAAATATGACAATATTTTTTTATGCGGTTCTGACACTAGTTACGAAAACATAAGATTTAAAGGCGAATTCCCTGCTAGACAGACATGATTTGTTTGTGTAAATAGTGCCATATTGGACTTCTTTCGTATTGAGATACGTTCATATTGAGCTTATTATCCACAGGCTGGTCGATCAGATATACACCGTCGCAGTATAGGATTAACCAATATATGGTATTTGACAATGTTAGCGGAGATCGCAAATCCCATGTGCATTGAGTAAACCAGACTTTCGAACATCACAGCAACTGACTGGCACCGAACTGGGCACACACTGCTTGAAGCGTCGTCAATTGCATGCTTTCTCACTGATATTCTATAAGTATGAATACCTTGGGGAGCTATTCAGTTGTGTCGCGTTCTGTTGATACGTCATCACAGTCATCTCAACACTTCAGGCGAAAATGGATATACAAATATATGTGGCGCCAAAGTAGATAATCAACCGGGTAGTCATAAATTGTTAAACATTTGTATTCCTCGTCGTTGGAAAGTTCGATACTGTAAACATGGGATATAATATACTTCACGGATAACAACGTCACTGATATCTCAATATGTTTCTTTATAACATCAGTATGGTTTCAGATAAAGCCACCTAACAATCCACCCCGTTATGCACTTTCTTTAACAAAATTATCGGCCGACTCGAGACTCCACCTTAGCCATTTGTATTGACCTTTCAAAAGCTTTTAATACGATAAATCGTGACATTCTATTAAGTAAAATGGAATATTATGGAACACGTGGCATTGCAAATGATTGGTTCAGAGACTATCCATCTGAAAGACGACAGTTCACTGACTTCAATGGTAGCATTTCTAGTCTTAAGGATATATTCAGAGGAGTGCCCCGGGAATCCATACTCGGTCCGACAATTTTCCTAATTTACGTGAACGATATGTTTCCTCCAACCTCATTGAAATTGTTATCCTTTGCCGATGATACTACGCTGTACACATCCAGAAATAACGACCAATTTATGGAAAAAAATCGTGAACAATTATAAAAGATGTTTACAAATGGTGTTGTTGTAACAGCCTGTCCATAAACACAGCTAACAGTAAATATATGCTTCTTCATCTTAGAAATAACGACGACAAATTGAATTTTCTAAAAAATATACATAAACGACATAGAACTCAAGCGTATTATGAACAAAAGTGATGAAACGTCATTCAAATTTCTCAAATAAAAATCAATGAAAACCTTACCTTCAAAGACCATACCTCGGCGATATGTTCCAAAATGGCAAGAACCCTATATTGTATGAACATTATGAATATCATGCCTTAATTCAAAGCCGTCCTGTCTATATGGAATTCAAATTTGGGGCCACTAAGTACAATAAACTATGCCAAATATAATAGTCACACTGAACCTCTATTTAAAACAAGAAACATTTTGAAATTCAAAGATCTCCATATCTGTCATGTTATCCTGTTTATGTATGACTGGACACATCTTAACCTACCGGCACCATTCCTATCATCATTTGGCAATAAAATCAAACAATGTGGACAAATAAAGGAAATGAAATCACGAACAAAATTCTCGGAGTTTTTGCCCAGACATTCATTTCCAAGATTATGGAATGAAGCTGACAAAAATATTAAAGCAATTTAAATCGGACAATATTTTAAAGACCAAATAAATGCCAAGGTTCCTAACGCTTACGGTGCCAACTTTAAATGTAGAATCAAAATTTGCAGAGATTGTTTTCCTCCCAAAAATCACAATTAACTGACATATACTTAAATCGTGTGTAATAATTCAGAAGCCACCCCTCCCCCCGTTGTGAGTGCTAACTACCCTGAAATCTGGCCCTGATCGGACCCTGCTTACACGGTCTCTATATCACATGTCTAGTCAGCATTACTCAAGCAGGGTCCACCTTAATATTAAACTGTTAATTCGTTAACAGCCGTGCACATGCATACATGCATAATCTTATATATATTTATACATATATATATATGTACAGAAGCCAATATTTCGCTATTAGCACCTCAAGATTGTGCCATTGATATGATTTATTATATATGACACCGGGGGTGACAGGAAGACAGTCAATCCCGATTATGCCACTCCCTCACAATAATTGCACCAAACTTTTGAATTATTAGTCATGCTTTGCTGTAATTTGATTATTGTGTGAATAAAACATCTAATCTAAAACCGGGCCTCGATTAGAGGAAATGTCATTCACATTATTTCCCCCATGTATAAGAAACCTACGTCATACTTTGTTCGAAATGGCGGCAAGATATCACTCATGGAAATATCAACATTTGTTTTTCTCCTCAGGTTCCTAATATATCATCAAGTTATTAGACTATAATGAGCCATACCAAATAACTCATATCGGATACTGCAAAAACCGAATATCTAACAGAGTTGTCTCGAAAAATGGTGACCGAAGAAACTAGAACACTTACATCTTCTTAGAAGTCATATATTTGTCTGGGTAGGGATTCATAGTGAGCTTGTGAAAATGTATACATAGCCAATCCGCTATCTGGAGGCGAGTGGTTGGGTGCGAAGCGTCCTGGATGGTCGAACAGATCGAGTGATCTGCTCCTTCACCCCTCCGCTATATTTATTGGTTGAGTTAGCTATATAGGTTTAATCTATACCTGAACTGATTGTGCGCACGGTGCAAAAAGCTGTGAGTTGATGTTTGGTTTGTTGGATGTTTACTGTAGTTTCATCGAAACCACCGACCCACAGAAAGCAACTAACAAACATGTTTAGTACATTTTCTAAACTGTATAATACATGTAAAACTATGCTTGTTTTGATTTCAATAAAAATTATATAAAAAAAAAGGTTTAGTACACGAATCAGGCGAGCTTACCTTTGTGTGGATCGCCAATCGCCGCTTATTAGGATTCAAACAATCGCTGGACGGCTTATCTTTGCGTTATCCACCGTGCCACCTGAGCCACCGGGGCCCCCCATAACGTTGGGAGTTGAGGGCAGTATATCTTAGATAAACAACTGGTTTATGCTGAGACTAATCTGATTAACTTTTGGAAAATATCTATCCAACAGGCTTGAAATGAATATAGTAGTTAGAATAACATCCCCAATTGGTCTGAGAATCAGATAGCTTAACTATACCCACGCGTATTGGTGGGAAAACTGTATTATTAGGCATGATATTTCTAACTGTTGAGAAATTCCTGCAACACAAGTAATATTATAAACAATATACCATATTGATCAGCATTAAATTCGTTATAAAGCAAGAATAGAGATAGATAATATATTATGATATGTATTGGCATAAAAGCGCTCGTGTGAGTCGTATGCATTACATAATAATAGATATACATAGCCCGTCTGTGTTACACTAAATCATGTTCAGTCATTGGTCAACTATCAATTTGGTCACCCTTTTCATATCCATATAAAACAGACAGTAACACGAACACGGCGTCAGAAAGTGTTGACCTAATCACCAAAAGCGGTCGGCAGAATAATTGGGCGTGCTTTTAAAAGTTCATCTGACTTGCTGACTTTATTTATATTGATCACGTGGTCGTTCCTGAAAATACTACATTTGGGCTGACTTGCAGTGCTTCGTGGGCTAGTCTCAAATTGTCGGCAGATTTATAATCGTAGGACTCATGCGTTTCTGCTGAATTGAACTAGTGCCTATGCGTTTCTGCTGAGCTGCACTGGCGTTTGATCGCAAAATAAAATTATAATCATTATCAAAGCACACGTTTGGATAACACCGCCATAAACAGTGACATAGTATGATGTTGAGCTCGTATCGTCAATAAAATTAGAATTATAACTTATAAAACTAAGAATTACTGCTAAAGTATTTCTACCAATTGGGTAACTAGATTCGGGTTGAGCTGGAACTTGAGAAATTTCAATTTCAACCAATTGAAATGCCGTTGAAAACCGAAGGGTTAAGCGATTATCGCAATAGGATATTGGAACACCGTGTGCGTAACGTAACTATCACAAGTATAACGTACTCTGAGTCTGATAACAACTTATCGCCAAATTCATGCTTCAAACAGTTTAAACATGTCATCTTCGGCTTCTTTTATTTTATTGTTATGAAAATTAATAATAAATGGGGTGATAAATATGTATAATATGTATATAACGACAAATAGAGTCAAACTAGCCATTTTCCCGTGAAACTTAGGATAGGCAAGCCAGGTACAAAAATTGGTGAAATATGAGTACGAACGTCAAAGTATTCCCCTATCGTATTGCGATAATTGCCAATCATCACCGCGAAGCGAAGCCTCCAATGGCGATTATTAAGTTCATTCATATTTCGGCTGTTCAGTCTTCTGAGCTATTAAAACTTTCTTGGATATCTTGGAAGGATTGTTTTTACATGTATATATCGGATTAACCTTCCAAAAAGGTGAGTTTGACGCCTGCATTTCTTGGCATGAATATTAACGAGCGCTCGTCTGCAAGTATACAGTCATCAGGTCATTGCCGAATCGGCGTGTTTTTGTGAACATGTCACCAAGATTTCTCCACTCGATTCTCTTAAAATGCACCCTAATCGGTCAATTTCTTTTGATAATTCTATCTAAATACACCTTAGCTACTATTCGGATGTGCTGTCCCGGTCGAAAAAGGTTTAGTTTGACCAAAACGGCAATTGACAAAGTTTGTTTACAAAACCAGCTCGATGACCCGTCCACGCTGTAAATTTATTATCGAAAAAAAATAAAATTTCTTCCATCTAAAACATAATTACGCGCTGGATTCTGTCATTTTAGGAATATATAAGTATCCCACGCAGACACACCAAGTCTCAGCTCAAAATTTTGAAAAATGACAGTTTTATCGGCATAAATCGATTTTAATGCCAAATCCCATGTTAAATTTTATCATCGAAAAAAAATCATTTCTTCCATCTAAAATATAATTACGTGCTGTACCCTGTAATTTTAGGAATATATAAGTATCCCACGCAGACACACCAAGTATCAGCTTAAAATTTTGAAAAATAAGAGATTTATCGACATAAATCGATTTGTATGGCAGATTCCATGTTAAATAAATTTTAGGGCCCTGCAAATGTTTTCTGAGCTGTTCCATATTGGCCACCAGAGTCCATATTTGACCGGTTCTTACTGAATGAATTCCATATCCAATTATCCATATATAACCAACCCAACCTCTAATCCCGGTCCAATTTTTTTTCATAGCTATAGTCACGTTACGTAATATTTTATCGCGTGATACTTGTACTTATATGTCTATGGTATTACTATAGTATACCGTATATGTATATCAATTGCTATTCCTTTCTATATAATCCTGGTGCCATCTATAGAGATAGAGATAATATCAGACTCCCCCCCCCCAATGTTATATCATTGCTGCTTTAGTACAGTCGCGATGCATTACACGGCAACATCGCTCCACTAATTTTTGTCAGTTCATCGGTACGAACCCCTTTTTCTCCGAGTCCATATAACCAATCCAACATCTTATCCCGTACCACTATAAAAAGTCCATAAATGACTATTCTGGCACTACTAGTATATGGAGATAACTAAGATTCTGACACCCCCACCCTATTTTATAGCCTTGTTTCAACAGTATAGTTGAGATGCATAATATGTCAACATTGGTCGTTATCGCTCTACAAATTTATATCGGTTCAACCCTTAGTTCCCTGTATCGCCCACACCTCCCTCAATTTATTTTTTCATTTGTATTATAGTCTCGTTACATACACATTTTATCTCTTGTGACTTTTGCTTCAACACGCCGAGTTCCGCTACAGACAATACAAAACTGACAACATTTTGAAATGTAAGCAGGCTTCAAACTCATCTTATCCAAGAAAAACTCTGGCTACATAAGAAATTTGTGTATAAGGTGTACGCGCATTTGTTGCGTTAAAAACCAAAGGTCCGAAGTCAAGGTCCAAATCCCAAACACACTGATGTGAGTTTAACTCCATCTACATACAGTAATGTCCAAAGTAATTGATCACTTAACCACAGCAGAATTATGGGTAATTTTTCAGGATATAAAATCCTGAAAAATTACCCATAATTATGCTGTGGTTAAGTGGTCAATTACTTTGGGCATTACTGTAACCAATATAAGGATTTGAGGTTTAATGATAACTCAATCCACATACAGTAATGTCCAAAGTAATTGACCACTTAACCACAGCAAAATAATGGGTAATTTGTCAGGATTTTAAATGCTGAAAAATACCCATAATTCGGCTGTGGTTAAGTGGTCAATTACTTTGGGCATTACTGTAACCAATATAAGGATGTGAGGTTTAATGATAACTCAATCCCCATACATAATGTCCAAAGTAATTGACCACTTAACCACAGCAGAATTATTGGTAATTTTTCAGGATTTTAAATCCTGAAAAATTACCAATAATTTTGCTGTGGTTAAGTGGTCAATTACGTTGGGCATTACTGTAACCAATATAAGGATGTGAGGTTTAATGAGATCTCCATCCACATAACTGATAAATATGTGTGAAAAATAAAAAAAATAAAAAATTACATGATGGCGTCCAATATGGACTATCTAATTCTGCTCCAAAAACATGTATATTGATATATGGATGTTTATTGGGGGAAACCGATTATATCAATGATATTTTCATTAACTCGGATCCAAAACCCGACCTACGGGAGCGTGCTTCGTGTGCGACTGTATCTTAAGCATACCGGTATGTGCATATTTAATAAGCCAACAATTGGAATCCCAACAGAGAAGATTGGCGGGGGTCCCTTGCGTATAGACATCGTTGATGATTTCTATAGGAAATCAAATTGACATTTAATAGAGAATTTCGATTAACTGCAATAACTTAAGGAATCTCTAATTAGGGCTGCATGGTAATGAAAAAAAACATATCGAATAACTTATTATTTAACTAACCGAATAACTGATTGCGCTCAAGCCCAATAAGAATATTCCTTAACTTATTGTGCTTAAGCGAAGTTAGATATACCTTATTGCGCTTAAGCACAATATGATATTCCTGTGCAATAAGGAATATTCTTATGGCGCTTAAGTGTAATAAGACATTCCTTATCACACATAAGCGAAATTACATCCATATTGCACTTAAGCGCAATTAATATCTCTCTAATTAGATCGCCCTTGTGAAAATAGTAGAATAATCCTATATTTGTTCCACCCATTGTACCATGGAGATGGACTACACCTCCTGAATTATAGGGAGTTTATGTACTATATATAATATATTCCTTATTAAGAGATACCTTATTGAGTTTTATTATCAAAGCGCAATATGAAAATTCCATCATTGCACTTAAACACAGTTAAATACTTCCATATTGCGCTTAAGCACAATAGAGATTCACATATTGCGCTTAAACACAATTAGCTCTTCTTGCGCTTAATTAAAAGAAATTGTTATAATTGTATTGTAACTATTGTTTTGTCCTTTAATATTTCCCATACATCATGTACACATAAGTTATGCTAGAAAAGTAGTACTATTGTTACTAATAGTACTCGTAGCAGTTAATACCACCTTACTGTCAATATTCTATCATGGTTAGTTTCAAAATCATAACGTTAATTGTTATTACTATTTGTGTGTATTGTACATGTACATCAGTCATCAATTAACAAACTTAAGCAGAGCCTGGTTGAATATCTACCATATATGGTGGGTTATTCCCATCTTCAAGCGGTTGATGTCATTGAGACATTCAATGTTATTTTGCTATTTTGTATGCGAACTAGTAGACCCTCCAATAGCTTATCATTACCACTCGGGACAGTGTGTATTTTTCCTCAATTAATTGAATTTCTTGTTGGGAATATATCATCAAAAAGCTATATACATATCATAAATTAATGTAGTGTGTGTGTTTTATTGGGGGATATGGTGCTATGGGCGTTGGGGGAAATTTAGCAATGTGGCCCAACGACATCAGCGCCGTATTCCTCAATAAAATACACAATCACTACATTAATTTCTTAAATGTACAGTAATACGTATGTACATACATATTTCATAAAATACACTTTCAACATAATATGAAGGGGACCAGACAGCAATCTTTGAGCTTTTGATAGTCCGTCTCCTGATATTATGTGATATTATGTGAGATAATACCTTATTTTGTTTTCTGATTTCAACAAACATGCGAGGGGACAAATAACAGATTTGTGCTGTTGTCGGGCGTCTTGTCGAGATATTTGTTGTGAGAAAATAATTTGCCTGTTCTGAGGAAAATTACCACGTAGATGAGCACAACCGTTTGTGTCTTATTATCTGGACTGCAATGCAATGGACTGAATGTAGATTTCTAATCGTAATTACAAGTCTCAGTAAACTTGAGACCCACATATATGATTAGTGTGTCTGATCACCTGTCATATTGCTATTAGGAGCCGCGGAATGCGGAGTCATTAGCACCAATTAGAACTTAGACGAATTAACGTCCAATTCAAACTATATATGAGCATAACACAATGTGACGTATTTTAAGGGGAGCCCGCACGCTAAGTGGCGTCTTCCGTGAAATGAAAGTCGACGGGACTACAAAAGACTCAGTATGTCAGTATGCCTCTGATTGTGATTGGGGTGAAGGAGAAACAAAAGACTCAGTATGTCAGAATGCCTCTGATTGTGAATGGGGTTAAGGAGAATATCACTCGATCTTTTCTATCATTCTGGCGCCCAACTACTCACTTTGTGACTCTGATTACCATTCCCGCTAGAGCTTCGCGCCCAACTACTATCTTAATGACTATGATTGTATGTTTACACATACTCAATAGCAACGTGTCGTTTTCGTGTCTGGGATCCTGCGTACATCTGTAAATCATTTCCCGATAAGTTATTTCAAATCAAATTAAATTTAATATCGGAACGAGTCTAATCGACTCTTAGTCCCAGTGGCTCATGTATATATATATATAATAATATAATATATATTTCGAACTTTTGCAATGTCAGAAGCATATTTTCTCTCATCCAGGTGTATGTCTATCAGATTCTTAAAAGTCGACAAATCCCGTGCATCAACCACGTCACCTGGTAAACCGTTCCACAAACCGTTCCGCTAATTCTTTGTGGGAAGAAGTATTTACGTGTGTGCTTGTTTTTATGTTGCCTTTTTAGTTTGAATGCGTGGCCCCTAGACTCGTAGGTTGGTATATGTTGATATTGTAACGAGTTATATACTTCGATTATATCACCCCATGTTCTCAGATATTTAACACTTTCATGACGGGAGCTGCACCGGCGCAATAGTAAAGACCATGTGACAATGCATTATATTTTATTCCACACCCATTGACGTGAGGCACATGTATTCAACGGAATCCCAGCCATTGAATACATATTAGTGCATACCTCTAGTGGAATACAAGCCGGAACTATTCTTGTTGACGTTGTCGCCAAGAAAGATGACGTACATTACGTCGATCATCCGCTTTCGGTGATCCCCAATAATTACTGGTTATTTGTCAGACTTAAATCACAATAAAGATAGCTATAGTAACAATGGAGGTGACATTCATGGGTTGAACTTATCTGACTGAACGGTGTAGAATAAATACAGAACACAACTTGCATCATAATCTCGAATCTTTTATCGAACTCGTTGCGGACGGCGCAAAGTTAAATATTTCGCTCGAGCTACGCTCTCGCGAAATATATCCTTGCGCCATCCACAACTCATTCGATAAAAGAGTCTCGATTAAGATGCGCGTTGTGTTCTATCTATATATATGCGAGTCAACCATAGGTCGCCTCGCATATATAAGAGAATACAATTTTTATCATTTTTTTTTACAATTTTTTCTTACATTCTATAACAATGTTTTACAATTTTTGTCTTATATTCTTTAGCAATTTATCATTTTTATAATTGTTCTTACATTCTTTAACAATTTTATCATTTTTTATCATTATTTATTACATGATCCTACCTTTATTCCATCAATAAACCCATTCTATAAATTGTGATATTAAACGTTCGTTTAATAACAGGAAATAGTGCCAGGTGACCTTTGACTTCCGGTTTGTCGACCTGTTAACATTCCGTACGCTACGTCTCAAAATACTATGGCTTCCAATATTTTTCCAACAAACTATTACGAATGAAGAGTTTGAAAAGTTATGTCATTAAATATACGCCATTAAATGCGTTAACAAGTCTATATTTATCTGGGACTATTTCGTTACGCGGGCAAACAACGAATAGTTACGTGAAACGTCATCGCATACCTTATAGAAGCCGACGTTAATTTCGCGTCACATTTGTCGATTTAAGTTTGTTTTGTCGATGTTTTGGATCATGTAATAAATAGAATCTACAACTCGTCCCCAGTTTATAACGGAAATTACAAAACTCGTCCAGTAAATTAGGTCTGGACCTCGCCAAAGGCTCGGTCCAGACCTAATTTACTGGACTCGTTTTGTAAATTCCGCTATAAACTGGGGACTCGTTGTAGGTTACACTGGTGTAAATAAGGTTCGGAGAGACCTCTAGCGGATGCGGGAGGAATATATAGGAGATAATAAAATAGACACTGGGCCCTGATTGGTCAATAGCCTTGTGTGCTTTTTGCATAAAAAAATCATCACACCTCTTCCCTATGATTTCCCATAGGTAAGATAGCCATTGGCACAGGAATTAACCCTTTGTAGTGAAGTTTGAATTTGTTGGTGTGGTCTAAAATATGACAGTATTTTTTTATGCGGATCTGACACTAGTTACGAAAACACAAGATTTAAAGGCGAATTCCCTGCTAGACAGATATCATTTTTTTTTGTAAAAAGTTTCCCGAAATGTCAATTTTTCAGATTAAAAAAAAAAATTGGACCCATGGTTCATATAGCCAACAGCATACGCTAAAACGTTAGCACTGAGGCCTATGGAAAACATTTACACCAGTGTAACCTAAAGGGAAAAATGAACTTTTTGGCATTTTTGATTCCTGGGAGTCACTTTAAAGTATTTTAATGCATTTTTCACAGCCTGGTCTTTCAGTCCAATGAATCTCCCATGCATGGTGTGGCTATTCTTGCTGCTGATGTCTTCTTTCACTTCCATCGGCCAAAAAAATGGTATGATTTTTCATAAAAAATGCCAATTTTTCAAGGTATTTTCAAATAATTTCAAGGTGGTAATTGTCACATGATAATGCAAATTACCCATTACATGAGCATGTCAATGACACACATACCAATTGTTATAAGAAGCTAATCTAACAAGTATTTTGGATTTTATAGCCAGTGATATACAGATATATATAATAAAAGTGTCTCATTTTCACTGGTGGGTATGGCCATTTGAAGGTTAATAGCACTAAAACTTGGACACATTTAAGAAAATGCTTCAGCATTTCAAAGAGAGCATATCTTTGTTCAACTAATTCAATATACACCCACATCCAGTTATCTTGGATCACCCTTGCAGACCTGAAAATGTCATATTTTAGTCTTCCATGTGCTGATAAAGTCATGTGCTTGATGCTCAGCTGATCAGATCTGGACTCAATGACCTCACATCACCAGAAGTTCTCTCATGGAAAGGATCTTGTACAGTCTTCCATAGCTGATCCAAGTTTGCAACACCAGACCCCAAAAACTGTGTGAAAATGGGGCCTGAATATGACTTGTGGTGGAAAAATGTGCTTTTTTGATGAATAATGTGTTACAGAGAGTGGGGTTAAATTGTGTGTGATAAATAAAGAACCACAGAAGTGATATTATTTTTGAACACATTTTTTTCATTCATGGGCAATTCTGAAAAAATGTAGGGTGTTACAATTATTCCGCGAAAAAGCGGGCTATCGCTTTAGGTTACACTGGTGTAAATAAGGTTCGGAGAGACCTCTAGCGGATGCGGGAGGAATATATAGGAGATAATAAAATAGACACTGGGCCCTCATTGGTCAATAGCCTTGTGTGCTTTTTGCATAAAAAAATCATCACACCTCTTCCCTATGATTTCCCATAGGTAAGATAGCCATTGGCACAGGAATTAACCCTTTGTAGTGAAGTTTGAATTTGTTGGTGTGGTCTAAAATATGACAGTATTTTTTTATGCGGATCTGACACTAGTTACGAAAACACAAGATTTAAAGGCGAATTCCCTGCTAGACAGATATGATTTTTTTTTGTAAAAAGTTTCCCGAAATGTCAATTTTTCAGATTAAAAAAAAAATTGGACCCATGGTTCATATAGCCAACAGCATACGCTAAAACGTTAGCACTGAGGCCTATGGAAAACATTTACAACAGTGTAACCTTGTAGATCCTCTATTTCTTACATTTTTGACAATTTTGTTTACCCTTTCTTTCATTTTTTCTTAATTTTTTAACAATTATAAAAAATAATATAAAATTTAGTTTTTTTGTTTTGTTTTTATTATAAATTTTTATTTGAAAAAAGACAAATATATTATGATAATACATGTAGTATATTACAGTTAATGGTTGGTAATAAAACAGTTTTTGTGTCGTTTGTTTTTTTGTTTTTTTTTAGACTGTAGAAAGGTAGAAGAGAAAAAAGAGAGTGGAGTGAATGGTTTTATGAATGCTGTGTTATTTAGTTATATTACATTTCCAGTAGTTATAATACTAAATATAATGAAAATGAAATATTGGGTATATGTATTATTTATAAAAAATTTTGAGTCCCTCACGTTATTAGGTATATATATGCTAATACATAATGCAAAAATATTAACATTGAGGGATTACTAATTAGTGTTAGCATCGAGCTACAGTCTTAAAATTTTGTATATTTATGTAGCGTGATTATGTACGGCGTGGATTGGTGGTATACAATTAATTTTACTCACTATATGATTCAAATAAGTAAGCATACTGTTAGGTAAGCCACACAACAATACACATGTCTGGTCAGCATTCGTGTTAATATAATAATATAAAATTTGTTAGGGCAATGCATTCTCTAATATATGCGAGACGACATATGGTCGATTCGCATATATACGAGAATGCATTGGCACATGGTTTTCGCAAAAATTTAGGAGGCTCCCGTCATGAAAGGGTTAAGAGAAACCAGGTTCAGAATGATAAGGCGATCATTAAATTGGTATGGCCTATTTGTGGATAGTCAATAAAATAATCACTTCAAATCAATGGTCACGCTAGGGTGTGAGGTATAGATTTACGCGCATATCTCAACAATCCCGCATGTGCTCAGTCTAGATCAATACAGACAATCCACAACAGCTAAGCGTCTCATATTATGGAACAAATATATGGAAATCCCGTTAATTTATTTTTTGCAAAATACAGCTAAATACAGAAGATTTCAAAACGTTTAATAAAAATATTGGTTTTGTCTTTGAACAATAAAAGCAGATTACGTTGACAACGTCATTGATGACGTCAAATATAAAAGAAAATGTCTTCACTAAATTATTATGTATATAGTACATAATCACAAGTTTATTATATTAAATGAAGCAATATTCATCATACTTTCAGTATGCTATAAGGTACAATCCTCAGAGTGTGTAATAAACAAAGAACAACACAGTTGTGTGATCATTTTAACATTATTTCACTCGTTTTTCGTGCCGCGAGGTAAAACTTGAATCTATACGGTTCTCGTTTTACCATCGCGTCAGAGCAAATTCGTGCAATAACGTTAGCCTGTTCACACACTTGTGTGTCGTTTTATCTATATATTTTTGAGTTTAATTTTATTCCCATATATCTGTTCCAGACTGTAAAATGTGAAAAACCTGTCCCAATGCATTCTCTTATATATGCGAGTCGACCATAGGTCGCCTCACATATATAAGAGAATGCATTGGCTTAACAACTTTCATATTAATTTTATAATTGTTAAAAAATGTAAAAAAAAAATGAAAAAGAATGGCAAAAACATTATTTCTGGATATGTTCTGGGTACTATGGGTTCACGTGAACAGATTCGTATAGGCTGCGGCTTTAAAATATGCATGTTATAATTGGAGAAGCATATATCCTCCCCCGTCCTCACATCTCGGCAAGATCCTGGCCAGACATTTGAACAAGCTTGATCAAAAACGACAAATTGTTACCATTATACAGATCATGTCTTTCCCAGGGATCATTGACTCGAGCCACAGTGTTACGTAATAGCAGAACTCCCGCTGGTTCTCGAACTCAGTTACGAGACATCCGCCCTCGTTGATTGAAATTCACGGCATGCAGTCACTGATATCGGAGGCATTAAGTTCTGTATTCCGCGCAATATGAAATCACAAAGCAGACCCGCTCATAAAGTTCTGAAATATCGATAACAACAATTTCCTTTATTGGGCAAAATATCTTAGGAAAATCGAGATTCTTGGCTTTGTGCGCAACGATTCGAATCTGATTTATTTGCCTTTCACGGAATACAAATTCGTCGACTAATCAGTTGCGAAGTGTATGTCAATTTCCATGCTATTGCGCAACTTTATCGAGCAATTACATCGATTTCTGTCTTGCGTCTCCGAGAACTCAATATACAAGAAGCATAAGTAGGATAGTGTTCGGGAGACGAAACAGAATGAAGCTGATATAATGCGAATGCGGTTAACCGAATTACCGAATTGGACACAAAGACATACAGACGGTTAGATTAATTGTCATGAATTCGTAACAAGCCAGAACAAATGTTCAATTCTACATAAAAGATCCGAAAATGTGAACATTCAATTTCCCCTATTCGTGATGATATAGTTAACGATTGAACGGTAGATTACTTCCCAACCGTATTGCTATATAAGTAAGGGTTAGAGCACAAGAATTGTTCTTTGCCAGATTCAATCGAGTCGAAGACGAGATTTATTCTGGTAAAGAACAATTCGCGTGCTCTGACCGACTTAGAGCACAATTGATCCCACACAATGCGACAAACTGGAAATGCGCTGTTGAGCGTGTGTTGATCACGTTGCACAATCCGTGCGCTGGCCGCGATTGGACACAATAGCCCGTTAGCCACGCCCAACAACGTGATTAATATGCACTGATCGCCGTTGAATGTGAATAAATATGTATGTCCGAAACAACACGGACTGGTCCTATGCATGCACGTGATTAACGAGTGACCGGTTTTTACCAAAACCGAACAACCTCGCAGATATGCGGCCCAGATCCCATGCAGTTTGGAAAGTCGACTGTGGCAGTCGCATGTGTCATACTGTTATATTACAAGTGGATAATGAATTACGAAAAAGTCGGTCTGCCAGATTACAAGGAGTTTGATCTTCAAGCGCTGGACATGTTAACCCTTTCACTGCCAAGTCCGATTTTTGTATTATATTCATTGTATTATATTATAATCAATAAATTTGAAAAATGATCAAGGAAATATGGGTTGATACAAAAATTTGGATTTGGCACTGAAAGGGTTAACAGCAACCAATTACATTTTGCCAAAGGTTATGCTGCACATGATTATTATTATGCGACAAACGCTGTAACAAGAAAACTGATTCGAAATTACTACCAGTCCATTGGTTCCTCCAGATTATACAGATACCAGTTGTGGTGTTCATTTTCTCGGAACGGTGCCTGCTGTATAATTTTCTTCGCAGTTTATTCACAGTGACGTCAACGATGATCTCGGATGGATTTCTTCTGTAATTAAATATCTGCCAGATGTATATGCAAAGTTATAGTACACATATCTATTTTCATCGCAGTTTAACCTCAATGTCAAAATAGCATATTGAATACATATATATGGCTTAAAACAGCCACTGGCATTTAAGAGACTACATCAACTCCCGGTCCTCCTGAATTCCACAAACCAGGTCTCGCAATTAAACAATGCACTATAAGCATAGCTTCTCATTAATGTCTGTTATTTAGCGACAATGAGTGGTATTTAAGCTAACAAACTAGAACAAAACATGTTGCAAAATGGAAGAGAAATTATATGGAATTTATATCTCGATCAGAAAAGGTCACTATGTTAGATTCGATGGGATCTAAGGCCGTTTTGGAATTTGTTTTGTGGCATATACAGTTGTAATATCGATCGTATTGTGTTGACAAATGGAACCTTTTTGCTATGTTTGTCTCCAGCTGATTATGCATACAACTCTCTCGCGCCATTCCGGAACTTCCATCATATCTGTTTACTGACCCTCTGTATTCTTGACTAGCAGATCGAAATGTTATTTTCAAAGTAACCAATTGCACTGGCGGATGACGCAGTCGATATTAGATTTGTAATTGGACGATGAAATATGCTGCAAATCCTCATAATGCCCTCCATATAAGGAACACAAGGAGTTATGTGCAGTTCACAAGTGTTTGTGGTTTCGCGCGTCTGTTTCTTTCCAGTGGTTTGTATACCCGTTGCCATGTATCCACATGAGTTCACGTGGGCTTCAGGCAATGTCTAGCTAAAACCTGGTGCTAAACAATAGACGTAGGCAGCATGGTCTTAGTAGCAATTGAATGACTATTTCTGTATGTCACCGAGAATTAAAGATGGTCTATCTCTTCCCATCAAGAAGTATATAGATTCCAGGGCATACGAGAATATATATATGAACCGAGGAAACATGTCAGACAAACCTAACAATTAATGTCAATTTTATTTACAATTTCCAATGACATTCATGGGAGTTTTTTGGGGGCTAGCTTTATAACAGAAATCCGCCAGTGGCAACCAGTCTGTCACAACTGAGGAGAATTCTTGTAAATAGACAAACATTCGAGATAATGTTAAAAATGTACTTACTTCCAAAAATGGAGTACGGAGACGTTGTTTGGGATAATGCCTCCTGTTACCTCCCCTCGGTCGCATATATACCGATGCTGGTAGAATAGTAAGTGGTCTTGCACGTTCGGTATCTGATGAAAGAGTTCTATGTGAACTCGGATTGCCTCCACCCCACCAATATGTTACCAGCTACCCGATGAAGCATCTCGATGCCCCATTAGACACCCTTTGCAATATATAAACTACTTTGCGAATACGATCCGCTTCAAATCGAGTTTCATTCCTTCCTTGATCCCTGAATGGAATATATCATGCAAAACCACTACCAACAACAAAAAGCTGAATGACCCCTCATCAGAATCAAAATTTGAAACCTCAACATACTATCATGCAGGTCAGAGTAGATTAAACATTTTCACTGTGGAGTTGGAAATAGTGCAGTGACCTAAACGTTGTAAAATATGACAAATAAATCTCAGCTCATTCGAACTATACATGACTGGTAATTCATGTGAAGACGCCCACCATTTTTTCTTCAGTTGTTCTATGTATGCAGAATAAAGAAATCGTATGTGGGCACGTTTTGGGTGAACTCAATGTGGCCATTATCTGGGAAAACGATCTCCTGCTTGGTATACCGCACTAGAGTGAAACACTGAATCGCGCTTGTTTGAGACAGTACAATCATCGGCAGACCGTTTCTCATAATTATCGTAATTCTCACAAAATAGTTTCTCTTACCCCAACTGCAATACATCTGAATTAAAACCATATTGTATATTTATTAGCGCCGATCCTCTACCCACACACATATCATCATTTATTATATATAATGGGTGTAATATATATATTGTATATTTGGGTCACAATAAAGTTGTTCAAATAAAACAATAAAATATTGTTTAACCCTTTCTTGCCGGGAGATGCGCTGGTGCAACAAGATAGATCCTGTGCCAGTGCATTCTCTTATATGTGGGAGTCTCCTACATGGAGCATTGCATACACAAGAGAATGCACTGGCTTACAATGTCAAGGAAACTTTTGTTAGGCCAATGTATTCTCTTATATATGCGAGGCTGTTTTTTCTTCTCGCATAATTCCAGGAAGCCCCTGTCATGAAAGGCTTAAAGAAAGTAAGTGGTATGGGGATTGAGTTATCCAGCATCTGAATTTGGCATCTGTCGTATCTTTGTCTATACTATCTTTCAATGGCTACATGAATTTCTTTGTAGCCAACTATGACTTGGTATGAGGTTGCGCCAATCAAGTTTAATATGCTGATTTGAGACTGAAACTTTTGAAGACGCGGTCGTTTTAGATCAAAGTCAAAATTGAAGTTATGAGAGGCCATTCCGAGATCGAGATAACTTAACCATATAAGAACGCGGCGACAATGATGAGATCTGATGTCGAGAAGCACATACACCGAAAATAAAATGATTAACAAACTGCACATGCCAAGAATAATGTGACTAGCATGTAATGTGTATATAATTTACTGTGACTTGCGCTGTAACCATGTGTACGGTATACGAACAAGACATATTCCAACTAAATGCATGTAAATCGCTACAGGTACATTGCCGTTATAGTTCGTTTTTTCACATAAAAATCCAGTTGGATCACACACATTTGAATACCATGTAATGGGTATCCACATGTCTAGACCTTCGTCTCGCAAATTATTCCTCTGTGTCGTAGAATTGTTGTGAAGTGTTCGTTCCAAAAACGGACTAATGAGTCCTTAATCTTATAAAGTGCAAATTAAAGTTCGACGACTTCTAAGAAAGGCTTATTATGATCCTTTCAGAGATTCAATGAAATTGTGATCACCTGTCTATGTTTTCCACTCCCATCTTCTCCAAAACGCCACCGTGCAGGATATTGCCACCGTAAAATACTTGAATCACGCTCTCTAATTTCACATCCAATCTAAAGGATCGCTATCGGAATGACTTATTGCGGCAATATTGGCTTCTCTGTCGATTACAAAATTATATAGGGGAGCATAATAAAATTCACATTTCCTCATGTGCTTATTGCAGAACCGCTGTGCGCGTCGTTTAAAGGTCAAGGCGGTACACTACTGGATGCATAATTTTCAAATCATATTATCTCGTAATTATGTGTTCTACAATTTATGACATTTCCCATCGGCTATCTGTCGATATCTCGCCTCAAATTACAGTGCATTCTTTAATATGTGTTGGCTGCTGTATATAGGACGCTGTGTTGTGGATGCAATTTTTTCTTACCCTTGTACTATTTCATGCAAGCACGCATTGCAGTGCATGCCAGTCGACCAGTCCTGGGGTAAATACTATGAAACTTTTACAAATTGTTAAATTGTACTAATTTGTTAATACTAGCAATTGTAGTTAACAACAAAGCTTCGTAGTACTGCTGGCTGGAATAATTGTGAATACCAAAAGAGGTCTTTAAACGGAATATTACCCAAAACACCTTAATATGAAAGACATTGCATGTGCATCAGAAGGTAAATTCCATAGAAGGGGTCTGGAATCACAGCGCTTTACTAAAGGGCTGTGATGTAATTGGCATTTAAGAAGAATTTTGTGTTTACAAGTTAGCGGTTAGCGCCAGCACAATCAAAGCTTGTAACTAAGTTTGCTGGTAACTTTTGCTTATAATTGTCATTAAGAATTTACCAAGCGAAAGAGGTCTGTAACTAATTGTTACAAATTTGTAAGTTGGAAATAACAAGTCCATAAACTTTTTCAAAACTTATTGATGTTCAACAAAAGAAATACCAAATTTCAACAGTCCTCACAATTACAAATGATGTGTATTGCATGCGTTACTCCTAATAATTAACAAATGTAGTTACGCAGTTAGGTTATCATCCCCACCCACATTATATACAATCGACCATAATGTATATGATTGAGGTAGAATGTTTGAAAATTAACTCTACACACTGAGCATGGTGTTCAATTTTGAAGTACCATACACATATATGCTATTTGTTAAAACGTCTGCAAACTTCTACTCCTTGGTATGGTGCTTGGGGGGGTGGGGGGCTCAAAACACTCACTCGTGTGTGTCAACGTATTCCCTCTGCTTGACCATAAGATTCTAAGAATTGATCTAGACTATGACAAAAGATTGGAGCGACTCAAAATTCCCACACTCCAATACAGAAGACATATAGGCGACATGATAGAGTGTCATAAAAATCTGTAACACGTATGATCAGGAAGTTGCAGACATACTAACTAGAAATACTGACAAAAGAACTAGAGGACACAATTACAAATTATATCTACAGGGATCAAATTACAAAACAAGAAAATATTCATTCAGCCAGAGAGTAGTGGAAACATGGAACAACCTACCAGAAAAAGTTGTATATTCAGAAAAAATGAATCAATTCAAGAACCTGGACCACCATTGGGATAAGCTATAGGTGAAGTACAACTTTAAGGCTGAATTGGAAACAAATCTTACAATCTCTCAAACATGCAACAGGTCCCTATCAGATAATTCTCTAGTTGACGTGTCATGTACAAGTATAAATGAGGTGGATACAGTGGCAACCACATGAGCCAGCGTCCACTAAAAGCATAAGTAACCATAAGTAAGTAAAGTAAGATCACTGATAGACGTTCACCCATTCGCCTACGTTGTCAGCTCGTTAATTAAGTAAAATCGATATTCTCTCACCGGGATAGCATACTTTCCTTGTGATTACTACTGAAAATTCTGATATTAAGAACGTCTAAATATTGTGAACCAGCAGTTGTAATGTCGACTAGTTCCTACCAGTAACATCTAATTGAAATACGCTTATATGCTCCTACAAAACCTCCCTGTTGTGTTATGGAACCATCAATTGCTACTCGCCAATTACAAATAATACATGGACATTAAAGACATATTATGTACTTGTTCGGGTGCGTGAAACCGACCAAGTTAGAATTCAGGCGCTATGATAACTGGAGGAATGTAACATTCAACTAATATCGCCGAAAATTTGAAGCATGTCGACCGTACCACTCCATGGAAAACATCGTCAGAACTACGCTCAATTGTAAATATTTACTACTCGAGTCCGGTCGCATCTATCGGCGACAAACTATTGAAAACGTTTCGCCATGAGTGTCACTTCATTTAATTAATATATAATAATGAAGATGTGTGTTGTAAATTTGAATATACTATTTGTAAAAAACACTACTTTGAACAAGATTATTCTCCATTTGTATTTGATCACCATACCGGAGTGTTTCACATCACTTTAATAAAATTTGTAGTTACAACTACAATTAATTCGATCATGTGGATTTTTACTATACTAAACGGGTACGAAAGCGCTGGTGAAATTTCAAAAATACCGGATGACGGTTGTAAATATATTTCATAGTATTGACCACATGTTGCTTCTTATGTTCACACTCATACCATTCCACAAATTTAATGCGATTCGTTCGAAAATATGATTCTCGGCTGTCATGCATCAGTTCCAGGTAAACATCACCGAACTTCAGAACAAATTTTAAGTGTAGCGCATTTCAAAGCAATTCTATTATTTCTTTATTCCAACACTTATTCAGTAGCCCATACGCCCACTGATAATTCATATAGTGATGAATGTATCTGATATTTCCTATGAATGCTAAGTTCGCTGGTGGAAGGACATGCAGCTGGTTTAGTTCACGGATTGCTGTAACTGTTATTTCCCTTGTTTCTGTTGTTGGACACAGCGAATATCTTTCATATGTACATTTGAAACACATTTTGAATTGTTTATCAAGTATAGCGATAGATGGATTTCAATATACTTTGGTATAGCGATAGATGGATTTCAATATACTTTGGTATAGCGATAGATGGATTTCAATATACTTTGGTATAGTGATAGATGGATTTAAATATATTTTGGTATAGCGATAGATGGATTTCAATATACTTTGGTATAGCGATAGATGGATTTCAATATACTTTGGTATAGCGATAGATGGATTTCAATATACTTTGGTATAGCGATAGATGGATTTAAATATATTTTGGTATAGTGATAGATGGATTTCAATATATTTTGGTATAGCGATAGATGGATTTCAATATATTTTGGTATAGCGATAGACCAGTATTAGGGAAAGTATATCCAATCTGCATACAATAGCTTATCACCTTAGTTGAGGACCTTATTTGGGCTCTAAAAAATAGCTCACTTTTCCAATCATACAGATCCATAAAAACAAATAATGAAAGTGTCAATGACACTGTAGCTCAACTTGGAAAGGGAATAATTTAATATATTACAGTCAATGGAGCGATTAGGAATGTGGAAAGTTGAATGTCTAATACTAGTTTATAGACATGAAGAGAAAAGTAAAATCCAAGATGGCTGCTGGCGGCCATGTTTTCAGCCGAATGACCCCAAAATGAGTCATTCCCAACTACATGTCATCGTTAACATCAATGACAAATTTTATGACGATCAGACTAAAGGTACGACCTGTGGCCCGTGCTAATGGATTAAATTTTGAAATCCAAGATGGCCACTGGCGGCCATGTTTTTTGTCCGAATGACCCCGAAATCAGACTAAAGGTACGACCTGTAACCCGTGGTAAAGGATTTAGTCATACAAAGAGTAAAATCCAAGTTGGCTGCTGGCGGCCATGTTTTTTGGCCAAATGACCCCAAAATGACTCGTTCCCATCTACATGTCATTATTAACATTCATGACAAATTTTATGATGATCAGACTAAAGGTACAACCTGTAGCCCGTGCTAAAGGATTTAGTCATACAAAGAGTAAAATCCAAGATGGCTGCTGGCGACCATGTTTTTTGGCCGATTGACCCCAAAATTACTCGTTCCCATCTACATGTCATTGTTAAGAACCATGACAAATTTTATGATGATCAGACTAAAGGTACGACCTGTAGCCCGTGCTAAAGAATTTAGTCTTACAAAGAGTAAAATCCAAGATGGCTGCTGGCGGCCATGTTTTTGGCCAAATGACACCCAAAATTACTCGTTCCCATCTACATGTCAATATTAACATCCATGACAAATTTCATGATGATCAGACGAACAGTACGACCTGTGGCCCGTGCTAATGGATTAAATTTTGAAATCCAAGATGGCTGCTAGCGGCCATGTTTTTTGTCCGAATGACCCCAAAATGACTCGTTCCCATTTACATTCCAATTTCAACAGCCATGAAAAATTTTATGATGATCAGACTAAAGGTACGACCTGTAGCCCGTGCTAAAGGATTTAGTCATACAAAGATTAAAATCCAAGATGGCTGCTGGCGGCCATGTTTTTCGGCCAAATGACCCCAAAAGTACTCGTTCCCATCTACATGTCAATATTAACATCCAAGACAAATTTCATGATGATCAGACGAACAGTACTAACTGTGGCCCGTGCTAATGGATTAAATTTTTAAATGCAAGATGGCTGCTGGCGGCCATGTTTTTTGTCCGAATGACCCCAAAATGACTCGTTCCCATCTACATTCCAATTTCAACGGCCATGACAAATTTTATGATGATCAGACTAAATGTACGAAGAGTAAAATCCAAGATGGCTGCTGGCGACCATGTTTTTTGGCCGAATGACCCCAAAATTACTCGTTCCCATCTACATGTCAATATTATCATCCATGACAAATTTCATGATGATCAGACAAACAGTACGACCTGTGGCCCGTGCTAATGTATTAAATTTTGAAATCCAAGATGGCCGCTGGCGGCCATGTTTTTTGTCCGAATGACCCCAAAATGACTCGTTCCCATCTACATTCCAATATCAACAGCCATGACAAATTTTATGATGATCAGACTAAAGGTACGACCTGTAGCCCGTGCTAAAGGATTTAGTCATACAAAGAGTAAAATCCAAGATGGCCATGAGTGTCACTTCATTTAATTAATATATAATAATGAAGATGTGTGTTGTAAATTTGAATATACTATTTGTAAAAAACACTACTTTGAACAAGATTATTCTCCATTTGTATTTGATCACCATACCGGAGTGTTTCACATCACTTTAATAAAATTTGTAGTTACAACTACAATTAATTCGATCATGTGGATTTTTACTATACTAAACGGGTACGAAAGCGCTGGTGAAATTTCAAAAATACCGGATGACGGTTGTAAATATATTTCATAGTATTGACCACATGTTGCTTCTTATGTTCACACTCATACCATTCCACAAATTTAATGCGATTCGTTCGAAAATATGATTCTCGGCTGTCATGCATCAGTTCCAGGTAAACATCACCGAACTTCAGAACAAATTTTAAGTGTAGCGCATTTCAAAGCAATTCTATTATTTCTTTATTCCAACACTTATTCAGTAGCCCATACGCCCACTGATAATTCATATAGTGATGAATGTATCTGATATTTCCTATGAATGCTAAGTTCGCTGGTGGAAGGACATGCAGCTGGTTTAGTTCACGGATTGCTGTAACTGTTATTTCCCTTGTTTCTGTTGTTGGACACAGCGAATATCTTTCATATGTACATTTGAAACACATTTTGAATTGTTTATCAAGTATAGCGATAGATGGATTTCAATATACTTTGGTATAGCGATAGATGGATTTCAATATACTTTGGTATAGCGATAGATGGATTTCAATATACTTTGGTATAGTGATAGATGGATTTAAATATATTTTGGTATAGCGATAGATGGATTTCAATATACTTTGGTATAGCGATAGATGGATTTCAATATACTTTGGTATAGCGATAGATGGATTTCAATATACTTTGGTATAGCGATAGATGGATTTAAATATATTTTGGTATAGTGATAGATGGATTTCAATATATTTTGGTATAGCGATAGATGGATTTCAATATATTTTGGTATAGCGATAGACCAGTATTAGGGAAAGTATATCCAATCTGCATACAATAGCTTATCACCTTAGTTGAGGACCTTATTTGGGCTCTAAAAAATAGCTCACTTTTCCAATCATACAGATCCATAAAAACAAATAATGAAAGTGTCAATGACACTGTAGCTCAACTTGGAAAGGGAATAATTTAATATATTACAGTCAATGGAGCGATTAGGAATGTGGAAAGTTGAATGTCTAATACTAGTTTATAGACATGAAGAGAAAAGTAAAATCCAAGATGGCTGCTGGCGGCCATGTTTTCAGCCGAATGACCCCAAAATGAGTCATTCCCAACTACATGTCATCGTTAACATCAATGACAAATTTTATGACGATCAGACTAAAGGTACGACCTGTGGCCCGTGCTAATGGATTAAATTTTGAAATCCAAGATGGCCACTGGCGGCCATGTTTTTTGTCCGAATGACCCCGAAATCAGACTAAAGGTACGACCTGTAACCCGTGGTAAAGGATTTAGTCATACAAAGAGTAAAATCCAAGTTGGCTGCTGGCGGCCATGTTTTTTGGCCAAATGACCCCAAAATGACTCGTTCCCATCTACATGTCATTATTAACATTCATGACAAATTTTATGATGATCAGACTAAAGGTACAACCTGTAGCCCGTGCTAAAGGATTTAGTCATACAAAGAGTAAAATCCAAGATGGCTGCTGGCGACCATGTTTTTTGGCCGATTGACCCCAAAATTACTCGTTCCCATCTACATGTCATTGTTAAGAACCATGACAAATTTTATGATGATCAGACTAAAGGTACGACCTGTAGCCCGTGCTAAAGAATTTAGTCTTACAAAGAGTAAAATCCAAGATGGCTGCTGGCGGCCATGTTTTTGGCCAAATGACACCCAAAATTACTCGTTCCCATCTACATGTCAATATTAACATCCATGACAAATTTCATGATGATCAGACGAACAGTACGACCTGTGGCCCGTGCTAATGGATTAAATTTTGAAATCCAAGATGGCTGCTAGCGGCCATGTTTTTTGTCCGAATGACCCCAAAATGACTCGTTCCCATTTACATTCCAATTTCAACAGCCATGAAAAATTTTATGATGATCAGACTAAAGGTACGACCTGTAGCCCGTGCTAAAGGATTTAGTCATACAAAGATTAAAATCCAAGATGGCTGCTGGCGGCCATGTTTTTCGGCCAAATGACCCCAAAAGTACTCGTTCCCATCTACATGTCAATATTAACATCCAAGACAAATTTCATGATGATCAGACGAACAGTACTAACTGTGGCCCGTGCTAATGGATTAAATTTTTAAATGCAAGATGGCTGCTGGCGGCCATGTTTTTTGTCCGAATGACCCCAAAATGACTCGTTCCCATCTACATTCCAATTTCAACGGCCATGACAAATTTTATGATGATCAGACTAAATGTACGAAGAGTAAAATCCAAGATGGCTGCTGGCGACCATGTTTTTTGGCCGAATGACCCCAAAATTACTCGTTCCCATCTACATGTCAATATTATCATCCATGACAAATTTCATGATGATCAGACAAACAGTACGACCTGTGGCCCGTGCTAATGTATTAAATTTTGAAATCCAAGATGGCCGCTGGCGGCCATGTTTTTTGTCCGAATGACCCCAAAATGACTCGTTCCCATCTACATTCCAATATCAACAGCCATGACAAATTTTATGATGATCAGACTAAAGGTACGACCTGTAGCCCGTGCTAAAGGATTTAGTCATACAAAGAGTAAAATCCAAGATGGCTGCTGGCGGCCATGTTTTTTGGCCGAATGACCCCAAAATGACTCGCTCCCATCTACATGTGATTATTAACATTATTGACAAATTTTATGATGATCAGACTAAAAGTAGGACCTGTAGCCCGTGCTAAAGGATTTAGTCATGCAAAGAGTAAAATCCAAGACGGCTGCTGGCGGCCATGTTTTTTGGCCGATTGACTCCAAAATGACTCGTTCCAATCTACATCTCATTGTTAACATCCATGACAAATTTTATGATGATCAGACTAAAGGTACGACCTGTAGCCCGTGCTAAAGAATTTAGTCACACAAAGAGTAAAATCCAAGATGGCTGCTGGCGGCCATGTTTTTGGGCCGAATGCCCCCAAAATTACTCGTTCCCATCTACATGTCAATATTAACATCCATGACAAATTTCATGATGATCAGACGAACAGTGCGACCTGTGGCCCGTGCTAATGGATTGAATTTTGAAAACAAAGATGGCCACTGGCGGCCATGTTTTTTGTCCGAATGACCCCAAAATGACTCGTTCCCATCTACATTCCAATTTCAACAGCCATGACAAATTTCATGATTATCAGACTAAAGGTACGACCTGTAGCCCGTGCTAAAGGATTTAGTCATACAAAGAGTAAAATACAAGATGGCTGCTGGCGGCCATGTTTTTTGCCCGAATAACCCAAAAATGACTCGTTCCCATCTACATGTCATTGTTAACATCCCTGACAAATTTTATGACGATCTGACAAAAGGTACGACCTGTAGCCCGTGCTAAAGGATTTAGTCATGCAAAGAGTAAAATCGAAGATGGCTGCTGGCGGCCATGTTTTTTGGCCGAATGACCCCAAAATTACTCGTTCCCATCTACATGTCAATATTAACATCCATGACAAATTTCATGACGATCAGACGAACAGTACGGCCTGTAGCCCGTGCTAATGGATTGAATTTTGAAATCTAAGATGGCCGCTGGCGGCCATGTTTTTTTTCCGAATGACCCCAAAATGAATCATTCCGGTACAAATGTTGATGTCAACAGCTATGACAAATTTCATAATGATCCGATCAAAGGTACGACCTGTAGCCTCTATTGTTGACGCCTTACGTACACACGCACACACGCGCACACGTACACACGTACACACGGACGACGGACGACAAAGCCATGGCAATAGCTCAAACTTTACAAAGTAAAGTTGAGCTAAAAATGTAGCAATGCTAATTCTCTAAACTATAAGTCCCGGGGATATGCCACGCTTGGTGTTGCGCTTGTTCATGACTGTGCGTATCCCATGAGTGTAGTTCTGGTGAAAGCGGTTTATCGAAGGAGTAGGAATATCCCGAATCTCCGGAGAGGTGTTAAAAGTGACGAAAAGCCCGTGACCTTGCGTATATACGAACACATAGCACTCGTAAATCTCCATTAGAGCAGGATATGAACGCGCCCGTTCGCCCACTGACAATTCACATAGTGATGAATGTCTCTGGTGTTTCCTGGGAATTCTAAGTAAGCTGATTCCTAAACTTCCACGGACGATTTTCTCAGGGGAACGGACGCGGCTCAATGATGGGGGAGCTATTGCTCCCCATTAATAGCTCCCAATTCAACGCGGTGTTAGCTGGTGTTATTCTTAACGATAGGACGTGGTATGGAATATATCAGACCCAGTTACTATCCCCTATACGTTTGTTGTAAACACACCCCATCCCATTTGAGATCACGAGACTACACTTGTACCATTTCTGTACTCCAGAATGATGAGATGGAACTCTGCATTTATAGGAGGTTCTGATTGTCAATGGTACAGCTCTACATGACATGGCTCAATTGAACTTTGATGTTGTATGCTTTATTCTCTTATCCAAAATAATACAGGACATTGAGAAAGAGACACATTTACGAAAAATATAAATAGACCCTCCGGACGACATACATATATCGTTATAATAATAACAACAACAATAATAAAAATAATCATCAACAACGTTGTCCTTCGTCGTGGTCATCAATCATCATCGTCGTCGTTGTACATATCCGTCGCCATCGTCAATTAATCGCATCATCATCATCATCAACATCACCATCATCATCATCATCATCGTCGTCGTCTTGGTCGTCAATTTCGTCTTCATACTCTCCGTCGTCTTAGCCATCATTCTCGTTATGGTCAGCATTATTATCATCCTCTTTATCATCGTCGCCTCAAACTTCATCTTCAACATCATCGCCATCTTCACCACCATCATCATCACCACCATCACCATCACCATCACCACCATCCACATCCTCATTGTCGATTAAGACTGGAATGCAGTAATTTAAATCATGATCTTCACTGCAATCATTTGAGAGATAGCCCTTTATGCATATGTGGTGCCGAAGAAACAGCAGAACAGTTTCTGTTTTATTGTCGCAGATTCTCTGCTGAACGAAATAGGTGCTTCACATGGTTAATACGACCAGGCATAGCAACCGTGTTACTCGGAAACCGCGAACTGTCACTGGAAGAGAAAATAGATTTTGTTCTGAAGGTTCAAAAGGTTATATTCTCAAATAGAACTTTCCCTAAATCGCCCTCTGTGTAAATAATAAAAATTCCTGCCTATTCATGAAACAAGGTGAACGTGTAAAAACACCCACATCGAAGTGACCAAATATACAGTATAATTCAGAAAACGAGAAAAATATCTCATATCTCATATTTCGGTTCTCGTGCATGAACATGTGGAGTTGCTCGTAATAAGTAAATAAGATGCATCACTCTTGTCGTTTGATCTTGAAAGTCTGGAAGCAATAGGGGTGAAGTAAAAATTATCTGTTAAAGTTTTTTTTTTCTCTATGGATTGTGATTCTGGGTGGTGTGTACATCAATTTCTAGGTGGGTGTGAAGATCTCACCCTTGAGAATTTCCTATACTCCAAGATGGCGTCCAACATGGCCGCCGTAGTAGAGAATATGAACTAAGTCAGTTTAATCTGTTTTGTTGGAAACTATATCTCATGAAATGTACTCAAATTTATATGTTATTTGGATGCTATTACATTATACTACTGTTTGTAGAAAATATTGGCACTCCATTGGAAAGATGGCTGCCAAAATGGCGACCGGAATGTGAAATATATATTTTTTTTTCACTCATATCTCCTATATCCATAGATATTGCTTTGGACTGGTTGCAAATTGTGCCTTGTTTCTTGTTATTCATATCAGATTATCATTTGCTCAGTACTACATCTTGTTCATTTCGTCTCAGCCACTGCCAATCCCTAACAAAATTGATCTTCCAGAATGTGGTATGAAATTTTCCCAAAAACTCAATATTGGTTCCTGGCCGTATTTTAATGTGAAGTGAACGTATTTGAAGGAATTAATAAACGAGTGTGAGTACTGCCTATAAAATAGAATCCCATTAGGGCCTAAAACGGTTACTATTGTTTTTGATGGCAGTCAAAATGGCAAAAAATGAATAGAACATTATATATTTTGTCCTTATGCGATTGCTTGTCATGACTGATATATGCATTGCGTTGGCATTAGATACATTAAAATGAAATACTTTTAATAGGACACACTATAAGACAATACGAACATGGAAAATCACATGCACATATGATATGATATATATATATTTTTAGAAGACAAGAGACCCCCCCCCCCGCGCTATATTTCATTTATTCAATATACAACCTTGTATAGCTTAGTGCCGTGACCTGAACTATGTGGAGAATGCACACTCAGAGTATGACAATAATATGATTGCTGCATACTGACGTGGTCAAGATTAATCCTATGTACACGGCAATTTGTTTTATAATGGTCTTGTAGGCAATGATATGAGTATGTCTCAGACTAATTGAATTGGATATTTCCATATTTCCAAAAGCTGTACAACATCAAATGTTGTTATGCCCTAGTAGATCAGGGAGATCATTTGATCACAGCATCATCAAAGGAAGATACGTTGGGCTACTGGTACAATGTAACGGTGTTATCATTACATTCAATTATCACTCACACACGTTCAGATGACAGCATCGAACCTTGCATGTATGCAGATTGGGGAGATATCCCATAATTGTCGAAATTAAGTGCAGAGCAATATCATATTGGTCAAAACTAGTATCACACGAAAGATCATAATTAGCTAGGAATGTATTCCTTCTACTCGGGTATCTCAATGATAGTGATGCCATACTACAAAACAAGTTTAATGGATTTCTTTTTTCAAAGAAACGCTCCATGAAGTAAATATGGAAAGTACTTGGCGGAATCAGTCGCCATGCAGTAAGCACGGCTGATATGAAACTCATGAAAGCGAAATTAATAGAACAACACGCAAGTTGCCTCTTCGGCAATCTAAATGTGTCTACATCAAGTCGTGTCAACTTTTATAGAAACAAAAAGGATTCTGTCAGATTGAGCCGATACTTAGTATATATATGCCCGCTCATCTGGCTACTTATTTACTGAAATTTAGAACAGCCAATCACAGACTACTGGTGGAGCAATGCAGATGGAATAAAAGTACACGTAAAGGCACGAAATGCCCGTTATGTGGCGAAAAAATTTGTGATGAATACCATTTTGTTATTTTGTGTACAGAACGACCTGCGAGAAATTTATTTCCCGAAGTATTACTGGGAAAATCCTAACAGAAATATATTCTGCAGATTGTTGTCACTGCTAAATATAAGTATATTGAAAAGAGTGAGCATTTTCTTTAAATTAGCGTTTAAAAATTTACCATGACGCTGGTATAATATTAAACTATATATAAAATAAATATTATATGACTTATATACCATTTAAGAAACATATTCCTTAATTATTTGCCTTTCTTATTAATACCATATAATATGAATTTATTGATGTACATACATGTTATGTATTGTTTGTATATTTGTATATTGCAGCATGTTGCAACTTCGATGTTGACTTTGCAAATAAACAATGAATTAATCTTGCGATCATGAGAGCAAAATATCCCGCGTCTTGCAATCGTCATTTTGGTGCAAAATTTGTCAGTCGAGTCTCATAACAAAATGCATTATTTCGCAGTTCCATCAGAAATCAATTCATAATCCAAGTAATTTCTGTTTATTTCACACGCGAAAACCCAATCGCAATTCACAACGCGAGACTTCTATTAAATAGCAGAAACTAACTCCGATGTGGGATTGAACGACGTTTTCATCAGGCTAACACGAATTTGTCGCGGGAAGTCGTCCCTTGGGATATGCCTATCAGATCAACATAGCTTTTCTATTTAGCAGCAAATTCATCATCCCGGAATTTCCGCGAGTTCAGGTCACAACGCAGTATCGAGTGGTGTTCGATTAAATTACTGCGTTTTTCAACTTGGCGCAATCAAGATGCATGCCATGAATACGCGACAGGCAGAGTTGTTTTCTTGTCACGCACGGAAGCTCACACTAAACCCTTCGAGAGTTAAAGTTACACATAATGTCCGTGCATTGTTTTTAAGTCAGCACTTGCATTATTATTGTGTGGGCGAAAAGCTTCAGTAAACATAATTTGGAGACATGAAGTCGTATGCGTCGTATTGGTTTGCGTAGTTATTTTACTAATATTATATCCAAATTGATAACACACAGTCATTCTTATATATTAATTGAATTCATAGACACTCGATGGCGAATCGTTTCCGTTAATTTATCGCCGATATTTGCGTCCCGAGTCGAAAAGTAAATATTATAATTGAGCGTACCGTACCAGTCGATTTGCTTGAGATTTTCGGCGATGTTTGTATGGGTCTTTACATGTTTGTTTCTATAACAGACCCCCCCCCCCCCCCCCGGAGAAAAAGATCCAAAAATACCTGAATTTACCAGTATACTATACCAGATACAAGGCTATTTAACCAAGTACGAGTCTTGACAAGAACGCACCAACTAGCATATCTCTAATAAATTCGCAAAATTGTCATCTCACCCAAGATATCACACAATTCGGCTTACTGGTCATAAAATCGCCTATCTTTTTACATATAACTCGAAAGAATCAAAGTAAACGTTTTCGAGATAACGAACCGAAATCATGCAAAATCTACCGAAAATTTGAGGGAAAAAACGTCTAATTAATTATAAAAATTGTCAAGTCAGCCAAAATATGCCCTTGCACATCCAGTATGCCATAAAATGTCTTTTGTTTGATATTTAACTTGACGTAATCAATCGAAGAGATGCCCACATATCGTACCAAAATTCTCAAGTTCGACACTCGTGATCGTAATAATTGATATCTCTGTGTTATCGGACTCCCAAGTTTATACGAGCTCTTTTTGTGAGTAGATTTCGCAAGTTTTCGATACCACATCTTTCCTTCTTTTGTCGGGTTATATGTCAAAAGAATGGAAATTTCATGGCTATTAAGACACAATGAAGCATATTGTGACTTAAAATACTGGTTTTGGGAATCGATGAGGAATATGGTAGATGGTGCGTTCTTGCCAAAATCGGACTTGTGTGCCTTGTTTCTGGTATATTATATATTGGAAACTTTGGTATTCTCAACATGGGCATATGACTAGACTCTATGACTAGAGCTATGAAATACACAGTGATGACATGAGGAGTCTTTAAGGCCATGCAGCTTCTGACACACATGCTGTTGTACTAATCACAAGCGAAGATCTAGCTGTTCGTGCAGTCATTTTTAGTAAACGTACATCTCCTATATAATTTGAGACTTCCGTATATATATATGTATGTGTGTATATGTGTACTTCATAGAATCGAAAAAGGCTGGTCGGATCGAGCTCAAATTTCGTATATAAGGGTAAAATCCCACGGACACCGTAGTTGTCGCGTTTTGGAGAAGCTCTGAGCACCCTTTCTCCACTCCCAATCATCAAAATCACCGCGAACGGCACTGCGGTGGTTAATCAAGTGATAATTTAATGAGCGTTGTATATGACGCGTCGCTATAAAAAGAGCGTTTGTTTGCAATTCAACGCAACGCAGAGATATACGGGAACAATATTTTGAGTGCTCTCCGCATGCTCGATTGAGTTCAAACTTCCTATCTAAGGGTAAAATCCCACGGACACCGTAGTTGTCGCGTTTTGGAGAAGCTCTGATCAACCTTTCTCCACTCCCAATCATCAAAATCACCGCGAACGGCACTGTCTACACTGCGTCATTATACAGACATGAGCGTGTTGTGTGATTCTTACATACTCAGGGCTTCCTAGGAACGCGGATCGGGTCAGTTTTTCCGCCCTAGGTGATGTTCACCTTGAAACGGGTACCCACAAATTAGATATATGCGTGTTGTGTGATTCTTACGTGCTTAGGGCTTCCTATGAACGCGGATCGGGTCAGTTTTTCCGCCCTAGGTGATTTTCACCTCGAAGCGGGTACTAGACCCCGAAGCCACGACAAATAGTTTTCATGGCTGGCTCAACCGATTTTCGTGGCTGGTTAGCTAGCTAAGCCGGCTCGGTCACGACGTTCGTGGCTGACGAAATATGGCGGCTCAGCCGGCTGAGATGTTATCATTCAGCGTATTTCCGTTTCCGAAATGTTCCTAATCCCCTGTTATCGGTTATAGATGACGTTTTTTTTAAGGTTTGTGGTGAACCCGTAGAATTCCAGACCACACGTAATCTTTTGATGTTGGGCTTTTCCATTACGGCGAAATTCACGAAGGACTGGCATGGATATACTATGTAGTTTCCCATCTAATCGGTATAAGTAGTTACATTGGGACTTCTGTCGACTTCAGACTGCTATCATCACTGCCATCTTGCGATATATGCATGCATCATTGCATGATGAACCGGATAGTAATGATATATACTATTTCAAACTATTTTCTATTCTTATGTGACAAATGCCAGTGATGTCTGAGACTGGGTGTTGTCGATATAAACAATTTATATTTTAACCCTTTCAATACCGAATGGATGCGCCCATTCAGTTATATGAAAGCATGCATTGGGATAGTCTATTCCACATTAAGGGGCCAGATGTTCTGATAATATAACAACCATGCGAGTATGCCAATATTAGGCAATGCGGTTTAGTTCTTTGCGATTCACAGTACAGTTGTGCTTGACATATAAGCCCATGCACATGGCTCAGCCATTTTACAATTCCGGCGGCGGAGATTTTTAAATGTGGCTGGCGTTAGAAATAATATGGCTGGCGGCGGCTTGTGGCCAATATGGCTGGCGGCGGCGGCGTACGATGGCGGCTTCGGGCTCTAGCGGGTACCCACAAATTATATATATGTGTGTGCATGTGTCCTTTATAGACTCGAACCGATTGCGCTCACACTTGCTACCTACAGGAAGTGTCATGAACGGGTTAAATTGTGACCCCGACCTGACCTTTACCTTGAAAATGATCAATTCAAGGTCAAATCGGGTAAAATATTGAAAAACCAAAAATTAATTTTTAAAAAAACAAAACAAAATTAAATTCAAAAATTAAAATTGTCATGTTTCTGACCAACCACGCCAGTGGCGGGCTAACCTGCTAGTCTATTATATATTTTGGAAGATATGTGTGTGTGTGTGTGTGTGTGTGTGTGTGTGTGTGTGTGTGTGTCTGCGCGTGTATCGGTAATCGATGGACTCGAAAACGGCCGAGCCTATTTCGATGAAACTTGGTATGTGGGGATATTTTCGGCCGGGGAGTGACATAGGCATATTAATTTGCCCGTGCGACGTGACTTTGACCTTGAAATCGGGTCATTTCAAGGTCAAACGCCCGAATATCACGGGATTTCGATGAAACTTGGTATGTGGGGGGCCTTTCGGTCAGGGAGTGGCATAGGCCTATTAATCTGACCGTGCGACGTGACCTTAACCTGAAATCGGGTCATTCAAGGTCAAACGCCCGAATATCACGGGATTTCGATTAAAATTAGTGTCTGTGGATACTTTCGTATGGGGAGTCTCATAAGCCTATTCATTTGCCCGTGCGACGAGACCTAAATCGGGTCAATTCAAGGTCAAATCGCGAATTTTGATGGGATTTCCACGAAATTTGATACATGGGGTTACTTTTGTCCACTGAGTGTTTTGGACGGGTCAAATCATGACCCCTAACTGACCTTGACCTTCAAAATTATCAATTCAAGGTCAAATCGGGTAAAACCGGATGGATTTCGACGGGTACTTTTGTCGGGTACTTTTGTCCGGGCAGTGTTTTGGACGGGTCAAAACGTGACCCCACCTGACCTTGACCTTCAAAATGGACAATTCAAGGTCAAATCGCGCAACTCGCCGAGAAGCAGAGGGGAACAGCCCGGGCGAAGTCGGGTCCACCTGCTAGTCTATTATATATTTTGGAACTTCTGTCTGTATGTATACGTGTATGTGTGTGTTATAGACTCGAAAACTGATCGACCGATCCCACACAAATTTGGTATGTAGGCCTACTTTGATCCCGGGAACAATATGGGTGGGTCCAATTTCACGTGCGACCGTGTCCTTGACCTTGACCTCGCTCATATAAGCTCATATAGGAATGTTTCTCGACCTCGACCGATCCGACTCAAATTTGGTATGTAGGTCTACTTTCTTCTCGGGAACAATATGGGCGCGTCCAATTTCACGCGCGACCGTGTCCTTGACCTCGCTCATACACGCTCATATAGGCTTGTTTCTGGACAGACGCTGTATATTCTGCCCAGACGAAGGCGATCACAAAGAAATTCCTAAATAGCCCGGAAGAAGTCGGGCACATCAGCTAGTCTTATCTCAATTGGGGGTTTATCTTGTTTTACCATGATGACCTCTGCGACGAATTGCCCGAAAAATGTTTAATGGTGTGAACGAAGCCTTAGTCGATGCAATTGCTGGAGCCGATACTGGCGAAAGAAGGCTGCATGCAATCAGGAAGTGAATTTCGCATGCAACTTTCCCAAAGAACAGTAAGATTGTCTAGAGGGCTGCTATAAATTAGAATCGACATCTTCTAATGTCATTACCATCAACGAAACGCGCCCGGGGAGGAAAAGTGCTAGATCTGTCGATTGTTAGAAACATAAGATCATTGTATCGACCGAATATGTCAACGCGTCCGTTATTACATTATACTGATGGGGCCCATTTTACATTGTTCGCACTTATATTTCGGTAAATGAATAATAGACTCTCGTCATTTCTTATTGCATCTTGAATTTGTTATTGAAATAGAAAACCTTTGACATTTATCACCATATATTGATATTTGTTGTTATAAGTATAGAATCACCAGTGTGGCTATACGTCATTACACGATAAATGCAATGTCAACACCAGACAGCTCCAGTGCTTTGGTACTAAATTAAATTACATGTACTCTCATTGCTAGGTCCCAATATGGCGCAATATATCAGATACGTTCAGGCAGCTTGCTAATTTGGCAGCGTGAACGAACCCATACATCGTTAGATCATGCCATGAACCTCTACTATATGTCTACGCCGTTATAGAGATCATATTCCACCAGTTCAAAACCTGGGAACGTTTTGATGATTTGACAGGGGTTTATATAAAACGTTTAAAGACACGGTTGGCCTTGGTGGTGGGTATTCTGTGAAAATATTTCCACCCGTCAAAAACCACCACAAACAGAAAGAACAACAAAATGTAGACAGACTTTGTCCGTATACAAATAAGAAATATCGCATAAACAGTTAGTGTGGTCGTCAGAGGGTTCGACCCGGAAGAAATTGGTATAGAAGCGGTTTTGGTGTCATTCGACGCGGGAGAATCTCGTGTATAACATATCCAAAATCCGCTAAAATCCGCTTTGGGCAAAATTCAGGATCCAACATGGCGTCCAACATGGCTGCCGTTAGTCAAAAGATACTCTGACTGAGATTAATTCGATAACAGTGAGAACAAATGTTGTCATATGTATACAAATGTATACATTTTTGCAAAGGTAAAATGTTGTGCCACCTGTTTATGGCAAAAATGGAACCCATCGTCCCAGATGGCTGCCAAAATGGCGGCCTAAACTAGAACATTTGAAGTTTTTGCCTAATATCTTAAAGATCAATTCCTGTTGTTTGATAATGGTTCAGACTGGCGACATTGATTAGTCATATTCATGTTAATTCATCATTGGAGCAATGAAAGATACCATAAATGGGGTCCCAGACTCATCTACACCCTCAAAAATTCGATTTTACAGAACGCGGTATAAAATTCCACAAAACTCTCCATTGTGATTACAGTCATATATCAACAAGAAATGGACAGAACTGTACAATGTAAGTTGGGCATACCAATATCTATAAATACTCCAATTCAATGAAACCCAAATTGGCGCTTTGTCTCAAAATGGCTGCCAAAATGGCTGTCAAAATATGGAAAATGGCGGATATTGATCACAGTGTCATTCAATCCATTATAAGTAGTAGTTGATGAATAAAATTGACTAAATAAATACGAATGTATACCTCTTTAAGATGCCATTATGCTAGCTCTATGTAAAAACTTAAAAATCAGTACCAAACATGGCTGCCAAAATGGCCACCCGATGTGAAAAATACTATTTTCTATCACTTCTGTTTATCACTTGTTGCTCTCTGAACTGGGAAACAATGGGTATATTCTTTCAATGATCGTGTCAACTGATCATTACAGCAATGAATTTCTAATAGATTATATCATAGTTTACTCTGGTCCTTCACTAGTTTTTAACGAATGTGGTATGAAATTTAACCAAAATCGACTTTGGGGTTCTGGTCACATTTGATATTTAGGGATGAACAGATCTTGTCTACAAAATAATTGATCAAATAGACCAAATAGACAAAAAGAAACAATAAATTTTATCTAATATGGTTCCAAAACGAAAATGGTAGACTCTGCCCAGCTTATCACATAATGGAAGTTGTGAGTGGTGGATGCAGTTGATAGTTGGCTCATATACATGTATGTGGCTCATATACATCAAAACTATTTATTTTCAATCTTTTGGTGGCTTCCCGCGGGTTGACAAAATCTCGACTCATCAGTGCTATAATGTCGGTATTTGATACCATTCGAATCGTGAGAAAAAATCCAATCCGATGGGCCAAACTGTCCTTGCATTGGATGACACATATTCGCACAAACCAGTGAAGCAAATGTCGTATCTCCAGCGATCTTTACAATTATTCGTGCTATGAGGTCGTATGTCCAACAGCAGCCAATCGGACGCTTCAGGTTGTCCACGTGACTTCTGTTTTGTGTTTGTGAATTATAAAATGTGTGCTATATGGCAGTATCTCCATGTTAGTCACGTGATCATTTGGTGATTTAAATTTTGTGATTGTTCCACACATTTCTGTATGATGATGCACATGGGTGAATTTTCATAGTGTAGAATAGGCACTTTTTAGTTCACAGACACATGCGATTGCCACCATATATAGCTTAATCTGCATTTATTAACACAACTTCATTATAGCACGGAAACGAATCGTCGCTGGCATGTCATATCTCCAAACAAGCTATTGCTTTTTAAAAGAAAACGAGGGAATAAACAGAAAACAATATGTGGTTCAATGAACAGCTAATGTCAGTTTTCATTGGGATAAATACAACAATACGTCATGCTTTGTCAACATTAGGAGAAATGTTGTCTAAAAACTTCACCCTTCATTTTCTCGGAAAGTTGAATATGTGGGTTACATTATAGCACTGATGCGACGAAATATTAACCATTCGGGCTCGGCCATCATTTTCAAGTTTCAAGCTGGAACTAAATGTAGCCCATGGATTCCCCATTCGACATGTAAGAAAAGTAGTTTTACTCTGATCTCTTCCCAGATATCAACTCTCCGGTAAATGGTGATCTCTTATGTTCTAGAAAATACGTGTGCCAAATACATATATGTATGAAGAAACTATCCCCATACATTGTTTACACATCGACTCCGTAAGTATGTGGAGGTTTTCTTGGACAAGCGGGATTTTCAAACCTCGAAACCGTCCGTACAGACAATAAAAGTTAATAGGAAATGACGTTGGGTGTAGGTCTAGAGTACGTCGTCCGCATGAAATAGTTTTCGTGTCATTAATTTGCACATATTTCGTGCTCTGATGAGCATGGATGAACGCCTTATGTGGCAGTTTGATTGTCTAACATCCGGAAAATAACATGTTCATTGTTCACATTTCTTAGACAAACATGTTGTTAATCACCATGTTCATGTGGCATTTCTATCCAATGACAACCTTGAAATGCCAGTTAATCAAGCTAAATGGTTGATACCTTTACGCCTACGGGTCAGATCCAGCCGTGACGCACATTGTGTCTACATATCATTGATGAAATTCACTAAATGTGTAGAAGATATTAGTGCGTCTATATATGTACTAGAATGTTTCTATCCACATGTATATACCCACAATCGCATGACACGGAATTGTCACATAAAGTGTGAAGGGTATACAATGTACGTGCGAATTTTCATTTTTCCTCTTGATATTGAAGAAAATAATTTTACTTTGAAACTCCCCAGCTCCGATAACCAACTTGCCCACCAATTAAATAAACCCCAGATTATTCGCTTTTCCCTCCTGTCCTTTTCACTTTCGCCAGCACTGGAAAACCTATCATAGCCTGATGCTTCCGGACTACCACCGATGCCCATATATTTGATGTTCCGAATAGTCGTTATAAGTAGAAATGTTGACACTGTGTTTTCAAATAATCCAGATTCGTAGCAATTTAATTTCTTTTTAATTAATTTCCAGATAGTCCCTCGTAATAAGTGGACATCGTGTTGGACCTTGCAGTAGATACTGCTTAGTTGGAACATTTCGGGCTGAACTGATGGTGGTAGTAGATTATTGGCAACATGTTTAATAGGTCTGTCATCGTTAGCTCACAACCGAAGTGTTGTTTCGGCTTTCCTCTGAGCAGAACTTAAATTTCGACAATTTTCGGTGGCCATTTTGGTAGCCATCTTAGCATTTTGAATCGTGATTGGCTACTCATACCCACAAAAAACATTGATTTCAATCAATGATGTGTATTGGTGCCGAATTGGCGTTTTGTCGAATGGGTTTTCGTGAATAACTACATATTTGCCATTTTCATTATTATTGGCGACCATGTTGGACGCCATCTTGAATTCTGTATTTTCCCCAAAGCGGATTTTAGCGGATTTTGGATATGTTATACACGAGATTCTACCGCGTCGAATGACAACAAAACCGTTTCTTTACCAATTTCTTCTGGGTCTAACCCTCTGACGACCATTCTAAATATCTGCCATTTTCTATATTTTGACCGCCATTTTGGCAGCCATTTTAAGACAAAGCGCCAATTTGGGTTTCATTGAATTGGAGTAATTATAGATAATGGTATGCCCAACTTACATTGTGCAGTTCTGTCCATTTCTTGTTGATATACGACTGGAATCCCAATGGAGATTTTTGTGGAATTTTATACCGCGTTCTGTAAAATCAAATTTTTGAGGGTGTATATGAGACTGGGACCCCATTTATGGTATCTTTCATTGCTCCGATGATGAATTAACATGAATATGACTAATCAATGTCGCCAGTCTGAACCATTATCAAACAACAGGAATTGATCTTTAAGATATTAGGCAAATATTTCAAATTTTCGAGTTTAGGCCACCATTTTGGCAGCCATCTGGGGCGAGGGGTTCCATTTTTTCTATAGATATGTGGCATAATACTTTACCTTCGCAAAAATGTATACATTTGTATTAATATGGCAACATTTGTTCTCATTATGTCGAATTAATCTCAGTCAGAATCTCTTTTGACTAAAGGCGGCCATGTTGGACGCCATCTTGGATCCTGGATTTTGCCCAAAGCGGATTTTAGCGGATTTTGGATATGTTGTAGCAGAGATTCTCCCGCGTTGAATGACACCGAGATCGCTTGTATACCAATTTCTTCTGGGTTGACCCCTTTTTTTGCGTACCACGACCACACTAATATAGGAGTGTATTATTAATGTACAAGTATGTTGTTTAGTATCGTTAACGGTACATATGTCATTAAAACAAATCCATCTGAATGATGTATTGGTCACTCCAACGCAAGTCAAGCCCAATGGTTTACATCTTTAAAGTCCGGTTGTTCTGCTCATCCAACATCCAACTGTCCGGCCAAAATATAATATTTTTGGTCATGCAACACACAAAATAATGTTTCGCCACGAAGTGCGTGGTAGTTTCATTTGGCATTGTGATTAATTATTGCATGTAACACATAAACTGAAGTGCACACCCTTGTGGTATATAAAAGACTAGCTACATTAGTGGAATTTGCTATACTCTCCGTGATCATATACCATACACATATGTCCCAAGGCTTATCATACTGCAAAGGAACACTCATCTCTGCAATAGATTAGCGCCAAATATCACCAAATCAAAGAGATGGTGCATCTTACAGTTTACTTAAGAGTAATTTTACGCTGCTGCCAAACCGGTTTATTAGAAGACCATTTTGTTCACATTACTTCAGTCCCCACTTTACAACTGGAATATACTACCACGCAATGCACAATATTAGTTTTGCAGTATCGTTTTGTTTGAAAATATCTTATACCAATACCACCCACGATGTGCTAAATAGCAGGGGATGGTCGTTTAAAGCTGTTATTTCAGCGTTGAACATTCGCTAAATGTTGCTACTTGTGATTTTGTGTACAACAACTATATGTAACATTAGGGATAAGGGGTAAACGCGGTGATGCGGTTGCAGAAATCGTATTACTGTTCGCGTATATGTGGCTTTGGTGAATATAACCAAATATAATTTCCAGCTATAAACACTGTCTCAGCCACAGAATATGTAAACCATATTGGCCAAGTTTATAATTTATTGAAGATAGGCTATGGTACTCATTTGTGTTTTGATAAATTGTGTTTATAATACCACCATGCATTCTTGTGATAAAAGCGAAATATTCGTGTTTGTCACCTGGTTGGAGGTAACTATGATTGCTATGGTGAGACATAGACAATAGGATCTTCACATTTACCCAGTACTATATGCATATATCTTATATTGTCCAATAGCAATGCATTTTACAAGGTTTGGTGTTATAGATTTCAAAATAAATTATGATCGGTCACATTTACGAGACTGCTCTGACTACATATATTTCTGCTTCTAGAAAAGATCAGAATCAATACACCCATCATATCATATCGCATTTAACTGTTTATTTACACATATAATCACACGATTCAACATAAAAAGTACATATAAAACTGCGTTATTGTTCTGTTTCTGGGCTCCCAAAAGTCCAGATTTAACCGTTGCATGAGACCCTGTTTTTGATTGCTCTCTCCTGAGATTCATTAGGGAGAATTCTGATCAAACGTTTCTCTTATACTCTGCAATGAATATCCTCTAATAATTCGAGCGTGGGACTAACTACTATGCACAAAATGTAAATTTCATTCAGTTTAGTCCATTTTGGTGGCCATCTTGGGAAAGACATTCTACAAATATGGTTTATGACCAAGAATTGTTTGTCAATATTTAAATTTATTACGAATTTGGCATTAATTGTCACACCTACTGCAGAAATTCAACAATTTCCGATACTAACAACCATATTGGGTGCCATCTGGAATAGAGAATTTTCCCCAAAGCGGATTTTAGCGGATTTTGGATATTTTGTTCCCCAGATTCTGCCCGAAAATGAAACCAAGAATAGCTTGTTAAGAATTGTTTCTTGGTCCTATGCTTCAACGACCAGAATATTCATTGTGCCAGTGTGTTAGACATTAGCTCGACTGCTGCTCATGTTTTATTCGTCTGGTACACTGTCTGGTAAGCAGAAAATTTGACTAATTTTGTGACAGGTCTGGTGTGACATCTTTAATGGTCGGTGCAGCAGCTGTAGCCAACGAACATCGGAAATCGCGTCTTGGTGTCTGCAGAACACGTGAGTTCCACCCCAGGGAATCAATACATTTATGGCTTCCTTAATTTAGTGTACCATCCAATAACATGGTGTGTCACGGATCAGCGAACAATCACCCTAAACGTCACTGGAAAGATTCTTACTCAATTACGATCGAGAAGACCTTATCCGATTTCTCTGGTCGTCACACGGCGAACCCATTTATTTGTGCAGACGAAAAACACCAATCGGCTTCAGTGTGGTGGTCCTTTCGTTTGTGAAAGTCAAGTCATATGTTGTATGTTGCTTTCTCAAACGCCAATGCAGCGTACAATAAGTTTGAACATGTATTTGGGGTTCCAGGCATTTACAACAACACAATACATTACAAACTCTTATAAAAACTTTTCGCTTTTGTTTCACTGAAGAAATATTAAAAACCAAATGTGACATATAAACTTGACATATATAAATAGAAAAGAACGTCATTTGTTATTAAACATTTTAATACAATAATTATTGCTGACCCTCTAAAGTGTCGAAACTAAAATTTATAAATATATAATCCGAATTAACGCTCTTAAATTACTATTGCTTTGCCTGGATGGGGGGGGGTAAAAATTATTTTATTCGAGTCGAGGAACCCACCATCAAAGCTCAGAGTTATCAGATATCGATATGCAAACCCAAGAGCCTCCCGTTATGAAAAGACCCATATGGAACTACTCCCGTGCAAACTTTTATGGAATGAACGCTGAAATAGCTGCGACAAATTGGTCCGATATATTGTCTTCGAATTCTAGCGATGATGTGAATACATGCCTTGATAAATTTATGCAAAAGTATTTCGAAATAGCTCGATTGTATATTCCACATAATCATGTTTCAATACGCCCCATGATAAACCATTGTTTGACGGCAAAGTAAGACAATTGTTAAGACAACGTGACCGGTTGAGAAAGAAATCACTTAGAACTAATTTGCAAAGTGATTGGAACAAATTTAAAATTTCGAGAAACAAGGTGAATAACGCGAAAAAGTACGCCAAAAGAGGATACATGTCGAATCTTGACGAGTCTTTATTTGTAAATACGCAACCAAAGCAGTTTTGGCATATCGTGAAACAATTTATGAACACCTTTCACGTGATAACCTTAGCGCAATGCTTTTAATATGAACGACATATACTATGATAATCTGCTTGCATTGACGTGTCTTCGCCCAGTATAAACCACCTGAACTGTAATTGAGTCGTGTCTGGTGAATATACAGTAATGCCCTAATTAATCGACTCTATAACCACAGCAGAATTATGGGTAACTTTTCAGGATTTAGTCGGAAATATGGCTTGTTGCCTTTCATCGGAAAGCTCTCCCCTATTCACCAGACACGACTCAATTACAGTGCCCCATAATTCTGCTGTGGTTATGGAGTCGATTAATTAGGGCATTACTGTAATTGTAGCCCCAAAGTAGACCACCTCAAATTGTTTAACAAGCTCCAAAGCTGTTTGCGCAACATTCGACTTGCATCATTTACTATGCGACTTCAAAGTTGATTCCAATTCCAGGCCCGTTTGATCAACACTCATCGCTGATAGACAAATAGGACATAACAGATAATTATTCATGTTTCCATGTCAGTGTCGGAGTGTCCACAGCAACAGCTTGTCGACTTCCTGCTCGTCTCCCCTATGTCCCGATCATAATATTAAAAAAAACCCAGCTACACCCTTTGATAAACCAAGCTTGAATCCCCTGATCGATTTGCGGCATTACACATTCTTTTTGGAATATAGGGATACCCCCGGAGAGTGAATGAAAGCGCGACTGCGCAGCGATAATGACTATTTCCCCAGTATACCATTACAAGATTGTCACACGGCATCAAAACCTCCAACCTCCATCAAACATCATAATTCAGTTGGTGTCGTCGCTTAACCCTTTACCCAACAAAACGGCCAAAAACGCCCATATAAAGCTTCAACGGCTTAAAATATCTTCGGTCTGTCTCAATAACACCATACAAATATGGATATCATTGGAACCGGTTCATTGACCACATTGTGATGGTTACAGTTATGACCTGTGCCAATGCATTCTCTTATATATGCGAGTCGACCATAGGTCGCCTCGCATATATAAGAGAATGCATTGGCCTTTTTACCATTTTTTCTTATAATATTTTCTACATTCTTTGACAATTTGATCATTTTTAATATGTGTTAAGCCAATGCATTCTCTTATATATGCGATGCGACCTATGGTCGACTCGCATATATAAGAGAATGCATTGGCACAGGGCCGTTCTGTTGGGTAAAGGGTTAAGAAAATGACTAGAATAACTATTGTTGAAAATGTTTCCTTCTGATTCATAAATTTATACTTTGAAATACTGAAGTAATTGGCGATGAAATGCATTATTTAAACGGACATGGCTTATTCGAGTTTACAAAATATGTCTACGTAAATTGGAAGGAGGTATAAAATAGGTTGACAAATACATGAAATATTGATCTACCGGCTACGTGTGCTCTAAAAATACTTCCCATGGGCACAGCCATTTTCCAGCTGTTTTCAATGTTTCGCACAGAACTGAAACAAACGCTCTTTATTTTGCCATAACTCGAACAGAGCAACACGGAACGCTCTTTTCTGTTCCGTGCATGCCTTGCAAATGGCTGCTTTTGTTTGGGACCCAAACATCGTGTTAAAAGTTGTATTGTTGTTAGATCGTGCCACGAATCTCTAAAAGTTGTATTGTTGTTAGCTCGTGCCACGAATCTTTATATACTATGGTTATACGGGCATTTGCTAGAGTAGAGATTCATGGCATAATCTATATCTTTGTATGAATCCAATGCGTATTTTATATGGGACATACAAGGCTCGCAGTATGGTAGATCAGGTAATTATCGACCTCTTTCTAAACCTGGAAAAATTCGAAAGCGAATATTATTATGTGTATTTTGGAGCGCAAGTGGCTATCTCTTCTCCTGGCTTTTGCAGGTAGTATAATCTCCTGTATGTCGGCATCATGCATATAATTTGTTTGTCAAACCCCCTGTGGTGTTGTCATGTTGTAGTGATTGTATGTACATGTATGTCCATTCTATGTATGCGATGTTTCTTTTACACATATATGTAATGCCGTTTAATGTTTGTAACTATACATGCATGTCCATATATATGCAATGGTTATGTTACCACATACTTTTGCACTAAGCCATGGCTCAAATTCATTCATTTGTTACATATATTATGTTGAGTATAAAAGGAGATGGTCCAATAAATGACAGGACTTAGTGTACAGTGCCCCTTTAATTTTAAGGTTTAATTACACATCTTTTCAAATATCGTATCTATTCAAAACACGTATTCTGCTCCACAATTCCATTAGACAATTCCATCAATGGATTGCCTACAGAGGAATTAGTCGTGTGGGGTAAAAGACATCCTGTCGAGGGAAGTGACGCACTTATATCAGTTTTCGTCGGTCGGAAATCCCCTGGTTTTCGATTCATTAACGAACACACCCTTAATGAGTTCTGATGACATACCGTCCCAGCATTCCCCGCGAGCTGGGGACTTCTTGATTTCCGCCTGATCCATGTTGTAATTACAGACCGGATATATCTGTAATGAATCCCTGATCAGATGGAGAGTCGGCATGACGTACATTTATATCCTCTATTATGTGAGGTGAAGCAGCGATAATGGCAGACAATGGTTCTATAACCCACAATGATCCCATATATCCAGACTATACTGTACAACGTGTATGCGTGCCAAATGACGATTGCCTCTGAATTTGTTTTATATTGCGTATTTATTTTAGTGATGGTCAACTGATAGACCTATATAACAGAGAACCTATTTTCGGATTGCACATATGTAGTTAACACCGACGCAGTAATTGGCACAAGGCCCCAATCACATTCGTAGCCATCTTTTTAGGCTGGTTAGGCTTATATTGACACAGAACGGATCTGCCATTATATTGGAACAGCATAATGCACGTCCTTCGAAATTGTATATGTGACCAAACCCGATTACTGGAACTAGCGGATAACTTATATCAGAGTTATGGAGGCACGGACTCATTATGACTGTTCATTGCTTCATATGTGCTTCATATGTGCTTCGGTGGGCGCGTACAAATGCTCATCTGTTATCGAAATGGCCATTTACATATCGACCGGAATTGTCAACTCAGATCAAGCTTGAAAATCGGTATCGATTTTCGCCCATGTCGGGGTTATAGAACCCGTGCCAACCTCGTCCAACCCAGGCTGCGATGATCTTATCCACGACCCAACCACCACGGATACGGGGACATCCTTAAAATGAAGCAGATCCGGAATACTGGGAGTAAAATTCGAGCAAGGATGCGACATAAAAACTTATACTGTACAAATTGTGTAGTTGTTTCTTTCGTCTGCATATATAAAATAATATTGGCCTTGATAAATTACCAGCCATATTTTTAAAGGAATGTGTATATACTACTTCTTGAAGCCATTAAACATATCATTAAGTTTACCATATCTAGGGGAACGCTCCCTTGTGACCTCAAAGCAGCCAGAGTGTTCTAATCTATGAAAAGAATGAGAGATCAATAGCTGGAAATTACAGGCCTGTCTCGGTTTTGAGCGTGGTTGCCAAAATAATGGAGAGATTAACTTTTAATCAGGTTTTTAAGTACATCAGAGAGAAGAACTTTTTGTATGAATATCAATCAGGATTCCGCCCAGGTTACTCAACCGAGAATTGCTTGATTTACTTGATTGATAACATCAGAAAGGATATGAGTAAAGGTCTTTACACAGGAATGTTATTGGTAGATTTACAGAAAGCTTTTGACACCGTGGACCACAAAAGTGTTGGAGAAATAGAAGGCCTGTGGTTTTGGTAATAATAATACAGTAAATTGGTTCAATAATACAGTAAATTGGTTCAGAGGCTACCTTAATGATAGAAAGCAAGTAGTGGATATAAATGGAACGTACTCTGCCAAAACTGAGATCACATGTGGACTGCTATTTTGAGCCGCTATAATGTTCTTAATATATATGAACGATGCAAGCACAGCCGGTACATGTCGTCTCTTACTGTGTGCTGAGGACTCATGTCTCAACTGTTCTCACCGGGACCCTAAGATTATTGAGAAGGTACTGACCAGAGAGCTCAAAGTCTCAAACTCAGCTCAGCTTAACCTCTTTCAACAACTGGTTTATTAGATCGAAGCTCTCTTATTCACCCGGGTAAAACTGAATCCATTTTATTTGGAACCCGCAAGCGTCTGGAAGCAGTGGATAACTTCTCAGTAAAACTAGATGATTTATACAGGTGGAAAAAGTTAAATATTTTGGGAATCACACGAGACAACACTTAACTTAACTTAACTTTATCTGGTGAAACTATGTCAGTGTCAGTTCTTAACAAAGTGAAAAGTAGATTGAAATTGTTGTATTGGACAAGAGAATTTCTTAACAGATAACAGCCCTCATTCAGTGTCATATGGATTATGCCAACTTAGCATGGTATTTTGGTCTTGGTGCCACCTTTAAAACAAACTACAAATAGCACAAAACAAAATGATTAGATTTATTTCAGATTTGAAAGCTCGTCACAGTATTACAGTTAAAGAGTTTAGAGATGTAAAATGGTTATCGATAAATATAGAGTTGAAAATATAATTCTGCTACTTCTAGAACAAGTGTCTATCCATTTTACTTGTTACAAGACTTCAATTTATTTAATCATGATACAATATTTAGTAGCGGTAATTACTTTGTGTCAGAGGCTAACCCTCAAATTAAGAAAATATTCATGTACAATGCAATCAAAGCATAACATAATCTAGATAAGGATCAAAAGTTTTTAAGGATTATTCCTCCTTTAAGACACTGATTAGCATGCATCCAATTCAAAGAATAGTAGACGAGGGAGACTGTGATTTTATATTCTACTGAAATTGTTCTTAGCCTTGTATATTGTTTTAGCTCGAGGTGTGGCTGCTGTGTGGAAATCAAATGCAAAATTGCAGAGGTGTTTTAACTTTTTTCCTAATATTTACTGGTTATTTTACACATTTCTATGTTATCTGGTAGGTCTGTGATTTCTGTGATGGAGTAAGTGATCACTAATGTAGCAATATGCAGATACACGGGGATAAGTTGGCGCTCGCCATACGACATTCACAAAGCGGCTGGAATCTCACAGAACCAAGATACTTTCCGGAGCATAGATAGATATTTGTATACGAGTGTACAATAAGTTTAGACATATGAGATTGTGTTATTGGCTTACTTTGATTCTCACTTGGCAGCCATCTAACCATATATTATAGCTATGTATTACATGATCCTACCCTTATTCCATTCAATAAACCCATTATATAAATTGTGATATTAAACCTTCGTTTAATAACAGGAAATAGTGCCAGGTGACCTTCGACTTCTGGTTTGTCGTCTGTTTACATTCCGTACGCTATGTCTCATAGTACTATGGATTCCAATATTTTTCCAACAAACTATAATGAATGAAGAGCTTGAAAAGTTATGTCATTAAATATACGCTATTGAATACACCAAAGAGCCTTTATTTGTCTGAGACTATATTTCTTTGCGCGGGAAAACAACGCATTGTTGCGTGAAACATCATCGCATGCCTAATAGAAGCCGATGTTAGCTTCTCGTCCCTTTTGTTGATTTAAATATGTTTTGTCGAGGTTTTAGATCATGTAATAAATAGAATATACAACTCGTCCCCAGTATATAGCGGAATTTACGAAACTGGTCCAGCTAAAGGCTCGGTCCAGAACTAATTTACTGGACTCGTTTTGTAAATTCCGCTACAAACTGGAGACTCGTATCATTTAAGACTGGACAGTCTTCGTAATTAAACCCAGCATAAGTATTAGGGACCGCAATGGAAATAAGAGGGATTTTTTGTGTTCTTCATTCAGTGTTATCCCCGGTAATGATATATTTAATTATTGAGGATGGCCAGTATTAATAATAAATATTATTAATATTAAATATCTCCGACTAACCATCTTTTAAACTCTATTGTTTAAATCCCTTTTTGATTATACAACTAAATTGTGAGCTATTTTATCACTCGCTTAGAGCTATGTTCTAATCTCGACCACAATTCCATCCATAAGCATACATATTACATTGCTCGTTCAATTTGTATACATATATATATATATATATATATTTGTATCATTACCAATAAATAATCTAATCTAATCTAATAAAAAACAAACAATCTCGTATGAAAAGATGACTTGTAAAAATGGATTTTTACAACAGCTGTAATAACTGCAAGGCAAATTCCGTTGCCGATTGCGATAGAAGAAATTATTAACACGTTGAAGATTATATATCTATATTTTATAGTCGGAATTTAACATAACTAGTTATTAACCTAGAGTAGTTACGTTCGCACCACCCATATAAACAACTACTAATCTGCAATAGTCTAAGGACTAATTTCTCACAATCTTGGCGAAGGTAAATTGGAGTATACCTAATAACATTCCGTTGTAGTAACCAAGCGAATATACTCCCGGCTTATTTCAGATGCCGCTTATCAATCGATTACCTAATCATCTGCAAATGCAGACCACCGACAATAGATAACTAATAGTAATAACTAATAATAATAACTTATCTCATTTGGTTACCTTCGATACCTGGACAAATGTGTTAAAGCTATTCGCACTCTTCGGCGGTTGGTTGGGGCCTATAGTAATATGCGCCAAAAGAACCTAATATATTGGCTTTTGAATTTTTCCGGTTGCGAAATAGGTCGATAAATACTAACCTGAAATACTACCTTTCTACGAGCTTTATGTGTCCAAGAAAGACGCATTGAATTCATACAAAAATACAACTTTGAACACGGTGTTTGGACCCCAAACAAAAAACAGCTATTTGCGCGGCATGGAACACATAAAAGAGCGTTCCGTGTTAGTTTAGTCCTGATATAGTAGTAATAAAGAGCGTTTCTTGCAGTTATGTGCGAAAAACTGAAAACAACTGGAAAATAGCTGACCATGGAAAGCATTTTTCAGAGAATAAGAAGCCAGTATGTCAATATTTGTCAACCTATCTTCTACCTCTTTCCAAATTGCATGGACATAATTTGGAAGCTCGAATGAGCCATGTCCGTTTAATTCATGTGATGAAAATAGTTCGATAAATACCACCGACCGGAGGGTGTCGCCGATATCTGAGTAATGGTTATAAATGGAACTATTTTCACTCAGATGAATAAAGTTATCGCCCAGTTGGACAATGGACAATCATATTCACTATTTCAAATATATTTTTTTTAATAAGCGAAATGGCCACTCAATTGGATATTGGGGACATTCATCATATACATGTATATAGCTTGCTTTCATCCGACACATTTAATGTATAATTTCGGCTTATTCCGAAAAGTCATAAATAATAGACACTTTTCAACTTTAGGAAAACCGTTTGAGACAAAAATAATCTACCGATGAAGACGGAGAATGCATGTTTGAATAGGATATATATTTTCGACTAATCTTAAAATTTTCTAGCCTCCAGTGCTATTGACAAAAAAACTATTCGCGACCAAGAGGGGGTACCAACCAGAATTGTGGGTGTCAAAGCTGCGGAGTTATAGTGCTCCGATGTTAGTGACATAGTGCCATTTAGCCTTTATACTGGCATAATTTGAGCAGTTATCTACCCGCAATTTAATGATCAATAAAAGTTAATTTGCATATTAAGATATTTCCATGTGCTAACATATCCAGAAATTCCCATACATGACCAAACTACACGACTGAGAGATTATCGGCGCAACAGTTCACTCAGAATCAGTCACTCCCTACACTGGCACACGTGTACGAGAATCACCTACAGTAATGCTCTAAGTGAGTGAATCGATTTCTTAACCACAGCAGAATTCCCGAGAGCTTTCCGATGAATGGCAACAAGCCATATTTCCGACTAAATCCTGAAAAGTTACCCATAATTCTGCTGTGGTTAAGAAGTCGATTACTTAGAGCATTACTGTATTTGAACTGTAAGTAATGAAACCGAGAGTACCTATATACGCTACCAATAGTCTACAAGATGATACAATGATGGGATTGTATAGCTCATGCAGGCACCAAATAGTTGAAGCCAATTCACGTTTGTGGCTGCACGCAAGCAATGTATAGAAAACGGCAAACCGACAACTAAATAAAAACTAATGGAAATGGACCAAGGTTAATTGAATTAGACAGAGTGAATTTAAAGCAATTTTCTTAGAAGGAGTTTATTAGTTGACTGATTAATTGCGCGATGACTGTAGTCACATTGTAGGAAATCCTTCGAGCGACATCAGCAATGCAACGGAACGTTCTACTGCGAACGATCAATAATGCAACGACAAAACACATCCCTGCAAATATCAATGCACTGTTATCGGGTCTTGCGTATTTACAATTGCATAATTTACGTTATCTACGTTCTGTGATGTATAGAACTTGATTTCCCTCTTGCGGAAGGGATATGCAATATCACGACGCAAATGTTCATGTCATTGCCTAGATACTCATGGATAACTGATCAAACATTCATCTACTATGTGCTCCTGTATAGAAGTAGAGTTCCCTCCTGCTACATGTGTCATCAATACACTGCAACATACGTCCATGGTATTGCGCAGATATCAATCAATATCTATGGTTATAAATTAAATTGAGATTAGAATTCGGTGCAACGTAATCTGATATATAATATGCATATTTTGTATAGAATTAAATAAACACTCATTTTCGGATGTCAAATGTTATGACTGCAGATCAGTACTTTGCGAAACCATACAAGTGTATATTTACTTTTGTAAAAACCGTCCGCGCATGGGCTTTGTACCATTTGGTACCAATTATATGCATCTAATTTCTGTCGAAATATGCACGATATTGATTGAACATATTTAGTGTGACCCAATTATTACAACATAATATAAAAATAACACATATATATAGACATATTGAATGAGGATGTACAGTGGATTGGAACACAAGTTATATAACTTAGAATAGTTCCTCTCCCTGTTCACTGAATATTACACAAATTTCAGAAAATGGGTAACATTGTATTGAATATGTTGAAAATCTTATTCAGAATATAGTCAGTAATAATAATATGCACGATATATATTATATACATAACAAACTACCACCAATTATTATATACCTCACCGAGAAGGGTGTCGGGTACACGCGTATCTCATCATTCCAACGAAGAAATAAGTGGTTCTTGGTCACGAAGAACCAACTATATTGGTTGCGCTATTGAAAGAGTTTGTAGAACCAAATACGGCTTAATTGGTTCCACACCTTTTTGTATCGTTAACATGGGAAATAAATATATTTAAAACAAATTGAAACATTCAACACAGGCTACTACATGCCGGTCATGTAGCAACTATGCGACCAAAGCATTGATGGTACATTTACAGGCGGAATATAGACATTGCTCGTTTGTAAAGAACCCTCGAATTAGCATGCATGTTGGTCCCCGACATGTGGGTCATTATGTTTATATGTGTTTATTACCCCCTGGTCAAGTGGTCCTGATAATTTGCTATGATGTTGGTGGTCCTACTGATTAACCAATGATGTCGGGGCAAAATGATGCTGTTAACAAAAGTATACTATTTTTTTTCTTTCTTAAATTGCCGTTTTAGATGACTTTGGTAAGTCAGAATGATTCAAGACGCTGTCGTTATCTGCAGGGATCATTTAGATACACACCAATTTAAACAAAACGGTTGTATAATTTATTGCAAACCTACCCAATAATTCCGAACTGTGGAGAAATATTATCAAATGGCAGCCAAACGCTCCAAAGATGGTTCGCATCTTCATACCAGATTTCCAATTGTGGAAACTTCCATTTGTACTTCTCTCCTGGGTTTAAAATGTTTTGGCTGACAAACCTCACGTTGTCGAACCGTTGAAACTATTGATTGAAAACTTCCAGCAAGACAAACTGCCCCAATATGATTGTAATGTGATATTTTGTCGACAGCGAATGCAGAAATTATAGAAATATTTTTTAAATGTAAATGTTCTTGAACGTTTCTTATAGATTTTAGGTTTTTCACGAATCGTTCAGATTTCTCATCAAAGTTTGAGAAAACTTTCAGAAAATTGAGGTATATTTTACTTAACGACATCACTTTGCTCCCAAACATAGGTCTTTATTGTGTCATCTTACATTGGCTGTCTTGTATCATTGATCAATCTACTATACCCAATGTACCATATTATGATATTGCAATCTTAATTGGCAGATAAATGACCGTGAAGAGGGATAATTTCACATAGAAACAAGTCTAATGCACGTAGAGTACACCGACCACACACAAGTAGCCGATAAAATTGTTCAGATTCAATACCAAGTTACCCTTCCTTTGCGTGGGTAACAAATTTGCACTCGTCTGGAAATGAACCAACGTCGCCAGCGCTGGACCACTTTGCTTATGACAATTGATCATAGTTTAAACATAATTTATTCGAACACAAGAAGTATACATACATACAGACACATAATACTGACATGCTTGACATAGTGGTTGACATAAAATTGCTGCTGTATTTTATAGTGTTATATCGTCTGGAAACTGAGACGGCATTAGTGTCTGCTTTTTTGTGGTCGTTCCGCTCACTCGGGAAGATGGTACCCAATATTCTTAAAACAGTAAGATGTAGACAAATCCTTGCTACCATGCTGACTCACGATGAGTCATTGGAACAGCATGGGACGAAGATCTTTATCTGGGTTCTGCTATTTAATATAGTAGGGTATGAAGTATTTGATTGATTATATGTTCGCTAATGTGTTCAAATTGAAAGCCAAGTAGATATCGGGAAGCGCGAATATGGGGTAGGACAGAGTTGGATATAAGATAGAGAGATAGATTGAGAGAGAAAGAAGGGCGGTAATGTGTATTTAACATTTAGTTTGCAATGCACTTTGCCAACTAAGCCACCTACTCGCCAATTAATATAAATTTATGGGTGAGTTTTAGCTCAAATCTATATTTTGTCCCCGGCGAAATACAGATTCATACAAGAAATATTGTTGATGGATTGGAGCGATGTGATTGGTCGAGTGGTGTGAACCAGTTTATAAATATGTTATAACCCGCCCCTGAACCGGTTAATCCTCTGAACCGGTTAAACGCACGTGAGGCCTTAATTTTCGAAAATATTCATATTTGTTCGAAACACCGTAAACAGAAAAACATTAAAACGCATACAGTTTGGTTCATATATACCATGACCATCGCGTAAACAGCATGTTATCATAAATACCTACTATATTTTACCTAAGCAAGAGCCTGATTGGGTTACAGGGGACAGCACAATGCTACTGGCTAATCACATACAAATGGCATAAACGCTCTTTATTAGTTCCATATAAGGAATTCACCAACAAAGAACGCTCTTTATGTTTACCATCATAATATAAACAACCACCAGAAAAGTAACTTTTTATGGTTTTGTTTACATAACAATGGTTAAACATGAGAATAACATACTGCTTATGCGATATTTATTATTTATATACGGACAAGTCTGTCTACATTTTGATGTTCTTTCTGTTTGTGGCGGTTTTTGACGGGTGGAAATATTTTCACAGGATACCCACCGTCAAGGCCAACCGTACCTTTAATAAACTGTAAGATAACATTGTTATCGCAGACAAGCGTGGCCAGAACAGAGCCCGTTGGACGCCGGGAAATCACACCCTCGTGATGAATTGTTGAGATCCATCCAGACAATGGCGTCAATCCACACTATGATTTACTCGTATACACGGACCGCCATTGGCCTCGGCCTTAACGTACTGAGTGTGTACGTTTGTATCCACTTAATACTGTCTAAATATATGTATAAACATCCTCGTCGTGCATGATAAGGCTTGATAAGATGTATGTTAGGGCGACTGAAATGATGTTTAGATCCGGCCTAGCAATCAACCAATCAGTCCATAAATCTTTCAATCGTCCAACACACCTACGTCGCGAGACATGGTTCCACTGTATTTGTACTGTATACTGTGGGGGTTTTTTTAACCCAAAAAACTACATGCAGTGTAAAAACTGCATATATGTAGAAACAAAAGAGCGTAAACGTTGCATAAACACGTTATTTTAATATGCCTTTTTGCATATGTGTTGCATACTTTTAGATAGACCAAAAATATTTCTTGTGGATTAACCGGAACAAACGCTTATTTTACGGTAGCTTCACATTCAATGTACGTGTTATAGACGTTAGCAGCTGCGTCAGTTTAAAAAATAGTGATTATTTGCAATTGGGCTATATTTAAAACAATTTGAAACAATAAAGTTATGGTGAAGCATACCCTTTTCTGGCCAATTCCACTGTATTGGACGCACACATTAGAGAGAAAATAAAAAGTTATCAGACACGCTAGGGCAGTTATAGCATTATTTTCAGATTCGAAAGTTCTATACTAAGTTTCTTTTTTTCCAAAACCATGCAAAAAACAAATTCGAAATTTCGAAATTTTCATCTTCTGTACAGGGTGAAAATAATACACCGACTTTGTCCGTGTTGATCGTGATATCATATTAAATATCAGAATCATCAGGATTATCATACCAAGAATGAAATCTCACCTTTTTTATTTGTCTTATGACTAATTTTATGCCACAAAAGCCGTATTTGGCCGAGGGTTACATTCGCGTGTAATTGCTCTTCTGTATGATTTGCATGGGAGCGTCTGTAATTGCCCGCGTGAGGTAACAAATGTCACGAAAAAAAACAGGAGGGGATCAGCAGCCGGTTGTTTATCTGGGTTCTCCACACTATAATCAGAACATGCCACCATGATTACTCCGATAATTTCGGCAGACCAACACAATCGTGGTGAGTTATGGAACGATAATTCGGGTTGTGTCAATTCAATTTGAGACATCTATCCGTCATTTCGTCTGTTCACTTACAAAGGGAGTTAATTTCAAAACAGAAAGCCACATGTTTTGTCACATATAATGCCCAACGGAGAAGTTCCTACGTAAACGCCACAGTATGTTTGTTGGCCAATGAATCAGCCCAAATCCGCCGAGACCCGATAAAAGGTTATTGCTGAGTATAGAGAAATTATCTACATCTTTACATATTAAATCCATATATATATATTATTGTATAGAGAATATTTCACGCAATCAGCGGGCAAAACTACTATAGTCGATTCAGGAAATACGATTTATTTATGCAGAGCCGATATGTTGAAGAATATTGTATCGATAAATATTCGAAACTTTGAACGAAAAGCTTCTCCAGACGTCAATCGCGGAGAAACAAAGTCACGTAGAATAACAATTAGAACCCATTTTATTCAGTTTATGAACAACAATGATAGAACAATGGCAGCACAGTAACAACTTCAGTCGACTTTATACCCTGCGAAGTGGCCGTGTATGATTGAGATAAGCTGTTACATCTGACGAATATTTTCAATTCAGTTCAAGTTTATTGTGTAATAAATCATAAAATGTCAGCAAAAAGACGATAATACAGCACGTAACACTTATTCGGTGGCTTAACAAGTGCATAACTGAGATCTCGCATGTGGAAACGAGGTAAAAACTAATTAATATATATATATATTCTTACATATAAGTAGATTCTAAGTGTATAATATGACATTTATATATAGAGAACGTGTTAGGTTCTCTCAAATCGACCCGAATCTCTGATAAACGACTGTACACCGTTAAAAATAACACTGTTCTCAGTATCAGTTAGTTCGGGATTCCCATGCAAAAAGACGTATTTCTGCAGAATTAATATTATATTGCACGAGACTATTATAAAGTCTTAGTCCGAGATTCAGAATATTCACATATGTTCCTTCAATGCTTCTCCCCTCACATTCAAGAACTGAGAAACGCCTTCTGGTACAAAATTCTAAACAAACACGGAGTGCAAGTATACACATTGCTAGACAATCTCACACCAGAATCATTTCTCGCATATGCAGCCGGTGGCACCAGTCACCCAATTATGACGCAATTATGTGACGAGGAAATTCTTTTCATGGACTGCCTCACATTTATATGTATTTTGTGCTTAATTGACACATCCATGTATGATTAATAGCATATAACATTCATGTGCACTCTTTCTGTATATAATTATTGTTTGTACATCACTGGTCATGTCATTGACGGTGCAGCTCACTCATGTATATATTAGCTTCATGTGTTGGAGGAATAAACATTATCTCTCTTTCCCGGACGCCACACGGCACACGGGCATGTTGGGAAATCTGATGTATGATTGCGTAATTAATCGGAGTGTATGCCACTGCATTTACATGGAAGTAATAATATTAAAATAAAAAAAATCAGTTTTGTTCCCGCGTATATATAGTAAATATGTTTTCAATTGCTTCACGAATTCATCATGGGCGAGACTGCGAATAGTTAATTTATCGTAAGTTTCATTCCATTGTACGGACAGGGGAAAAAGTGAATTTTAACCTGGCAGAGTCACATCGATAATGAAATCAGAAGCATATTTTGAATCTCGATCGGACCTATCTCTGAATCGTTCGAGCAAGATGGTGTTTAAGTAACGAGGTGCATTTATGATCTTGTGAAGGGTATAGATATAGTGTAGTGACTTAGCGACAAACTTTTGTCATATTGGAACGGACTGGCCAAAAGTGCCATTTTTTTATATTATGTCAAGTTAGGTGTGCTCTTTCAGAAAGTGAACTAGAAACAGGTTTCTGATCAATATTAACCCTTGTTTACAGTATAAATCGATTATGGCGTCCAAATTCAATCATTATTTCCCAGAGGACATCGTGGATGGTTGGAAAGTATACTTCGGAAATCTTTTTAAAAGGGGTATTCATCGGGATCCCATTTTCGAAGCTCATGTGGAAGATACTGTCAGAAAACTTCGGGTCCCCAATGAGCATGTAGGGGGACCATATGTTGATTTTTCCTACCCTGTGTCGGATGGTGAAGTTCGTGCTTCCATCCAAAAACTTAAGAAACACAAGGCCGGTGGCCTCACACGGGTAGTTAACGAACACCTAATACACGGTCCGACCAAACTTTATTATATACTCGGGAAACTATTCTCTTCAATGTTAGACCATGAGTTTATACCCAATGATATGAAGATCGGAGTAATAGTCCCAATTTATAAAGGCGATCCAAAGCCTATTGACAACCCAGATAGTTACAGGGCAGTTACTTTGTTACCAGTTATTTATAAGCTCTTTGAATCAGTTATTATGGAAAGGTTTTTACAATCTGAACTATTCTCAAAATTTCCAAACTACCTTCAAAATGGCTTCCAGAAGGGTATCGGGTGTAGTGTTACCTCTTTTCTTTTACAGGAAAGTGTTGAATTCGGACACAGCAATAACTCTACGGTATACGCCGCCTTTCTAGATTCACAAAAGGCGTTTGATCGTGTGTGGCACGATGGTCTAATATATAAGTTACATGGAAAAGGTATCGGTGGACGTATACTGAGAGTTATTGCTAGCATGTACACTGACATCAATAGTGTAATAAGGTGCTATAATATTCACTCTGATCAATTCTGTGTAGAACAAGGAACCAGGCAAGGGAGCATCATGTCACCTTTCCTGTACTTGCTATACATCGACGATCTCCTTAATACGCTTTCTGAAGCACCTGAAGGTCTTCACGTAGACTCTGTATCATGTGCCTGTCCCACAACTGCCGATGATGTGTGCTTATTGTCATTTTCCGAGGGAGGCTTAAAGAAGCTCCTCACCATATGTCACAACTACAGCATCACCTGGAAATTTGAGTATTCGGTTACAAAAAGCCAAGTAGTAGTCTTTGATCACAAACGAACTAACAAAAATAAATGTATCAACACAAAGTGGATTCTTGGTGAGAATAACTTAGCAGAAGTGGAGAGTGTAGTGCACCTCGGAATACCACAAAGCCGCAGATCAGATCGTAAAACGAACATTGATAGGTCATGTGAGATAATGCGGAAAACATTTTTCGGTGCATGCAGGTCATTTACCACGAAATGTCTTTCGCCGATCTCTCAGCTGACCATATTTACACACGTGGTTCTCCCGAAAGCTCTATACGGCTGTGAGATGTGGTACCGGCTATCAGAAGCCAACATATTACAACTTGAGCGATCTTACCGCATGTGCATCAAAACAATTCAAGGTCTACCGACAAGGGCGAGCACAGAAATCGCATTGTCTCTGCTCGGAGTCAATCCACTCAGACTCGAAATTGAAAAGAAAAAACTTTTATTCATGGGCACCTTAATAAATTTACCATGCAACCACCGTGTCGCTCTCCGCATTTTCCTATTCAATCTACATGGTTATATAATATTTAAACGCCCTCCAATTGGCTTCACAGGAGACATTATTCCTATTCTTACAAAATACAACCTATATGAGTATCTCACATCATTCGCTGAAACAGGATTCTTCCCTATTCAATCACATTGGAAAGCTATTGTGAAACAGAATATGTCTCACACAACGTCACAACCAAATCAACCTGAACGAGTGGACTCCCTTGAGTTTTTTCGCAGAGTAAAACCTTGCCATATGTCTACCTGGAGGGGATGGAAGCTCTGTTGGCACAACCCTAATTATCTACAGAAAGCGGTACAAATGGCTAACATTCTCAACCGCACGACATATGATAATAATACTATCTGCAAACACTGGCCATTTGTACCATAACCAGGTTGAACACATGTTTCTCCATTGTTTCTCACCACATATAGTTCAACTGAAGAACTGCTTCTGGTATAGAATTATTAATGTCCACGGTATCCCAATCTTTGTCACGATGGATCAATTGTCTTGCAATGAATTTCTAATGTATGCATTTGGATGCCAGTCGCTGGGCGGACTTGATCCCTCAGATATTCCCAATGAAAATAGTTTATTCACAGACTGCTTCTCGTTCATAAGTGTATTATGTTACATATGATTGTTTGCGAGTGGCGACTCCTATATTGATTCATGCATCATGTATACTGCTGATCTTTAATATCCCAAATTTGTCGGGAAACAAAATAGCATATGTAACAATACAATTTTATTATTACTATCTACAGTATACTAAAGTATACGAATATCACAATATCAATGATAACATCGCATCTCTGTATATTATATGGAATGCCACCATATATCGATATCTAATTTATTATATGCCATTATAGACATTGACGTATAATTATAATTTGTAGATATATGACCTCTGTGATTGCAATCGCCATGCAATTTATTATATATACATGTGTATATGGGATAGTATTGACGTTATATATACACGTATATATAGTACAGTAATTGCTTCTAATTTCACACGATGCATTCGTGTCTGTTCTGATAACATATACGTAACGCCTTATTATTCTTAATGTTTTTTGATTATGTAATTGTATATACGTTGTACACTACGTCTCCCGTGTGTGGAGGAATAAACAATCTCTCTCTCTCTCTCTCTCTCTCTCTCTCTCTTTCCCGGACGCCACACGGCACACGGGCATGTTGGGAAATCTGATGTATGATTGCGTAATTAATCGGAGTGTATGCCACTGCATTTACATGGAAGTAATGATATTAAAATAAAAAAAATCAGTTTTGTTCCCGCGTACATATAGTAAATATGTTTTCAATTGCTTCACGAATTCATCATGGGCGAGACTGCGAATAGTTAATTTATCGTAAGTTTCATTCCATTGTACGGACAGGGGAAAAAGTGAATTTTAACCTGGCAGAGTCACATCGATAATGAAATCAGAAGCATATTTTGAATCTCGATCGGACCTATCTCTGAATCGTTCGAGCAAGATGGTGTTTAAGTAACGAGGTGCATTTATGATCTTGTGAAGGGTATAGATATAGTGTAGTGACTTAGCGACAAAATTTTGTCATATTGGAACGGACTGGCCAAAAGTGCCATTTTGTTATATTATGTCAAGTTAGGTGTGCTCTTTCAGAAAGTGAACTAGAAACAGGTTTCTGATCAATATTAACCCTTGTTTACAGTATAAATCGATTATGGCGTCCAAATTCAATCATTATTTCACCATGACGTTCCAACTGGTATACAATTTAAGGCACATGCATAATAAAGGCGTCATTCCATCCGGCATTGTCATATTTTGAAGATATTAGCAATCCAGGCTTACCAAATTTGAAAATTATCACTTTTTGGACCAAACGCATGAAATTTTGTCATAAAATCATTCTCGTTTCAATTATTTCGGAATAATAAACAGACAATTTCTCAAAACTGTTTCAGTGCAGATCAAAGGTTAAGATCTTAAAAATTTCAGAAATGTATACTGCAAACAAAATATTCAACATCTAGGACAAATTCGTAACCATATTTTAGACATTTTGGATTATGTTACCCCTCACCCCAAACATCATGAAATTTTGTTTTTGTGATAAACATCCGATAGAACATGGATGAGAATATATAAAGGACACTATTTGATCACATTTCTAAATACTGTAATTGCAATTACACACACAATGACCAAAGTTGAAATTTACAACTTTTTCGACTAAAAGAAAATCCTCGTCATTTCAAATATTTTGGTCCAATAAATGGTCATGTACACATAGGATATTTGCGATAGTTCAAAATTTTTGGTCTTAAATATTTGGGACATATATACTGAAAATAATGAATACATTTTCTGTGGTTAATATGTAACAACGTTTCAGAAAATTTTGGTTTATGTTACCCCTCACCCCAAAAATCACGAAAATATGACTTGGTTGTAAAGATTCAATAAATCTTTGGTTAAATCTTATAAAGTGAGTTTGCCGATGACAATTAGTCATATATTGTTATGTAACAATCTCATTGACAGTATACAGTTTAAATTTACAATTGTATGCCTAATAACAGCTATATTTTATGGTAAAATAACCATCATTTCAAATATTTTCAACCAATATATGGGCAATTTCTCAAACATTTCCCAAGATCGTATACCACATGCGGCCTTGAAAGTTTCGAAAATGACTGTCGAATACAACACATTTAAAGGTGTATACATGTCATGTCTTGTGAAATAGAATAAAATTCTAAAAGTCTATTATACCATAAATATTTGAAGGTGTTGACTTATATAATCTACAATTGTAGCATACAAGAGGGGGTATATATAGACATGTAGTTCAGATCACAACTTTAATTTGTCTATCAATAATACACATAACATAAAGATGGTCTATCTTTGTTTATACTCTGTTCTTAAATTCACGTTTGTTTTGTTGTACCTGTATAACTATAATGTGCACAGTCTGATCATACCAGCGGATATATAGCAACTCATAGATTGTCATGTTATAATCACCGGTGACCATACCGGTGACCATGTTGATACATTGAACAAATATTTTAGGCATTCTTAATATCACAATTACAACTGCATAATTATGTGCATGGTAAATCAGCTATTGCACATTTGCACCTGTTACAAGTTTGGGATTTGCAACAACACTTGATGAGTTCTGAACACACAGCTGCAGCTTCTGGTAATGTAGTCCACAATGGTTTACATCCATGATCTTCAACTGTCCATTCCCAGTCATGCGGGCCATGTATTGGAATTGTTATGTCATAACAAGTGTACCACAATCCTGCCTGGTATATGGCTCATTTCATATGCTGTATTATGGCCCCTTTTGACCGACAAGTTTTGGAGAATTCTCTTCATATGCCTCGTTATCAGCAACTTTTGACAACCTTTATTATAATTAATGGTAATGAAACGTTCGAGTTCTTTGAAAATATATGAGGACGAATCTAGTTGAATAAAAGGTTGATTCGCCTATAGAAGAAATGTACATGTATCTGTGATAACGGGATAATATTTCCATGCTATCCAGAAACTTTTTCTGCCCTTTATATGGAAGAACAAAGTGGTATCAAAATCAGATATCGAATGAAAATTGGGTAGTGATAACAATTGTCATCGCCCAGAGCGGAAAATGTGCTGTTGTCATGGTACAATGTTTTAGTTTTGCCTGTTCCTAGAGAAACACATGTATCACCACCACTGTTAGCATCCGTAAACTTTGAAAACAGACCGATGACCATTACCAGGACGGATGGTCGTCAGCCCACAAGAAAGCGCATGGATAATGTGCGGCACAATTCTAATATCAGCTTCCTCCTGACAACATTTTCTCAAGATTTACTAGGAAGAATTTGCTATTTTGAGAGTTGACGAACAATCTGTCATGTTTAACACTTTATCATCATGTTCTGACGCATTACTTGTCAGGAATACAAAAAGTTCAAGCTTATTGTCAGAATGACGGAGGAAGTCGTTCCATTTTTTGGAATCTTAGTTTGGCCACCAACTTCTCGTCCAAGACCTATACCACGATTCTCATTAGTGCTGCCTTTTGTGCTGCTTTCAAAATACCTATCCCATACAACACACATGACATTAACACTTCTTAGTTTGTATAGTAGAAACTTCATTGGTGATTATGTAATCATTAAAAGTACATGTAGGTCCTATCGCAGGCACATTTATATGCACAAGAACGCCTCCATCAAATATCTTGCACGTACTTCCAATATTTTATTTCTTGTAATAGTGTGTTCGAACAACATTTGGGCAGTTCAAAAAACCCGAAATCGCTTCTCCGCTATTCCAAACGATCAAGTGCAGGAACAGGAGAACATCAAATTGAAAGGAAATGGAGGGTTGATCGGTTTAACAGAGAGTTCATCAACAATAACGAGATGGCCAGAACTCCCCGAACCAGACGTGTTTTTCTCTCATGAGAGTCGGCTATTTCCCCCGCCTTATCTATGGGAGATAAATTCAAGGGGACACAATCTGATTTGCTGGGATGTATCCGGGAAGCAATTGGAGATATATCGGACCCACCTAAAAATGTTCAGTGCAAGATATTTGATGGAGGCGTTCTTGTGGATATGATTGTACCTGCGATATAGTATCTACTTTTAATGATTACGCCCAGTCACTAATGAAGTTTCTACTCAGACTAAGAAGTGTTACTGTCATATATATGTGGTGTGGGACATATGAAACGAGCTGCCTACCAGGTAGGATTGTGGTACACTTGTCATGCCAAGCTGCAGCTGTGTGCTCAGAACTCATTAAGTGTTGTTGCAAATCACAAACTTGTAACAGATGCAAATGTGCAAACGCTGATTTACCATACACAGAGTTATGTAGATGTAATTGTGTGCTTAAAATATTTGTTCAACGTATAAACACAGGCAGCGGTAACATGACAATCTATGAGTTGCTATCTATCGGCTGGTATTATCAGTCTGTGAACATTATAGTTATATAACATAACAAACATGAAGTTAAGAACACAGTATAAACAAAGATAGGCCATCTTTATGTGTATTATTGATTACCAATTTAAAGTTGTGACCTGAAATGCATATCTATATATACACCCCTCTTGAATGCTAGATTACACAAGTCAATGATATTGGGTCAAATATATCCATTAATGGTATTATAGATTCTTTTATTTTTATTTTATTTCACCAAAACATTACATGTATATACCCTTATATGTGTTGTATATATATATTCGATGTTCATTTTCCAAACTTTTAAGACCGCATATTGTATATTATTGCATATTGCCATTCTATTGGTTGAACATATTTGAAATGATCAAATAAATTGTTATTAGGCATACAATTGTTAATTTCAACAGTATACTGACAATGAGATTGTTACATTATAATATATGACGAATTGCGATCGACAAACTCACTTTATAAGATTTAACAAAAGATTTATTGAATCCTTACAACAAGTCAAATTTTGTGATTTTTGGGGTGAGGGGTAACATAAACGAAGTTTTCTGAAACGTTGTTGCATATTAAACACATACAATGTATTCATCGTTTTCAGTATATATGTCCAAAACATATAAGATCGAACATTGTGAACTATCGCAAATATCCTATGAGTAAATGACCATTTATTGGACCAAAATATTTGAAATGACGAGGATTTTCTTACAAAATTGCATATTTTTTGTCGAAAAAGATGTTATATTTCAACTTTGGTCACTGTGTATGTAATTGCCATTGCAGTATTTAGAAATGTGATCAAATAGTGTCCTTTATAGATTCTCATCCATGTTCTATCGGATGCTTATCACAAAAACAATATTTCATGATTTTTGGGGTGAGGGGTAACATAATCAAAAATTTCTAAAATACGGTTAAGAATGTATGTTTTGATTAGAGTATACATGTCCAAAAATGCTAAGACCTTAACCTTTGATCTACACTGAAACATTTTGAGAAATTGTCTGTTTATTATTCCGAAATAATTGAAACGAGAATGATTATATGACAAAATTGCATGTTTTTGGTACAAAAAGTGATAAATTTCCAATTTGGTCAGCCTGTGTTGCTACTATCTTCAAAATATGACAATGTCAGGTTGAATGATGCCTTTATTATGCATGCGCCTCAAATTTTATACCAGTTGGAACGTCAGGGTGAAATAATGATTGAATTTGGCCGCCATCTTGGATTTATACTGTAAACAAGGGTTAATATTGAGCAGAAACCTGTTTCTAGTTCACTTTCTGAAAGAGCACAAATAACTTGACAAAATATAAAAAAATGTCACTTTTGGCCAGTCCGTTCCAAAAAAAACGCTAAGTCACTACACTAATAGTCGTTTAACGATCCGTCTGTCCTCTAAACTGTTCCAGCTACCTCAGTCAATAATCTGACGTCTGATGCAGAACGAGTGCAACCAGTCATATCTCTGGCTGCATCTAACTGAATATGGTTAATTGTATTAAGGAGGTAATTCGGAGCTCCAAGCCACACTGGGCTTGCATATTCGAGAAGCTCGCGCGGTCTCACGTGTGTCAATTAAGTACATTGTTTCTAAAGTCTTTCTGCTTTGTTTAGATTTACACTTGTTGCCAAAACACATATTGCATTTGAGATTACTCTACTATTCAATACCTAAATGCTTGTGATTTCGAAGTATTCCAGTAATACAGCCTTGCATTTTCAGGAAAACTTCCGAACATCATTAGTTTTGTTTTAGAGGAATTTGAATTTCACCACCCATTGCCTCGACCAATTGCTCACCCTTATCATATCATTATTCAATGTAATTTTAAGTTTTGGTCAGGACAATTCTTCACTGGACAAGTATCATTTGCATAGAGGCACGCTTTGGATTCTATACTATCGGCTATTGTCGTTAATGTAGAGTAGGAATAGAAGTGGACCGATAGCGTACTCCTGAGGCACGCCGGAATCTAAATAATCATACTTTGAGACGTAGACATTGACCCTAACACTTGGCTGGCGATAGTTGAGATAACTCTTAAACCATAATAGATTTTTGTTATCCCATGTTTGTCTAGTTTGTGTAAAAGTCCTTCATGCCATACTTTGTCGAAGACTTTGGGCACATCACAAAACAAAACAGCATTTTACATTCTTCATCTAGGGCTTCTGAAATACTATAAACTAATTCAATAAGTTGATATTCGGTACTATTTTTGGGAAGGAACCCAGACTGATAATCATTGAACAAGTTGTTTCCTTGTTAATGCTCAAGTACTTTATTATGGATAATGTTTGCAAATATTTTACCCAGAACGCTTGGTAGTGAAACTGGCCATAATTATTACGATATTTTGGGTCACTTTTTTATAAGAGGTATAACATCGGTTTTTTACCATTCATTTGGGAATTGACACAGCTCTATCGATTTGTGAAATAAGCAAAATATCCTATTGAAAATAGGTTCATATTGGACCTAAATATTCGCATAGGGTCATATTGGACTTATTTGATTCAGAAAAAGTGCACAGCGAGCTTATACCCATTATATCGTTGAATGGCACGGGCCGCAGAGAAAACACCTTATAAGAGCGTGAATTCAATACTACCAATATGTCGTATGGAAATCATCCAATATTGGACTGTTTTAATAAACGCGTTTTACGTCCAAATAGAGGGTATATTAAATTTAAATAATGCCAATATCAGCTTATTTCGCGCATTAAAATAATCCCCTTGGTGCAAAGTTAGCTTTTGATATATAGAAGATCAACTATGGTGTCTTAAGTTGAAGACTGCACCGAATGCATATTTAATTTGAATATAGTGCAGAACCAATGCCAGAATATTAAATACATATAACTGTGTGTGTATATGTGTTATGCTTTAGTATTCGTAGATACTATCATTCCGATATATGCCAAGTAAATAGTAAATGTATAGGTATCGAGTCCAGCCTGCAAATAGGGTTTCTATCATTTTCAGAACGACGTTCCCAGAGGGTGAATTTAGTGATGATATCCCGCACATATCACTAAATTTAATGAGGTTCCCAGAGGGTGAATTTTGTGACACTAGCCCACCGTATGGGATATGTCACTAAATTCATCCTCTGTGGACCTGATTCTGCAACTGACAGACAAACTATTTTCAGTCTTGTACCGGGTGTTGTATGAGAATTCTAACGCACGACGCCTTAAGAAAATCAGAATGAAGACGAAGAGTGTCCTGGCCATAAACTATTCATGACTGGGTCAATAAGGCTATGACGGTATACCCCGGACACTCCATACCAAAGACTCAACCAGTACCAGGCATAATGTTTCCGCTCAATCATGTTCTTTTCCCACATTCTTTTTGAACATTAAATAATTGACTTATATATGTCAGAGTTATAGAGGCACGAACTCAGTATGAGTGTTCATTGCTTCATATTTGCTTAACTCAGTGAGAGTAAATAAATTCTCATTTCTTATCGAAATGGACACGTGTCGATCGGAATAGTACATTGAGATGTCCCTCAAACCAAATCAATTTTGAAAATCGTTCCCGATTTTCATCCATGCCGGGGTTCGAACCAGCGCCAACCTCGACTAGCCCAGACTGTGATGATCTTATCCACGACCCACCAAAGCTACGGGGACATCTTAAAGGGAACCCCTTTCATCGAGAGTTAGGAAGCGTATCAGTCTGAACATGGATTCGAACCCACTACCTTCGACATTCTTAATCTGCCATTCTGGAAACATCACAATGCACTTCCTCCTAAACTCTGAAATTGCATCTGTGATCATACGATTACTGATGCTGGCGTTCTTACAACTGAGAAACCAACTGTGATGTTGTTTCTTATTTTCTGTTCTTGTTTTTATTATTGCACATCGGCATCCCATATTATTGTATACATTTCAAACAACACAAACACATTCATGTAGTGGCTGAACAATGGGGAAGAGAGAAGTCTTAACAATTTATGTGATGCTCATCTACTCTGGACAGAGACACTGATTAACAGAACAAAATACGCATGTATTTATATATTACTGAGATAAAAAATTCAAACAACATATGACACAACTTAATGGGGAATGTGCAATATTTGTTCAGGACAAGGAAAGGTGGATTTAGCAGCATATGTTTAGTGCATGTATATGTATTTCGAGGAATGTTTATATACGATTGGCGGGGTTTCGTTAATTACAGTTGATTTGTTCATCACCAAATCACAAAGTGGATATGATGTATTTCTGGACAGCTGCGAATAATTGGTAATTTACTTCGCTGGATGGTAAGTGTGATTCACAAAGTAGGTATTATTCACGTACTATCTCTATAACAATTCTCGCTATTTTTCTTTAAAATAAGCACAGTACGGGCTTATTTTATAACTGCGCGAAATAAGCTCATATTGGCATGATTTATAAAAAAAACAAATACACTCTATATGGCCATAAACGTTATAAAACAGTCCTATATGGGACTATTTAAATATGAAAAATATGCTTATTTTTACGAGCACAGGTTGGAAAATAACACGAATAATCCAAACTCACGACTTACCAGATGTATACCCTTTATAATGTGTTTTCACTGTGACCCCGCACCAGTCAACGAAATAGCGGGTATAAGTCCACCATGGGCTTATTTCATTTAATAAAGGAATGTAGTGGGTGTGTGTGTTATTGGGAGATATGGCTCTGTGGTCTTTGGGGCACTGCACTGACGCACCCAACGACAAAAGCGCCATATCTCACAATAACACACGCCACTAAATTCATTTCTTATATTTATATAGCTTTTTTATGATTTATTCCCATAAAACAGCTGAGTGTATCGATGATTCTTATTTATTTTCACAAACTCTGTCGAGAATTTGAGAGTAGCCCACGCAGCACATTAAGCCAGCCCAATATAAGACTTCCAAGCACTTAGCAACGACAACGTGACCGATATAAATAACTGGCTGTAGATGCAATTCGGCTGAACTTGAAAGGCACGCCCAATTAGTGATTAGGCCAGATAGGTCAATAACTTGTGACGTCGTGTTCGTGTTACGGTCTTTATGTTATTGTGGACCAATCAACGACCACGATTCAGAGTAACACAGCCGGGCTATGTATGTATAATAAAATAAATCCGATATGGACCTATGTGGATATTTAGGTCCAATATGAACATATTTTCACGAGGATATGTTGCTCAAACTGGACACATAATGGTGCTATTGTATAATCTCTTGCTAGACGTTGCACACTCAAAACAATTAGCTGCGCCACGACTAACAATGATATGTGACGAAATTGTTTGGTGTGTCGGTTTATCGTTGCTTCCATCGCTGGGCCACATTATAATTGTTAGTTTTATCGTTGTAAGGACAGGCTCACATAAGATAAATGGTGTATATATGGCTTATGGTGAGCGAAAGCGACATAACCCATCCAGACTGAGCCACCAGGGAACCGTCACGATAGCGAACATACTGTTAAAATCGATTTAGCTTTTCAACGACGGTGTTCTGAGTTATACGCACTGATGTCACAACTCGGGTCGACCATTGACCGGACAGTTATTGCGTTAATGTCAGTCTCAGTAAACCTAAGACCCGTACATATAATAGAGACTCTGATTACCTGCGGTAAAGATTCTATTTCCGATCACCGCGATTCCATATCATAACCGCCAATCAGAACTTATTCTGAGACGAAAGCATCCAATCGAAAAAAATATCATATCACATGCAGTGTGACGTAATTTGGGGAACGCCCGCACGCCCTCAAAGAAATGACAAGTCGACGACACTATGATATACTCAGTATGCCAGGTATAGTTCTGAGTGTATGTTCGCGCAGATTATATTCATATCTGACTTACCGTGAAAGTGAAAATTTCGGAATCCTTGAAGCCAAAACGTTGGAACAATTTTGGATTCGATGAATGTGCATCAACAGTAAGACAAAGAACAACGACTCCATCGTTGCACGTCTGGTTTTGTACGCAGTAGAATATGCTACACTAGGTAGGCTGGCGCCATGTGCACATTAATACGTGCGACTGACGGCGTGTGCATGGATCGCCGCGGTTATGGTAAGTTTTGTTCAACATCATCGGCCTCTCGGGATTATCTGTCCTTGTTGCTATTATGCTATGACATAAAATATACCGTCCATGATGAATTCTCTGATGAATCTGAAGTTGCATCACCCGAGCCACCTCAATATAACAAGGGTGAAGCGACTGGGTGAGACGTGCGTAATAATTCTGATTACTCGCGATATAACTACCATGACGATAACGTAGAACTGGCGACAAATACATGGACGAAATGGAATCATATGACTATTACGATTGCCAGCGCGATGGGTATGGAATGTGGGATAGCGGGCAGAGTGAAATTAGCGTAAACCGGGACAGTCAATGCCACAACTAACATTATTCAGCTAATTATCGTGATTATGAATGTGACTACCACATGGACCAAATTCATTTTATACCCAGCATCACCCTTCTATGATCTAATAACTATTATGTAACATAAGAGCCCCTTTATAAATCCAATATAGTGAGTAAGAACACGATTATAAAACCAATATAGTGAGTAAGAACACCATTATAAATATAAAACCAATATAGTGAGTAAGAACACCATTATAATATAAAACCATTATAGTGAGTATGAACACCATTATAATCCGTGAATATACTTTAAATATGCTGCTGGGACATATGCATACTGGTATATCAGAGAGAAGTCACTTCTCCCTGGAACAAAAATAGGGAGAAGTTGCATATTTAGGGAGAAGATGTCTCCCAAGTCGCCCTCTAGGTTGGTCCCTGTCTCCCAAGTCGCCCTCTAGGCTGGTCCCTAGACTACCAGTACAACGAGCGCGACATACCGTACGATAAACAAAGCAGTAATGTCCAACCAACTTATAGGCGGTCAAGAAGGGAGGTATCGATTCTTCACCAAATCGCAATGACAGTCAAGATCTATACAACATGCACAACAACTATCCTATCAAGACGACTAGATTTGTTGTCTCGAATCTGCCACAGTCAATTAACTCTCGAGTTCTGGCGAAATTCTTGTTCGACGCAAATGTTAAATTCACAACTGTTCATGTTTTCAGATCTCACAGCGATGGCCAAACATCAGCCCGAATCAACATTGATGAAGCCGATAGCATGTACTGTATATGCATGACTGTATTCACGTGCGCAAGATGGATTCCAATACCCATACACACGCACATAGAACTTGGGCATATTATTACTATTCCACTGACTGACACCCAGTAATATATAAAGTCATATAAAAGATTATAGTCACGCGTCTAGAAACGCACACACCAGTACTTACTCGGGTTCACAATTGGCACCACGGCTTTCAGAAAGAAGTCAGCTGTCTTCACTCAACATTTGTTTTTCACGAATTTTCCACCTATTCAAGTCCATTATACTCATTATTCTTTGACGTCCGAAAAGCCGTTGACACTGTGTGGATACACGGACTACTATTCAAGTTATTTTCGATTAAGGTTATGCAGTTATAACCGAATAGTTTAAAGACAGATTAACATAAACGCGACACGCTGTCAATCAAAAAACCAATTATCAATTGATCAAGTGGCGTCATTAATTCGTCGCTTTTGATTGGCCAGTAAACAGTGTGCACGCATTTCATAGTCATTTGTAGCAGCTGAGCACGTGTTCCAGACATATTTCGGCTGTGACATGATTTGTTAGTTTCTGAAACTTAGTTTCTTTGCAAATGTTAGTTAGTTGATTTATCTGGGTACTTCTGTGCTGCAATACGATGATTAAGGTTATTGGCAGGGTAGTCCAGGAATTTTGATGCAACATCGGAATTCCCTTTTATACCGCAGGCATCGAATGGGTTTCATGTACATTTTAGACACGTGGTCATATCACCTGATGCTGCTGCCATTTCTATAGCCGAGAGCAATCATGAGATTAAGGTTATCGAGAAATAACGTTTATGGCTAAATGTGTGATAACCACAGGTTTTATAGTATTCCGTGGATTTACATTATATAACTGGTTTTTGTGGCAGTATATTTCTACTGTTTGGTACTCTACTTAACTTATTCAAATGCGTCATCAGATTGAATAATGCAAAATCAAGAGCATTTGAAATCAGCCAGGGTACAAGATAAGGATTGCTATTATCCCCTCTATTTTAAATGCTATTTAAAAACGAGTTATTAAATGAACTGGAAACTCACAACAAACGCGCAATGTGGTCGTTTTTAACGAATCGGCGCGTTATCAAAATCATGTGCAAACATTGAACGAGAAGCCAATCTATGAAACAGAAAGCGTCACTCACTTGGCCATCACCTTGCATGCTCACATATATCAATTCGTTGATTAAACAATTCAGAAAATTTGCTCAGTCAATCTCATGCCGAGTAATGAAGGGGGTATGTTGGTGGTATCAAACCTCTTAGTTGACAAATAATGTAAAAATCAATCGTAGTACCAAAGGGATTATATGGAGTTGTATTCACGTGCGGCCTATCTCAAACACATATAGCTTTACTAGAACGTGTGCACAGATTCTGCCTGAAACGCACCCAAGGGCTTGCATTTAGAGCTCGCACTGCATGACGTTGTCCAAGGCTTACTTGGAATAAACTCTCTCGTGTCCATTATAGACAAGCGAAAAATCGGCTTCTTTGGTAATCTTTGTAGAATTCCAGACGAGAGAGCTGCCAATGGCATTTTCATTCCACGCGCGAATGACCACCTTGCATTGAACAAAACATCTAATCAAACACCAAACGTTGTCTCTTCTTTTTAATAGACGTAAACACATTGGCGAACGAATACAGCCTCATATCGTATCTTGTCGATTATGCCTCACATGGTCATTTTCAACTAAAAGTCAATGGAAAACACTTGTAACACAGCAGATCAACTATAAGAATAACATCGAGCTAGAAAACAGTCTTAGGTGCATTCAATAAAAGTCATAACTGATCTTTACCGGCCCCATTATGGCGTTCATGTTGAATTGTGAACTGTGAAAACCATAAATTCTTACTCTTGGGCCAGCTGTGGGCTAAACCACATCTCCGGAACCTGTGAGGTATGCCATGTGATGTTGTGGAACACGCTATTCTGGCCTGTTCTGCAACGTCCGAACAAAGAATACAAGTATAGTATGACCCCACTGATATGTTTGGCGTACCGTGTTTCCTACATATTGACTCTCTACCTACTCAAGAACAGTTGGTGGAATTATTAGGTTGTTTATCAAGCGATATTAGAAGTATCGCTACCTGTATACATGTACACGAACAAACGGTCTTCGTTGTCCGAAATTCATTTGATCTGTGGATAAAGTACATAACACGCTGCAATTGACCACTTCATTTCTACAATTCCATCGGTAGCAACTAAACCCACATACGTCTATGCGATAACGTCACAAATGTTTAAGCTATTTAATACGCAATTGGCCTGGCGCATTACTGTTATCTAATATAAAAGACATACTCGCAAATGGACAGATAATTTTCTTTACCATTCACTGGTTATAGCATATTCTCGTTTATTTATTAATTGGTTGGTCGTAATGAAAGATCCACAAGTTAATTGACCAACGCATCCAACAATTATAATTGTTTTTTTAAATTCAAAATAGCATTACATTTCTAATGCTAACGTGTGATAAAGAATACTGATGAATATATAGGCACGTTTATCGCTGAGCGTGCGAGCTGCTAACATGGCATGAATGCTTGTGTATGACTGCTTCCTGTTCTTTTCCAATTCATACTAACACCGTAATATATATGTTTCTGTACAATTCTTAATGATGTATTTATGTTGTATGGTTCTCCTATGTTTGGAGGAATTAAAAGTATATATATATATATATATATAGCTATATATATATATATATATATATATATATATATATATATATATACATGTACATGAGAGGGCGGTTTCCGGTCTACGTGTGTAATAGGTGACACAGCTCACGGCGTCCTCGCGTGATATATGCCCGGAGATACTGTTTCTGAATAATCAAGTAGATATTAGACTAGTTCTCGTTTCCCGATACTTCAATTCTGATGCACTATTGCAGTGCTTGTTGCTTATTTACGATCACAAAAAAATAAGATCAGATGACCAATTGACGGTAGACTGACCCCAAGCTCCGTTATATGCCCACAATTAAATTGCCAATAAGATTAGTTTACATATGTATAGTCAACTAAGTGATATCACCATTTTACCATACCATGACATTGACACATATGGCCAAACTACCCAACTAAAGATAATTTGTTAGAAAGGCTTTTTCCCGCAAACATTCACTCCCACATAATCATGCCACCTCAAAATTGACACATGATATTATAATTTCTCGCTAAACATCGCACACTCAATTTTATCCGGGCCCACGTCTATAACCATTATATGTGCGAAATTAATTGCTTTGTTGGTTTATCATCGTTGCAATCGCTGGACCACATGACGACCTTATTAGTTTTATCGTTGGAGGGACAGCAGCACATAAGATTAATGGTGTAAGGCTTATGATGAGCGAAAGCGATATGAACCATCCAGACTGAGCCACCGGGCCCCGTCGCGGTAGCAAAGAGGATGTTAAAATCGATTTAGCTTTCCAACGGCATATACGGTGTAGGCATGCACATTTCTATTTTGAGCGATGCCAGCGTCAGTTATTGCGTTCATGTCAGTCTCCGTAATTTCCAGACCCACGATTCCAAATCATTACGGCGCCAATCAGAACTTACTCTGAGAAGAAAGCGTCCAATCGAAACTATTAATATAACACAGTCTGACGTAATTTGGGAGAAGCCCGCATGCCCTCCAAGAAGTGACAAGTCGACGCCACTATGATATACTTAGTGTGCCAGTATGACCCTGAGTATATGTATTCATATATAACTTACCGTGCAAATTTTGGAATCATTGAAGCCGCAACATCAGAAGTAGGTAGAAAATGTAGCAACAGTAAGACACAGAACAACGGCTCCATCGTTGCACGCCTGGTATTCTACGCAGAAGTATATGCTATACTAGAGACTGGTTGGTGCCATGTGCACATTAATACGCGCGGCTGACGTGTGCATGGACCGCCGCGATTATGGTAAGTTTTGTTTAACATCATCGGCCTCTCGGGACAACCTGTCGTTGTTGCTATGACGTGATCCATAATGTTCGATCACGAATGTAAACATAAATCGACTGTCGTCTGCAATATTCCTCTGGAGATATATAGGACGTAATCAGTTTCTAGATCTAAATTAATGGAATAAACAGGTGGAAGAATACATGGTTGGTCTTTCGCCATAAAAATATCAAATTCTACGGTGGGGAACACTTGATGTACCCGGAATGTCAGATGGTGTACCTCATGTGGCTTAGTCACTCCGCTCTTGTGCTGGAATCGCGTAGTTGCCAAGGTTCTATATATCAACAGATCGAATTACTACAGAGAAACTGGTCGGTCTTCCGCTGTGTAGAAAAAGAACTCTACGACAGGCAACACATATACCCAGTATTGCTCAAGTTACAACTAATGGGACCAAACCATTTGTGTTGAAACCACTTTTTTGCTAAGGTTTCGTATATCAACATACCCAAACACAGGTTCCCGGTATAGTATAGATGTTGTATCTTGTGGGACTCATATGCAATAAATCTTACATTATATATGTGTTGAAATCGTGCTTTTGCTAAGGGTTAGATCAACATACCAAACTCCTTTTGTGTATATATACAGCAATGTAGAGTTCATGTTTTTTTAGAGAAAATGTCTTGATAAGTTCACCCTTTCCCTTCGACGCTATATGGTTGAATCTTGGATTTTGAAATGATCGGAGAGAAGCAAAACAAAGGGCGACATCACGTAAGTTTTAATCTAGCCGGATGACTTGTGGTACTACTGTGATAAAACTGAGCTCCGTACACATTACTTTGCGTTTTCCCGCCTCGCAATGCGCTAGATACATTCAGTTTGATATAGGTCAACACATTGCAACAAACTTAATTCATATGACTTAACGGTGATTAGGAATTATAGTAATACAGTATATTTTTAAACTAATTTTGAAATCAAAACCACCACACGTCAAGTCAATTGGTAGAAAAAAAAGTGCAATTGCTTGCACGTAGTACGCTTTGTCTCATTGAACCTGATACCTACAATCACAATGCTGGTCATTTCTTCTGTTACTGCCCTATGTACACGTCCAAACTAATATGATGTCTCAACTTGGTAATATGAATACATCAATTTCTCGATAAATGACATCCTATATTGGGATTGCTTTTCACAGCACTCGCCTGTTTGAAATATTTCAGGTTTATATTTCGAATTCTTGCTCTTTGTCGTGACCGAATATTCAAATCGAGAATTGCCCACCAGCATCAACTTGAACCAAATCGACTTATGTCACAATGTTAGTCCCGATATTATGAAAATGGTGTTCAGCATACATATACATCACCAGTTTAACTAACTGAAGTTGCATAAACTATGTTCCAAACCTATGTGGAACCCCATCCATCGTGATTATCAAATATGATTTGCTAAATAACTACCTTGTAATATTTGGGTCACAATATTTATGTTCAAACAAAATAAATCACGATGGCTATCAAAATGGCAGCAATAAATGTCACTCATTATTATATCTCTATGGCCATTGTTATTTTTTCACAACACTAGAACAAGCCCCACAGTATACGATAGCGCTGTGATGACTAGTATTTCCATCTCACAGAAATATCATGTGTTTTGAGCAGAAAACTTATTTATCAAAACTAAACTAACTTGAAATTGAGGTGGAATATTTTTAAATCACAAAAAGAATGAAAGATGATATTGCTATCTAGTATACTCACTGGGTTGTTAGTTCAAATTGTTCAATTCAATTTGTTGGGAAAATGTTTTTTCTTGAAAAAACAATGAGTGTCATTTTGGAAGAAGTAATGTTTTGCCAAATTGCACAAGCGGTATCTTGTCTAAACAAACAAACAAATGTTTGCCAAATGCAACAGTTACGCGGTCTACATTTCCAATCAACCATATAGTTGAAAATGTAGCATTATTTATGCAACATTTAGTTTTGAAAAATATATAGTTCCTAATGTTCAGCTGAGCCATCTCTGTGCCATCTTATTTTGTTGTGCATCTGGATACATCAAACCACATAATACAGTGCCGAAAACGTTGTGCATCTGGATGCCTCAAACCACATAATACAGAGCTGATAACGTTGTGCGTCTGGATACCTCAAACCACATAATACAGAGCTGATAACGTTGTGCATCTGGATACATCAAACCCCATAATACAGTGCTGATAACGATGTGCATCTGGAAACATCAAACCACATAACACAGTGCTAATAACGTTGTGCATCTGGATACCACAAACCACATAATACAGAGCTGATAACGTTGTGCATCTGGATACCTCAAACCCCATAATACAGAGCTGATAACGTTGTGCGTCTGGATACCTCAAACCCCATAATACAGAGCTGATAACGTTGTGCGTCTGGACACCACAAACCACATAATACAGTGCTGATAACGTTGTGCGTCTGGACACCACAAACCACATAATACAGAGCTGATAACGTTGTGCGTCTGGACACATCAAACCACATAATACAGAGCTGATAACGTTGTGCGTATGGATACCACAAACCACATAATACAGTGCTGATAACGTTGTGCATATGGATACCACAAACCACATAATACAGTGCTGATAACGTTGTGCATCTGGATGCCTCAAACCACATATTACAGAGCTGATAACGTTGTGCATCTGGATACCTCAAACCACATAATACAGAGCTGATAACTTTGTGCATCTGGATACCTCAAACCACATAATACAGTGCTGATAATGTTGCCCAAAATCACAATAAATGTGGCCTTCAAAATGGAAATTTTCTTTTCTTAATTCTTAGCAGTCGTAGTTCATTATGCGAAAGGTGTCAAAATAGTTCATAACTTTGAACAGTATGAAATCGTGGGAACTGAATATGTATGAAAGCTGTTGCATAACATTATTTATCATTTCCTCGTGACAGATACCCCGTCCCAATTGACACCAAAAAACAACCATCTTATGAACCAGAAAGTAATCAGATCGGAGCCATGGGGCCATTCGTATAAGGGTTTGATGGTCAGATACAGATGAAGTTTTGACACGTTTTGAATATTTGTCAGCCCAGCAAAATTATCGTACAAAGGTAGGCCATGCTAACGTCACCAAAAAGCGATAATTATAAAAAAGGGTTCTCAATATTTGATCTTTTGTACTTGTTATTAACGTAAAACTGAAGGATGCAGTTTCGCAATTCAGGTGCCATACGATTGGTCGTGTTGCTTGTACTTATCTTTTGCCGGGTGAACTGAAAATTAATTAAGAAAGTTTGACCAAATTAAGCCAGTAGGCCCCACAAATAAGATATTCCTTGAAGTGAACTAAACAAAACAAAAATCCTCGCCAACCCGCTGCGCCAACCTAAATTATAGACATTATTTCAAGTTTGTGATATATGTAATTCAGACGACCAATTTATCTTCTTTTTTTATAATGAACAACGACAAGGGTTAGATAATTGAGCTTCTAGCATAAGGTTTCTTATTATAAGTATCAAGTTGGCATCGGAATTTAGAACTCCAAAAAAGACACCACATCCCAATGCTTGTTTTATTGGTGGGCTTATTTGTCTAATTGTCAATTTCATCAGGAAGTCATTACAATGCACGTAGAAACCACGGACCCAGGAATGCAACTGACAAACTTGTCCGGATACACGAATCAACGAGATTAGAATCAGCTCCGCAATTGCTGGACAACTTATTTTCACAGAATGCACCATCCACCTTACCAACTCAACCACATGGCCCATCAAGCTTTCGAAATCAAAAACCCTCACACGTGATCTATTGCGAGAACATATAGCGACAAAACAGCCTGACGGTGGCTGCAAGTTCATCGAAGTTTGTTCTTGAAAACATAATATCCTATTCTCGTTGTCGCATAAATCTAGTTGAGTTTAGATCGTTCCAGCACGTTTTTGACATTGATATTGCCCCATCAATCCTAAACAATCAGTCTAATAGAGGTGAAATGTTCGACCCAAGAAACCTAGCATGGGAGATCACCGGTTGAAACCCGAGATAGATCCCGTTGGTCCCGCCCAGTCACACTTCGTTATTTAAGGGCCTAAATAATAAAGCTACCTCGCGAAAATGAGATTGCCAAAGCCGCGGTGGAATTCTTAAGTTATGCAAATGACGTTCTTGTCTCATTTAGTGCGTTGCCGTCGGGGAATAGAGGACTGACGCCATTGTTTAACCGATACGCAGAATTAGACAACGGAGGGATATCCTCTAATCTTCCGGTGTGGCTAAACCAGGAAACCCGGGATGGCTTTGTGTCCGAAGTTATTAGTCTGAAGACGAGAGAAAACATATCGGTATACATTATTCGCCCCCGGGGAGTGGCGCTAAGTGGGGAGAAGACCACAATATGCTATATCGGTCAACAGACAACGCCCGATTAGTCACACCAACGTTGGACGAGTTGCTCGCTTAGAGAAATGTCTTTTGGCTGGTATGGTTAATCTGAAATACCTCACTGGCCCAACCTCGTCTCAATCGATACATTTCTATGGTGTCGGTACGACAAAGAGATGCTCACCATTATCTTTCTCAAATTGTCAATTTCGCGGACGTTATCCACAGAGCACTTTAAACAATATCATAAGCCGTCCATAAATATTAAACGAGGAGTCAGCTTTGATTCCCGATCAGCGCGGATTAATGTTCGGTGCAAAATGGGAGTAAACTTATCCGGGTATTTAGACAAATTTATCTCTTGTCAATGGTTGTTTATACCGCAATATAGCTAATGAAACGGGCTGCTAAACCGAAAAGTCCTGTTGTTAATGTTGCAGCTGAACCTGGTAACAATGTGACAATACCAATATCCCTCCAGGATCGTGGCCGTGTAGATCCAGGAAACCTGCATGCTTGGTATTGTCAGAAGTCGGGACGAGGACGACGTGTATTTCTTGTCTGTACGTTCTGATGCTCTCATTTTACAGAAGACCGTGTTAAGACGGAAACGGTAACAACCTTACGCCAGACTGAAATACATGTGCTACTTATTCTGATGTCATTCAGTTATTAGTCTTTTGTGATTTTGTGGTAAATTTCCTTCCACATTATGTAGAGAGTCCATGAAAATATAATATGAGTTTTCTAGGTAAAGGAGTGGATTAAACCAATTCAGATATAGACATTAACGAGTAGGTTGTCTTAGTTGTCTTAGTCTTAGTCAATGATTTATGATTTCTCCTCCCGAAGATCATTGTTATCAAAAGTCGTATAGGTGAACGTATTAACCCTGCCAAAAACTGAAGATCATCACAATTCAACAGTTGGTTGGACAGAAAAGCAGCAACTTACTGTTTAAATCGTAGCAAATTTCATTATTCTGAGAGATATTCTGAGAGAATTGATAAAATCGCGACTATCTCATAGTAAAAAAATTAAGATCAATTTAGTTGAAATAATGTGTTGCTCTTGTATTTTTGTTTGACATTTTTAGTAATAAACGATGAATTTCTTGATGAGTTGTTTATTTTTAAATTTCATTTATTATGCAGATATAATTTTAGTTACTATGAGATAGTCGCGATTTTATCAAGGCTGGCATGTGCAGGCTTACAAGGACAGACTGGACATGGTATTGGAGTACCGAGTCGCCCCGGCAGAACCACTCATATTATATTTTCATGGACTCTCTAAAAAATTTTGACCGAGTTATCAGTTTCCTTAAACGTATCAAGGAGGCTGCTGACCGAATCAGGAAATATATGGATTCCATTATTTTAGAGATTCCCTGCAACATTGAATTTGTTTTAGCCCCCCCCCCCCTCCCCCTGGGATGGTCGAAAGTGCCGATAGGCCCTTTCCTTTCGAAAGGCCCTTTCCTTCACCCCTCATATTTATGTCTTTTATTTAGAAATCAAAGCTAAAAAAGAACAAGCAATTCTTGTAAACTATTTTTTATTTTTTATTTTCTTCTTGTTGGGGTTTTACGTCGAAGATGGAGTAGATGATTGTTGTTGTGTGGTGGTGGTGGTGGTGGTGGAACTGTCTAAGAGCTTCTTCAACCCTTTTCTATTGGTCTTCCCGTTCTTTCTGCCATTTGAGTGACTCCTCTTTTTTAGTCTGTTCCCATTCTTTAGCTGTTTTGAATGTCGTTCCATCTTCGACAAGAGCAGGGGATGTTGATTCCTGCTCCTCTTCCATGATACAGCCGGGGGACACCGGAGGTCTCGGTGTCGGTGGGTTGAAATCATCTGCTGCATCTGGGTCATGAGGCGATGGAAGTGGTGGTAATTCCTCCATCATCACCTTAAAGTCGGCGACAGTGACGGCCGGGGTGACATCGACGTCCCTGTCGTTTCCGCTGATGGCGATTTCGGGCACGTCGACAGTAGGCTGCTATTGTTGGTGCACCGGGACCAGATGGGGGGAATTGGCGTCTCTCAGTTCCCCGTCTCCACCTGGCCTTCATGTCGGCGTCCCTGTGGCGGAGCGATGGTGTCTTCTTCTTCAACCCGTCTGAGGTGGTCTGGTCAGCCCCGGACCGGTTGATTCCGGTCGGTCCTACCGAGCCACGGCCGGCAGAGGGTTCTATCGGGGCGACTCGGTACTCAAATACCACGTCCAGTCTGTCATTGTAAGCCTGTACATGCCAGCCTAAACAAAAGACAGACGGCAGTCCACTCAGCATGTGCTGGACTTGGCTGGGGATTAATTCCATAATCCAGTTAAGCCCGGCAACAAAAAAAGATCACGGATCGCTCACGGCTTAATGCGTCGAGCATCAAATGCGACCGTCCCGCAAGCGATCCGGAAGACGAATGAAATTGAAATTGTAAACATTGAAATAAATTGTTTCTGGCAAATATATCATTTCCGGCATCATCGGGGGCGCATTGAGATTTGACACCTGGCTGTCGATTTTGAATCTCGAAGCGGGGCCGAGTCTTTCAAAATGAGACGCACAGGTTCAACGCCACGATTGGCTGAAACTGTCAAAATGTAAAGGAAAGGTCATTCATGTACGGTAATCCTTATGTCTTTAGCACACGCTCTCTTAAACCCCGATGTCAAGGGTGACATGGCTATTTAAACGTGGCGTTGTGGCCAATCAAGTTGATCGTTACATCCTGATGTGGGGCCAACATCTAATGAACCAAACTACAAACAGCCAGCTACTATACATGCATAACCGATTCGATTATCACAATAATAGTTCCATGCATGTGACACTAGGAAGTGATTTTAATGTAGCAGCTTATGTCGAGAAATTGTGATAGCGCAGAGCTAGTCCATAAATTCAATTTAAAATTGAGTATAGACCGGTAAGTTAATTCTTAGCATAAGCTCAGATACCAAACAATTTGCATATGCAGATTTACATCACATCTTATGTCACATTTGCATATTATTCTGCAGAGATAAAAATTGTTTGTGTGGTTGACCTTGAAACATATTCCATGGTCCCGGTTTGTGATTGCCCATATCTGTCTTAGACACTGGTCGATATTTCTACACATGTTAAGTATCAGATCTGAAGATCAGAATGTCGGTTATGGTGGTGATTGCTGGCAACCGCGCAGTCTATTGGTTCATATGGACATACTGAGCAATGATCACTTATACCAGCTGGGTTATCGAGCTTGTAAAGGATTTGTGCTAATCATAAAACCAAGACCGAGAGTATAGGTTGAAATTATTCTGATAGTTTGGTTTTCCAAACAATGCTTACTGTGCAGTTTGTATTTTTAGACAAAAGAGAGGGATATTTTCCTACTTTTCGCCAAATATTTGAACTGAAACGGCCAGCAGTTGGAACATTTCCAACCATGGGAGGGTCTTAGGTTTGAAATAAGTAAACCACAAACGGAGACGCTCTAGCTACAGTAATGGTCTTTAGCCCAACGTGCTATACGTGTGTTTCGACAGGCATTACAATTTCATAAGTCGCTTGCTGGTAACTGTGCAATATTTTGGTTAAAATATTTTGGTTCAATATCTTGGTTCAACAATAGTCAATTAGACCAACTGTTTTGTCGAGCTAGCATCGGATTTAGAACAATACGCCATGCAATCATTAAAAAAACAATGGTTCCATCGTGAGTCCCAACGTTATGAACACGTGTTCCAACGAATATAGTAGAATTCCACGAAACATGGTGTATATAATGTAAAGAGGTTTATAATTTACAGATGTGAGTGCTGGCAAGAATTGGTTCAATGGTTGGGTTAAAAAATGTTCGATTGACAGATCTGTTATGGCCTTGTTATGATAACATGCACATGAAGCCCGACTACATGCGTACATTTTCTCGGTACGTAGTTTATTTACAATTATTTCGGAGCGCATGGCCCAATTTCCTTTTCGCGCAATGCGAATGACACCACGATTGAAGACACAGTTTCAACGCCTGTTTCCCTCCGTTTGCAAAAAACGCCACCTGCTCCACGACGACATTCCATGCATTCAGTCTCAGATGTACGCATGTAGCCGGACTTCATGTGAATGTCTGCACGAGCGATGCGCCGCATGCCCATGCCCTGATCGACCGCAAACAACAATATGGCCGCGGCCCACTTCCTGTTTTGACTGTTCGAGAGAGCTATAAGTTAAATTTTGTCATTCAATAAGTTGTGTCCTATTTTAGTTGAAATGATCGGTAACGCATTTTTTTGTCCACCAACTCATGGCCAAGCATCTGCGTATTGTTTTCGCTTCCCTTTATTTGGGACATTATACAAGCCGTATATATGGTATGTTATTCGCGAAACTTCACGATGTATTGACTTGATGTCTAAATAATGATATATAAACGTTGTGTTAGCCATCAAATGAGTAAAATTATTCATCGTCTGATGGTTGGCAACTGGCAGCTGACAATGTATGTTTCTTGGCCATTGAGCGGTATTATGTCTCACCGAAAACACGATAACAAAGTGTACGAAAGCAAGACGAGGCCTGCCAGGATAAAATACAGGGTACAGGATTGTGATGGTAGATACTGATAACAGAGAGCGGTTCTATTCTCATTCGATTTCATATGACATCTTATCCTGCTACCCCTACAATGTGTCGGATTAGTGAGTAAACTATTCCTTTTACTACACAATGAAGTGATCGATGTCCATCTTATTAGTATGTTATTCTTAACCCTTTCATGACTGGAGCTTTCTCAAAATTTGCGAAAACCCTGTGCCAATGCATTCTCTTATATATGCGAGTCGTCCATAGGGCGCCTCGCATATATAAAAGAATGCATTGGCCTAACATATTTATATTGACCTTGTAAGCCAGTGTATTCTCTTATATATGCGAGGCTCCCTGTGGGAGACTCGCATATATAAGAGCATGCAATGGCACAGGGTATTTAATGCTGCACCAGAGCAGCTCCCGTCATAAAAGGGTTAAAGCATGTAGTTCAAAGTGTTGAGTTTATGTTGTGATAATGGTAGAGTGGGTAATAAGTTGAGAACACCCACCCCTAATCAAAAAGCGCAAACATTCAGTCACCAAGAGGGTATACATTCTCCACATTTACAAATTTATTTCCAGTACCATCCGCTCGCGCTTAACGAGAATTATGGCCACACATGGGCGTCCACATATGGGCGTAAAAGCAAGATGAGTAATGTCTACACTCGGACAAATAAGAGTTCTGATGGCACCGTTTACCAAATTTTTCTGAAATTTAATCTTCCAAATTTGAAGCTAAATACTCAAACTTATTTATTCATTGAAAAGCTAGAGCACTTGTGGTACTGGTTTATTTTTCAGGAAAATATATTATTAAAAAATTTGGACGACAATTCCTGGTTTTCAAAAGAAAGCCCATGATATCTTTCAAAGTGAATCTCCTTTGAACAAGTAAACCAGTCAGTATAGGAGATCACAACATTAGGTTTCCGTTTTGTGATTTTCAGAAGGCTTTAGCTATTTAATTTAGTTTTTAGAATTTTTTTTTTTTTTGTAAAAACATAGCACCTAATTCTGAAGTATGAATTATCTCCCTTTCATTTATTTATTGGGGTTTAAGTCAGGCACACATACCTGCGAAAACGCATCCGATTTACGTATGCGTAAGTCCCATCCGTTTTCGTCGACTACCAACAAATGATTTTCAATTGACCATGACACATACTTGCGACAGCGATTATTTGATACGACAAATTGTCGACAATCGGATGCGATTAACGCATACTACCAAATTGTTGGTAGTATGCGTCATCGGATACGATTTTCGTATCCGAATAATTGAGAAATTCCCATTTACATGACGTAATATTGGCTGCTGCAATGAGATGAAGCACTTGGGCAATTGTTCTATTCTCAATCTGAAGTACTCTACAAAGCGTTCTTCGTCATCACACAGATCCCTGATAAAGGCCCCTTGCTCTTTCCGTTTCTTAACAATAGGATGCTTACACATTCTTCTGTTCTTTCTCTTGCGAAGGTGATGGTGCACTATAAGCGGAGGAAAAACTCTTCATCACTTGATGAAGCCTCATCACTCAATGAAGACATCTTGGAGAAGTGATTCGTCAGGCATGTGGCAGCTACACATATCGTTTTCATGCGTAAATTCGCATATGTTCTACGCATACCTGTAAACGCATACGATAATACGCAGGTATGTGTGCCTAGCTTTAATGTCGCTTTCAGCAACTAAGGCCATATTACGACATTGCCAATTTTAGTGGCGGAGAAAATCAGCACATTTACGACCAATCTAACAGTGATTTCAATGGCTGATAAACTCGTCGATCATGTGCGGCAAACCACCGGCCATCTGTGAGTAACTGGTAACCAGATAACAATTTCGAGTTACAAAGTCCATGGTGGAAATATCTGGATTTGAACCCTCATCGCCAGCGCTGGAGGGCGAGACGGCTTGGAGTTGTACCCCTAACCGAGACACCGAGGCCGAATCTCCCTTTGCAATCAAACAGTATATAGAGGATCTACAACTCTTCCCCAGTTTATAGCAGAATTTACAAAACTAGTCCAGTAAATTAGGTGTCGACCGAGCCGAGGTCCAGACCTAATTTATTGGACGAGTTTTGTAAATTCTGCTATAAACTGGGGACGAGTTGTAGATTATATTTATCACATGATCCAAAACCTCGACAAAACATACTTAAATCAACAAATGAACGCGAAACTAACATCGGCTTCTATAAGGCATGCGATGACGTTTCACGTAACTATGTGTTGTTTGCCCACGTACTGAAATAATCCCAGATAGATAAAGACTCTTTGACGTAATTAATGGAGTATATTTAATTAAATAACTTCTCAAACTCTTCATGCATTAGAGTTTGTTGGAAAGCTATTGGAAGCTATAGTATTTTGAGACGTAGCGTACGGAATGTAAACGGACAACAAACCCGAAGTCAAAGGTCACCTTGCACTATTTCCTGTTATTAAACGAACATTTAATATCACAATTTATACAATGGGTTTATTGAATGGAATAATTGTAGGATCATGCAATAAATAGCTATAGTTCCTAAATGATGTCCAGTTGTCTATACATGCAAATCAGTGGCATCCTGTCTTACTATAATTTCCAGCTGTAAGGAATTGAGATTTACGCGAGGATTGAAAAAAAAATGGCCACCTCAACGTCGCCTTAATTTGGTGCTCTCATTTACTCAGTCGACTCCGCCACGATTCACTAGATCTTATCTGAGTCGATAATATCTGCATTTTAATTCGATAAATAATTCGATCTCATGTGAAGAGGCGTAATCGACCACCTTCGTAAAAGCAAAATGCGTATATGTCAACTCTCTGACAAATAAGAGTTATGATGGCACAGTTTTAACATTGATAATCATGGCAAATATCTCTTAAACTTAACTTCCAAAATTGAAGCTAAATACTTAAAGGCATGGGCGGAGTTCGTTGCAGAAATATTCATATTTGTTCAAATCGCCATCAACAGAAGGAATATTAAAATATATAGAAGTTTTGTTCATATGCCAAAAATAATTAGCGCGTAAATAGTATATTGTCGTCAAAACGTACGATGGTGTACGTAAACAAGAACTCGTTCGTGTTACATAAGTTTTGCTTCTGTTTACATAACACAGCGTAATTCTATTGGTTAATCACGCACAAATGGTATAAACGCTCTTTATTATTTCAATATCAGGAAAACAGTAACAAATATCGCTCTTTATGTTTACCATATCCGGATCTAAACAAAAGCCAGATTCCGTAACGTTTTTTGCTTTTGTTTACATAACAAAGGAAAACATTGGATAATAACATACTGTTTATGCAATATTTCTTATTGGTATAAGAACAAGGTCTGTCTATATTTTACTATTCTTTTTGTTTATGGCGGTTATTGACGGAGCTGAATATTTTAACAGCATACGCACCGCCAACGCCGCCCGTATCTTTAAACTTAAGGATTGATTGGAAATATAGAGCAGTTGTGTATAGTAGAAAGTATTGGTTTATTTTGCGGGGAATAGTTTTATTAAAACAGTTTTGGACACTTCAAAACGACAATTTGAAAAGAATGGCCACATCAACACTACCTTAATTTGGTGCTCTCATTTACTCAGTCGACTCCGCCATGATTCACTAGATCTTATTTGAGTCGATAATCTCTGCATTTTAATTCTCTAAATAATTCGGTTTCATATAAAGAGTCATAATCGACCACCTTCGTAAAAGCAAAATGAGTATATGTCAACACTCTAACAAATAAGAGTTATGATGGCACAGTTTTAACATTGATAATCATGGCAAATATCTCTTAAACTTAACTTCCAAAATTGAAGCTAAATACTTAAAGGCACGGGCGGCGTATTCATATTTGTTCTAATCGTCATCAACAGAAGGAATATTAAAATATATAGAGTTTTGTTCATATGCCAAAAATAATTAGCGCGTAAATAGTATTTTGTCGTCAAGACGC